>JAENPR010000685.1:0-339463 GCA_018135685.1 Themeda triandra | reverse complement strand
TGTGCAGCTTGAGATAGGACAGCCGGGGGACATGACCATTAGGGGCCGTTGCGTAACCATGGCAACATGGCTCCTGCGATTTTGCCCCATTGTGTGCTTGAATGTGTAGACCTCTCGCTTTGGTGTATCCGCTGGGGTGAAGGGAATTCTTGCTCTAGACTCCCTTGCATTGAGTTGAACCACGCCCGCCGCTCTCTCTAACATGGAGGCGTAGGTACGGCTGCGCTGGTGTTTGGTTTTAGGTAACGGCTTATGGAATTTGCCACACTTTTGCCAAGGATGGTGAACGACTACCTCCGCCTTCCATTGGTATTGAGCTTGACGATGGAGCTTGCCGATTGAAATTCTTGATTGAACTTTGTTGATTGAACTTTATTGAGCTTGTTAATTGAGTTTTTTTTTTTTTTTGCTCAACATGATGAACTTGAAATGCCTCAACGTGATGACTTGAAGCACCTTCTCCTGAGGAGCTTGAACTTGGAGTGCCTCAACCCGAGGAACTTGGAGGGTAGCCATTCACCTCTGTGGAACAAAGGGAATCCTTGCTGGCGTTGTGTGTTTTTCTGATGGTCCCTTGTTGTCACATCCTAGGGTGGCAAGAGGCTTCACACTTGGCACAACCTATGTTGCACCAGGTAGCCCTTTCTTGCTCTTTTTCAACGGTCTTCCCTGGAGTGTGTGTCGTCCCATGTCAGGAAGCACGAGCGGCATGGTCGCCTCGCTGCTTAGGAGTGGCCCAAGCCATCTTCCCACTGCCCCCAGCGGAGACGCGTCGAGAGTCAGTCGTGTACCGCGTGATGTGGTTGCTTGTCGCGGGCTCCATGTGCCAGGTTGTTGCCCACGGCCCTTCTGATGAGGTCTCAAGGCAGCCAAATCTTCTATTGCAGCTATAGCTTGATACGTAGGGGAGCCTTGTGTGTGTGTGTGTGTTTGCTATGCAATAAAAAAAATGCATGTTGACCATCTCAAGAAAGGAGAAAACATATGCAAAATAAATGAAAATCAAGAACCTCCCGTTAATGTGGAGCTTCGGCTGAAGATGTCGGAGGCAATGCCAAAAAGCCTTCCGCGACGTAGATGCTTGCATAGGCGCACCATTGCTCCTAGTGCTGCCGTTCTCCGAGCTCACGCCAAAACACTATTGGCATGGGAGATGAGCCGGGAGATGTGATGCTACTCCCGGGATTTGTCGATGTAGACGAGACGCCTTTGTCGTCGTTAGTGTAGACGGCCGGGGAGGTGTGGTGCTACTCCCAGCATTGTCGATGTCGAAGGCGGTGCTAGAAGACAACCAGCGCTGTGGTTGGACACCGGGGAGCCGTGTTGTCGAGCTGTTTAGGACGGCGTCCTCATTAGCCTCGACTTCGGTGCGCTTGGCATAGAGGTGGAGCTAGAGCTGGAGCTATGCTTGATGGCATCCGCATACTCGCCTCGAAGCTTCCTGGTCTTGCGGTGTTGGACGTGTGAAGAAGTGCGCCCCCACGTGCATCGTGTGTCCCCGGTTTGCTTGATGACGATGACAACGCCGGAGAATTACAGGCGTCGTTGGACACCGGGGAGAGCTGAGATGCTGCCCCCAGCGTGTTGTTGACATAGAAGATGCCGCCGGAAGAACGTCGGCACCGTAGAGCACTGGGTAGCTATAATGCTGCCCCCGTGTGCTTGATGATGTCGTAGGTGATGCCGGAGAATTGCGAGCACCGTTGTTGGATACCGAGATGTTGTGGTGCGCTAGAGGATTAGCGGCGTCAATCAGAGAGTCAGGATATGTGTTGTTCCTGAAGCGGTTGATGAGGAGGGTGACGCCGGTAGGCTGTCAGCTCCATAGGGGACAGAGGAGGTGTACTACAGTGTTACCCCCTGCGATAAGCTGATGAAGCCGCCAGCTCGTTGTGGACCTCAGCGTCGTTTCTGGTAAAGGTGACAGCTTCGCAAAGTCTGTTTGGTGGCTGCTCAGGCGCCCGCATAGCATGGACATGTCCCTCGTCACAGCCACCTCGTGGATTTGAGGTCGAGGAAAACTTACTGGATGGAGCAACAGGTTGCCTCCGATTCTTCCATCCGCGCGTTGTTTTGGCGGCATCGCTGGACCTCCGTTGGGTCTTCTTCTCGAGTCCTTCGAGATGGTGCAGCACGAACGGCGCACTCAGCCGAGTACAAGGCATTGAGAGGTGCTTAAGTCTCCAGGTGGTAGACCCAAGATGGTTGAAGCCTGCACACATCTCCGTCGACCGTAGCAGCTTATGACAGTGTAGCACATACATACATGTGCATACAATTCGACACATGTTCGAACCAGCTTGCTAGTAGCAGCCTGTGTGTGTGCATTGCACATATATATGGCCCTTGCCTTGCTTGCATGAGCATATGCAAATGCACAAGCACGTGTCAGTACACGGTGATGAACACATTGAAAATGAAAATGCACATCATCACGTTGCACCGTGTTGATGTTGTTAGCGCCTCCGGCAAGATTGGATATGCTGGCAACAGCCTTTCACTGCGAGCATGTATTGGAGCCATTGCCATGCGCGCGACTTCCTGCAATAGGAGATCGTCGGCTCTCGGCATCGAAGTTGATGGAGCCATCGTCCCACGGCATCCTGCGTCTTGCTCGCGCTCTGAGGACATGTCAAATGAGCTCGATGGAGTTTAGCACTCCGGCTTGGTGCTTTGGAGCGGTCGGAGCGTCATCCGCAGCGCTTCAGGTCGCCTTATAGCTTACTGGGCTACTATAATAGCCAGCAGTGTTGAAGGTGGATGGACGTGTGGTAGGAGCGAGCCGTCGTCGCTAAGTAACCACCTTGTTAGCTTGGCTTGTGGCTATAGAGCGTTCATGCATGCAAGGCCACAACTAGCTCGTTTACCGCAATTCACGTGTCTAGCATGCTCACTTCTGCCAGCGTGACGGAACCAAGCGTGAGGACGCCCCTCCTTGTTGCCTGGGCGATGGGCGTGTCGCTCCAGCAGGGAAAGTTCAGCGCGCGAGGCCGAACTGCATCATGTCGCCAGTGCTTCCGTGCAGACGTCCGGAAGGTCGCCACGGCCAGAGACTTGCTATGTGGTCTCAAATGGAGCTGGTGTGCTGATCCGATGCATGCCTTCGGCTCTAAATCATCAGTGCGCTGTAACTCACGTACGCGCGATGATGATGTTGGTGGCCACAGGCTCCGTGGACGGCATGATGCAGCCCTCCTTGCCCCCGCCAGGGTCGGTGAAGCTAGCCACGCATGGAGGCAAGGCACAGCCGGCCGGTGAGGACGTACCATGGGTCATATACGCCCTTGTATCGTCGTGATGAAGCTGCCTCCAGTGACTAATCTGGGCCTTGGTGCCGTGAGTCCCGACCAGAGATGTTGCCACTCTCGACCACGACGAGGGACGTCGGAGTGAGTCCCCTCGTCACGGCAAGCAAAATTTTGCCCCCAGGGAGGATACAGCAAGCAAAATTGCCCCTAGCATGGCGGACCGGAGATGGCAAGCAAAATTGCCCCTCGTGTGGAGATGGACCATGGCCTTGTCAGCGTAGTAGATAAGCTCGTACAAAGCACGAGCATCCACCATGGTCCCTGTATGCAAACATAAAAATAAAACTAGGTAGGATTTATAACTACCCAAACATAGGCTATCGTAGGTCTCAAACAAAATGAGACATCTAAAATAGCACCAGTAAAAATATTTAGGCTATTTATGAGGAGTCTCACACAAAGTGAGACATCTAAAATAGCACCGGTGACATTTTGGGCTATCTTACGAGGAGTCTCACATCAAGTGAGACATCCAACATAGCACCATCATATGACAACACCTAATCATATTGGAAAAGACAGGAATATGAAGACGACGACCACTTGCGCAGCAAAGATGGGAGGAGAACCATGTCCCACCGGGCGTGCCAATTTGTTTCCACAGAAAAATCACTCACGACAGAGGATCTCTCTATGCGAAATAAAAATAAGTGTGCGGGCGTGCCAGTGTACTAAAGTACACAAAATAAATAAGAGAAGGGAACACTGACTTTATTCATATTCAAAGAAAATACAAATACATGTTCCCTACACATAGGTGTGCGCTCCATAGCCTGCTGGCGGCGATCTGACTTGGGCGATCATGGTCTTCATGGTTCCTGGGGCCTCGGAAAGCTCCCAGTTAATTACCCCCGTGAACTAGCTCACGGAGCACCTCCGATTAAGCTGTTGTGGTCGTCGTCATCGGTCTTCACTTCACTTCTCCATGCATGGTGTTGGTGTAGATGTGGATGGCGGTCAGCATGAGGACCTCGTCGGTCCATAGCTGGTACAACATGGCTGGAACATTAGCCATGCCCGCCCGTGTCGCTCGCCTTGTCGGTGTCGAACAGCACGTGGTGTCATCGTAGTAGCACTTGCATGGTTGGTGTAGATCGGATCGGTTCAGACTTCCTCGGCAACATCCTCGTGGTACGCCGTGGATCGTGGTCGTAGAAGTAGTTGAAGTAGAAGGCCTCGTCGTCGATGTCGAGTGTCGTGTGGTAGTGGTAGTAGACGTGGTAGGCAGATGTGGCTCGATCGCTAGACAGCTTCATTTGATACACAAAAGATAAAGTTATACAAATAAATTAAGGGCTCGAACTGCAGTCGAGCTCCCTATAGCTTGTTTGGCCTGTAATTTGGTAATTCAAGCACATGCATGTACACATATATGTATACATGCAACCTGGCTATCTTCCTGGCTTGCGTATATGAGCACGCAGGTGCAAGCACACATGCATACTGATGAATGCGTTGTCGCCGACACCTCGTGGTCCTCCAGCAGACCAGCACTTTGATCGCGCCGTTGATCTCAGCGGCGCGACGCGGAGCAGGCGTGGAGCCGTTGGCGATGGCGTCTAGGCTCGCCTCCATAGCGTGGTGCGGCAGCGTTACTGGATCGTTGACGGCATTCAGAGATGTCGTTGTGGCGTCATGGTGCCGCACACGTCGCTCGGCACAGTACTGTTCCGGTGTCGCGGCGTCCTGCCCCGGCTAGCCACTCAGAGTTGAGTTGTGGTCCCCGGTTCGGCGTCAGCACACTCGTCATGGCGTCGCTCTCACCGCGTGCTTGTCACACGTTGGTGCAGATGAAGGCCACGTCGTGAAGAGATGGCCCGGCTAAATGGCGCGAGCCATGGTGATGGCTGCCCGTAGCAGCGGCCGCCTTTCCGTATGGATCGATCGATCAGCCATGTTGTACTTTGTACACTGCTTGATCCAGATCTGACAGGCGCCATGTATATGGGCTTCCTGAGACAAATATTAATACACGAACACTATGCATGGGCGTACATGCAAGTTCGTGTGAATACACAAGCGTATTTATGTACTAGCTCATATCATGTACGAGCCTACTAGACAATTTGCTAGCTAATATATATATTTTTGTTCTCATATACAATCAGCGCACGTGAACATATACATGCACATATGTATAGATACATCTGTGTTACAGGTATATATGAGGTATCAGACACCGCTCTTTTACCTTCTGGCTCTGCACCGTGGGGTGGCTGCCTTCCTGATCAAGACTTGGCGCCGTAGCGGCGGTCCAGGCGGTGTGTAGATTGAACCGAGCCCACCCTTCTTGTTGAGGGCGGCGCGCCACAGCGGCGACGACCTTTGTTGCGGTGTCTTCACGTCGTAGCAGCGGCGGCCTGACTCTCCTGAAGCCAACAGGAAGTCCGGCACCTCTGTTGATGACAGTCGTCTTCTCCGTGCGACACTAGATGGTGTCCGAGGCCTGGCGACGCATGTGAACAGGCGCTGAATGGCGCCGTTGCGTCGTATAGCCGATAATCTTGGATGCGGATGGATGAGGATGCATCTGGCTTCATCATGACGTCGTGGAGAGGAATAGCCTGGCGCCTGATCCGCTCCGAGCCACTCTATGGATAGCGCCCTGGTGGCGGCTGCCTCCGATTGGCCAGGCGTCCTTGTACATGGGAGCAGCAGCCTGACGGCGCTCCTCCTTGAAGTCTGATCGCGTAGATCGACGACGAGGACGGGACGCGTGTAGACGACGTCCTCCAGCGTCACAGACTTGCATCGAGTCCACCTGCTGGTCCCCACTCTCCATCTTGTCATATCGCCGGCATCCATCCTTCGTAGTCCGCTCTGACCTTATGATGGAAATCGCCGTGGCGGCGGCTGATCCCATGAGCCAGGCGTCATCGTGTAGATGTGGGAGCAGCCTGACAGCGCTCCTTCGTTCCCTTCATGCTCCTCGGCGCAGCCGTCTCACGAGCAGCCTGGCGGCGCTCGTTGCTTCAAGTCTCCTCGTGACGCAGCCGGCGTCACGTAGCAGATGAATGGAGTTGGCCGCACAACCGTGTGCAGCCATTTGGCGGCGGCTACCGGACCCTCTGGCCGGCTGCCCCGGTGAAGATCTTCAGCCCGCTCCGAGCCCTTGGATAGGTGGGCGCCAGGACGGCAGCCGGACGCCGGTCTTGGGAGCAGCCTGGCGGCGCTCCTTCCTTCATATTGGCGACGTCGGAACCCCTTTGGCGTGAGGGTCAGGTTCCTTTAAATAGGCAGTAGCTAACTAGGGTTGCAGGCGTTTGGCTGCTGTGCACGCTCCGCAACAAGTTTGTTGGAGGCCGAGAGATATCCGGCCCTCGCGTGCTTATCAGGTCGAGTAGTATCGTTATCACTGAGTTGTGGGGCTTGGCGACGTGTTATGCCCGTCCGCCATAGAGTACTATGTACGTACATATATACCTGTGTATACGTATTTGATGGAAGCGCAGATATGGACGCGCATACTGATGCATGCCCTCGACCTGCATCATCAATCATATATATATACACTTGCTATAGCTTGCTTCTTTTCTTTTCTACTAATATACATAAATAGCACACGTGAACATACATGGGCACATGTGTATATACTTTTCTTCTCTTAAAGCAAGCGCTAGATGCTTCGTAATAGCATCAACAAATATATGTATATAAGAGAAATATCTTGTACAAAATCTCGTCAAACAATAATATCAACTAACCATGGTCGATAGACGGTACTGTGCATCAACAAGCCCGTGGTCCTCAGCCCGTCATTATGCTTGGAGTATGAGTTCGCCTTGTCCACAGCACAGGAATAGCTATCAATCCATGATCCATTGTGACATTGGACCAGCTGGTGGCGAGATCTTAACATATGGGTATGTTAAGCCTTGGGGCCAACATTTCCCAACCGAGAAACTTACCCCCAACCGATCTCTCCAGGATTGCTTGGGAGCTCAGGGACTTTGCCCATCGGGCATGCTCGACCGTACTCTCAGACCTTCGAATCAGGCTGAGGCTGAGCATGGCTCGGGGGCTTGCTCGAGCCCCAAGCTCCTGATCAACGAGACCCTGGACTTGATCTTTAGCACTCTCCGAGCCTTCGGTTTGATGCCAAACAAAACCTGCGCACAAGAAGACAATGCCCCTACACACCAAAGTTTGAATGCTCCTAGGTGTTGCTCCTTGGGTGCAGGATGCCAACGCCCCCCCCTCCACCTCTGACAGGGTCACACACGGAGCATGACATATGAGGACAAGCTCTTTTCCGGACATCCAGGGGTTAAGGGCTTTCGGGCCCGTGCATCATCCCCTCCAGTTGGCCTCCCTTGCCACTAAGAAGATTAGGTGCATAGGAGAGGCCGGTCCAAGCCGTAACACGCAGGGTGTCAGAACTGAGCAGCTGGACAACGCCCATATCTTCTTTGGCTCCACGACATCTTGATGGTCCACAAGATTTCCACGCAAGACCCTCCTAAACTCCGGCGCATGCAGACTATAGATTAGTGCCACAAACCATGTACCTAGCCTACCTTAGAATATATGGGGTGGTCGGATCCTAGAGGAAAGAGATTGTGACGATCCCAAATGATCAATCTGCTCTCTATCGATTCGCTCCTACCCAGCACTGAGGGCAGAGCAACCCAGAGAGAGGCATCGAGGGCTCCTCTAATGCTCACACCACTATCCTCCTCTGTGACGAGGGGAAGACTCCACCGACATTGAGGCAACCTTATATAGCGCTGAGCTAACCCCTTACCAAATCTCTCTTTACACTATGTGACATGCATTTTTTCGTATTTTTTTAGTATAAGGTCTTAACACATCATCGGCTGGAACTAGAATATTGATCCTCACTTTGTCATTCTGATCTACCTGAGCCACCAGAAACACATACTCTGACACTGATTCGAACAAAAAAGGCTTGCCGCGGCTCTGACACCGCGACACTACCCTTAATTATAATTCATTTTCTTATTTTTCAGTCAGCATTTGATGGAGATTCTAGTGGGAGGAACCGGTGGTTTCGCTAAAGTATTGTAACAATGCTCAATATGAATTTTTGAAATGAAAAGTTAGATCCTATCGAGCATTACAACTTCATTTAGGGTGTCTCTCCATCAAATGTTATGACAAATTGTAAATTTTGAATTTCAAAAGCTCAGAAATTTAAATATAATTTGGGACTCAAAATGATTTAAAATGGAAAAGTCGTGAACCAACAACTTAGATCTAAGATCCGTCTTGATCAGACTGAATTTGAAAAACTTATTATCTTCACCTATATGGACAGGCATAGATCATGGCAGCACCTAGAAATCAATTTCATTGTAAAGGTGGACCATCTCAGAAACTATTTTATAGCACCATCTCTGAAAGAGGAAGTGGTTCGGAAAATTGTTTGTGTACTAATCATAGAAAGTGCAATAAATGGACTGGGTGAATTTTATTTTCTTACAGGATAGCTCCATGACTCATCTATAAGTTCGAAAATGGAGTGGGTACAAGACCCGCTCGCGAAAAAAAAAAAGAAGATGAAGACCCGTATTTATCGGTTGTCTAGACATTTTTTTTCTGAGTACTTGGGATATTGTGTATTCCGTATATAGATATAGCTAACTTCTCTGTTCAACCATTGGCATATTGTGTATATAGCTAACTCAAAGCGTATTAGATTTTCCGAGCAAATTCCGGTTAGATTTCAAATAAGTAATTAGGATAGAACACAAATTAGGATGGTGCCGAATCTAAAAAATTGTAGGAGTTGGAGGCATTGGGAGAACATCGGATCCAATTCAATCCAGCCACTCAATGCGTTTCTTGCTGCAGCGGGCCAATTGGAAACTGTGTGGCACCAGATGCCCTCAGTAGCCAGCAATATTGTTGCGGTCAACAGAAGGTCACAGAGGAAACAAGTATATGTTGTTCGTAATGGTTCACACAAACCTCAGCCCTGAGCCGCTTAAATCTCGAAGCTTTACGTAGCGGCTATCCTTGGGCGAACGTGTGGTGAGAGATGCCTCTTCGGCCGATCGTGTTAATGATTGCGTTGGAATGTGCATAAGTCTCTATGGATGGTACCCTCCAACTTGTTACCTTGGAATTTGAAGGATCCGACAAAAAAAACCTTTACTAAATAACGTCCATGAGTTCAATCAGCATGTATATCATTTTTTAAAACACAATTAGGTGTCAAGAAAATGCTTACCATCAATAGATGTTGACCATAACATGCTGGGCGATAATAGCTACAAGTACTACGCAGATGGATAGTTATTCAGTTTTTGTGTGCTTCGAGAGTGATGGAAACGCCGGATGATTTATGAGCCTCGACATGATGTTCAGAAACGTCTCCTCTACATGAATTGAGAGAGATCCGGGCAGTGCACTCCTCTCCTGATCCTGGAGTGCAACTAGACCAAGTCATCACTTCGATTGTGAAGGGAGTCGCCGTGCTGCCAGCCCTGAAAACATGATTTGCACTTGCACGTGCATCTGGAAAATGGAGCCGTACTCGAGGGGGTTTCCATTTCAAAAGAAAAAAAATATATATCGCACAGGCATGCCTGTTACGGTACATGGAATGCAGCTGGTTTAAGTGGACCAATAAGCTGCTCATATATTCCTTGACTTCGAGTTCATGAGTGCCCCAAGTGGGAATCTAGAGCCGTTTTATCACATCCAATAGTTAAATGAAAGATTATTTGTAAATTTGCAATCGAGCTCTCACATTTGGCCAGCTAGATTTTCGAATAGTATAACGATGGACAACCTAAGAGATTTTTGGCAACTTAGTCACTCTTCAACTTCAGATATTGGCATGTCAAAAAAAGCTGATTGGTACTGTTTTGCTACATTCAGCCCTGGTTTCTCCACGCAGAACATTACCCACTATGTAACCAACATGAAAACACGTTCCAGAACTTGCACATCTTATGTCCCTTGTCTACTTCTCATTAATATGATGATACGTCGTACCAAAGCTCCTATGTGTGTTTGGAGACAAAAAATGATATGTTTTCTATGCCCGTCCATAGAAAAAACAAACAGCAATAAATGCAGCATGTGTGTAATGATTATTAACTGATGGAATAGTTCCATGACTTACTATGAGTTCACAGTCAGGATATATTCATAGTGATATTGGACATATATAGGTAGTGCTTGAAGTTTCAGGTAGCAAGCATCTGTTCTTTTCTGGACAATTCGTAATATCCCGGAGACTATAGTAGGAATTAGAGGCATCGGAAGAACATAGAATCCAATCACTTGTATGGCTCGCAGATTCTTGTGAAGGGTTATGAGGGTGCTACGCTAGCCAGAAAACAAAACTTTTTCTACCTCATCGCCCAGGATCTACTGCTAGTTACAGGTTACGGGATTACCACTAGACGCGCAGATGCAGTGGAAGACGACTCGATGTAATCGAACGTGTCGCAGCAGTGCCGTGCAGTTGCGTGGTCGTCCAGCAACTCCTCCCACCACTTGCGGTTCGTCCTCGTACTCCAGATGTAGCACCTCCGAGGTATCACACACGTACGAGGGAGAAGCGATGCGCCTCCGGACTGCTAGGTCCGCGAGGAGCGAAGGCGAGAGCGTGGAGGGCGACGGCGGCTGCCAAAGGCGTGGATTAGGTTTGGCCACGCCCCTCCCCTCTACTTATATAGGCTTCTCTCATGTGCTCCCGAGTTGGAGGCCCATTAGAAACCCTAAGCCTTGTCTAATTCGGGTCCAACCTGAATTAGGCTTCCAGCCTTCTTGCGTGCGACCCTATGGGTTCACGCACACATAGACATGGGCCGAATACTCCTATTCGCCCAATAGCTGACACGGCCTCTAGCAAGGCGTGACAACTCCTATGTGCACGCAAATGATCATATCGACGAACCACTACGACCATATACATGTTACTCCCTTGCCTCATGATATTTGGTTCAACTCGTGGGTTAACACTTAACCCAAGCACGGCCATGCATTTGTTGATCCAATCACTTGAGTGATCCAGTGATATCACTCTCCTTAGAGAGGGGCAAATCCCATCTTGATTGTCTATGTCTCGCAGCATGCTTCTCGACAAACCCGAAGACATCCTTTATAACTACCCAAGAACGGAGTAGCGTTTGTCGGGTCCCTAAGCAAGTCGATACACATCTCGAGTACATACAACAATCTCAGTCGAAGGACATAACGTATATGATGTGTATAGAGACAATCTCATGTCGGGTCATCCAGCCTACATGTCACACATGTGCCCACATTATTAGTTCGACATCTCCATGTCCATGACTTGTGAAACATAGTCATCAACTAATAATGTGCTAGTCTAATATTCATGTGTGTCCTCACATGAACTCCGACCAGGGACAAATATAGAATAACCATACAAGTAAAAAGAGTTCCACAAACAATTCACATAATTGCCAATCAATACAAGTTGTCTTTAATGGATATTCAATGGACATATTACAAATCATGGATACATGCGGAATATCATCATCTCTATGATTACCTCTAGGGCATATTCCCAACAGTCTCCCACTTGCACTAGAGTTAATCTCTAATATGTCTAATCCCCATAGACCTCATGTGCGCCTCATGCTTAGGCTGTGGAAGAGCCTTTGTCAACGGATCTGCTACATTCAAATCCGTATGTATTTTGCACATTTTAATTTCACCTTCACTGATGAACCGTCGAATGAGGTGAAATTTCCGCCGTACATGTTTGTTCTTCCGGTGATTCTTTGGCTCCTTAGCTCGCTTATCGCCCCCATTGTTGTCACAATGTAGATTCAATGGGCTAGCCGCATTAGGAAACACACCAAGATCAATGAGGAAACGCCTCATCCAAACACCTTCCTTTGCAGCTTCCGAAGCCGCAATGTACTCGGCTTCGTTGTAGAATCGGACACTTTGTCTCATGCTTGGAACTTTTCCAGCTTCGCACCACCATTTACCGTGAACACAAAACCCGATTGAGATTGTGAATCATCTACATCAGTTTGGAAGCTAGCATCGGTGTAACCATTTACAACGAGCTCTTCCTCACCTCCATAGATCAGAACTCATCCTTAGTTCTTCTCAAGTACTTAAGGATGTTTTTAACCAAACCACTGACTCTCACCATGATTGCCTTGGTACCTCGCCGCAACACTTAGAGCATATGAGACATCCTCGGGCAAGTACATATCATGGCATACATGATGGAACCGACCGCCAAGCATATGGAACCTTACTCATGCGTTTGCGCTCTTCATCTGATGAAGGACATTGCTTGTCGCTAAAGCGCATACCATGTGACATAGGCAAGAACCCTTTCTTGGATTGCTCCATGTTGAACCGTTTCAACACCTTGTCAATATATGTATCTTGGCATAATCCTATTAGCCTCTTCGACCTATCTCTATAGATCTTAATGCCCAAGATGTATGCTGCATCTCCTAAATCCTTCATAGAAAAACTATTATTCAGTGAAGTCTTTACAGATTGCAACATAGGAATATCATTTCCAATCAATAGTATGTCATCCACATACAAGATTAGAAACACAACAAAGGTTCACTAGCCTTTGGTAAACACAAGGCTCTTCTCATTCCGACGGCCAAACCCTTTGACAACCTCATCAAAACGAATGTTCCAACTCCGAGATGCTTGCTTTAACCCATAAATAGATTTCTTAAGCTTGCATATTTTTCCAGCATTATTTGGATCAACAAAACCTTTGGGCTATATCATATACACGTCCTCTTCTAAATTTCCATTTAGAAAGGCTCGTTTTTAACATCCATCTCGCCAAATCTCATAATCGAAATAGGCAGCTATTGCTAGAATGATCCGGATAGATTTAAGCATCGCTACTGGAGAGAATGTGTCATCGTAGTCAATTCCTTGAACTTGCCAAAAACCCTTTGCGACAAGTCGAGCTTTATAGACGTGAACATTTCCGTCCATATCTTTCTTCCTTTTATAGATCCATCTGCACTCGATGGGTCTAACACCATCAGGCGGGTCAACCAAGTTCCAAACTTGATTATCTCCCATGGAATCTATCTCGGATCTCATGGCACTCGCCATTGCTCGGAATCTCGAGTCCATCATAGCTTCGCGTATGTTGCAGTTCGTCATCGTCCAACAATAACATCCCCATGCAATTCGCGAAGTCTTGCCGATCTTCGTGGTTGTGGAGGTGTGTCGTGGCCACGGGCATCTCAACTTGTTCCGCTACATTAGCATCACTGTAGAGTCCTTCTCGACCGGCTCATCTTGAACTTCTTCAAGATACACCTTTTGTCCACTCTTCTCTCTTTTGAGAAACTCTTTCTCTAAGAAAACACCGTTTCGAGCAACAAACACTTTGCCCTCTGAGCGGTTGTAGAAGTAATATCCTAAAGTTTCCTTTGGATATCCCACGAAAAAACACTTGTCCGATTTGGGTGTTAGCTTATCTGATATAAGCCGTTTGACATAAACTTCACAACCCCAAATTTTTAGAAAAGACAAACTAGGACTCTTCCCAGTCCATATCTCATATGGTGTCTTAACTACGGACTTAGATGGTACTCTATTCAATGTGAAAGCGGCTGTTTCTAGAGCGTATCCCCAAAACGATAAAGGTAGGTCCGACTGGCTCATCATAGACCGAACCATGTCCAACAAAGTCTGATTACGCCTCTCAGACACGCCATTTCTCTGCGACGTTCCAGGTGGCGTAAGCTGTGGAACAATTCCACAACTCTTAAGATGATTGCTAAACTCGTGACTCAAATATTCGCCTCCACAATCAGATCGCAAGGCCTTAATTTTCTTGCCACGTTGGTTCTCTACTTCATTCTGAAATTCTTTGAACTTTTCAAATGTTTGAGACTTATGCTTCATTAGGTAGACATAGCCATATCTACTAAAGTTATCGCAAAAGTTATGAAGTATTGAAAACCGCCTCTAGCTGTCGTGCTCATTGGTCCACATACATCACTATGTACTAGTTCCAATAAGTCGATGCTCTCTCAAAGAAAACCCGAGAAAGGCGTCTTGGTCATCTTGCCTAATAGGCAAGCCTCACATGTCTCGTAAGATTCAAAATCAAACGAAGTTAGAAGTCCATCATCATGGAGCCTCTTCATGCGTTTTTCACTTATATGACCCAAACGACAATGCCACATATATGTAGGACTTAACTCATTAAGTCGAGGCTTTTTAGCATTAACATTACGTACATGTGCATCATCAAGATTTAAAATAAATAATCCATTCACAATGGATGCAAAAGCCACAAACATATCATTCTTCGAGATAACACAACCATTGTCTTTACTCGCAAATGAATAACCATCCTTCATCAAACATGAAGGTGACACAATGTTTCGACTTAAGCTAGGAACAAAATAACAATTATTCAATTCCAATATAAATCCTGAAGGCAGGTGAAGTTGCATCGTCCCGACGTTCAACGTAGCAACTCTTGCATTGTTGCCCACGCGGAAATCAACCTCTCCTTTCTCCACGCTTCTACTTCTTATCATTCCCTGCATCGTATTGCAAATATGAGCAACCGATCCGGTATCAGATACCCAAGAATTGATATAAGAGTTGGCGAGGAAAATGTCTGTAACATAAACAACAAGCGTATGAGCAAGAGTACCTTACTACCGCCGTCCTTCTCTAAGGACGCCAAATACAAACTTGCGCTTTCTTTTCCAAAGGTGACCATTCTTACCATAATGAAAACATTTAGCATCAGCCGGTGGTCCAAGATTGGGGGGGCGGAGCCGGCTTGGAGATCACATCTTTAGCCTTGCCCTTTTTCTTCCCCTGCCCTTCTTTCTCTTAAAGTTAGGCTTGTTCGGACAGCCAACACTTGGCCACCAACCTGCTTCTTAATGTCCGCCTCTCTGTTTTCAGCATGCCACACAGCTCATTCAAGCCCCTATCCGCACCATGCATATGGTAGTTCGCAATGAAGTTTCCATAGCTGGGCGGCAGAGACGCAAGAATGAAATCAGTAGCCAACTCTAGGCCAATTGGGAAGCCTAGCTTCTCCAACCTCTGAGTGTAACCAACCATCTTGATTACGTGTGGCCCAACAACCGCACCCTCTCGCTAGCTTGGTTTCAAAAAGCGCCTTAGAGACATTGAACCTTTCAGTCCTAGCTTGAGTTTGGAACATATCCTCAAGCGCCACGATCATATCGTTCGGCGAGTGATTGTTATCGAACCGCATCTGCAGATCGGATTCCATACATGCAAGCATAAGGCAGCTTTATTTCAAGATCGCATCACATGCTTTCTTGTAAGCGTTTTTCACAGAAAGCGATGCATCATCGCCAGCTCATCTCGGTAAAGGGGTGTCTAGATATTCCTCCTTTTTCTTAGCCCCGAGAACAATTCTCGCATTGCGGATCCAATCCGCATAGTTTGTTCCATTCAACTTATCTTTCTCAAGAATTGAACGCAAAGTAAATGGTTGCTTAGAAGACGCCATTTAATCTACAAAAAAAGTAATGCAAAATACTAAGACAAAGTATCCATGATAGAGTAAATAATATCAAATATAATCTACTCCCACTAAAATCAATATCCCTCGATTGAAACTTAGTGATTCAAGACCCACAACTAGCAAGTCGACTAGTGAGCTTTAGCATCACCGCTAGAAGACATGATAGATCGGTAAGCAACTCTTTGCTAATCATATCGCATATGACTCTTGTTGTTAGATAGCATCTCTATGCTTGGGTTACCAACTTCTTATGCTCCAAGGTCCCTAACCGTTAGGATGACCTCGTTCAAGCAACCAAACCTTCTGCAGTAAGTATCCGATACGAACCTGTCTAGTCAAGGAAAACCGGTGGCACCCTAATTTCATAGACCCACCACCGATTGTACAAGACAAATGCAAGTGCAAGGTTTGGGGGAGCACGAACTTAAACATTATCGAGGATCGTTCTACTTCACTACCGCACGAATGTAGACAAAAACATTATAGCATGTGAAAGTGGAACATAGTAAGAACGGCATAAACACGAGATATATGACTTGGTATAGCCCATTGTTCTTTTCGAGATCTCCATCTCCTCAATCTGCTTCATCATGGTGATCTCCATCTCCATGGTCCATGTATGCCATCCTTCGCTGATGAATCCGCCATGACTAACTACCACTAACGCCAAAGCTAGTGAATTAAAATTACATAGTCGCGGATAGGATCATCACGTTATTGGCACGCAGTGCCATTACAATAATTTTGACAATATCTATGTGGCTCCGGCCCATATTGTCATCCTCATGACGTGCAAGCCATGATTTAATTACATACATGCATCACATACACATAAGGGCTATACCAGTCATCAAATCCTGCAAAACAGAGTTAACCGATTCCGACTACAAAAAGTAAATCACGAAAAACTCTATCTTCCAAGCTATTTTCGCAAATCTGGCTCGGGCCAGTTTGGGGTGGATGTAAAATTTTTTTCTCTACAACTTTCGTTTAAGAATCGTCTCAATCCGAGTTACGGTTAAAAAGTTACGGCTGTTTTACCGAACAGCACTTTTCTTAGTAACCCGGCATCCGACGGCCGATCCAATCTGCCACCGCCGCGCATCACATGCACTCGGCACTTGACCTAGGGTTCAATTCGATCAATCTGATTGATCTCTAACTCGCCGTGATTGGATTTACATGTATCACTTAACTCGGATGGCGGAATTCCGACCGGTACGAGTAGATCGTTACAAGACCAACGCGGCAAGATCATGAACCAAGATCAGAGACTTATCTAAAACCGCGCATATCACATATGCGACATCCGTAACCTATAACGACGCAAAGATAGAGCTCCGATACCACCGAAGGGTTATGAGGGTGCTACGCTAGCCGTAAAACAAAACTTTTTCTACCTCATCGCCCGGGATCTACCGCTAGTTACAAAGTTACGGGATTACCACTAGACGCGCAGATGCGGTGGAAGACGACTCGATGTAGTCGAATGCGTCGCAGCCGGTTGCCGTGCGCTTGCGTGGTCGTCCGCCAACTCCTCCCACCACTTGCGTTCGTCCTCGTACTCCAGATGCAGCACCTCCGAGGTATCACACACGTACGAGGGAGAAGCGATGCGCCTCCGGACTGCTAGGTCCGCGAGGAGCGAAGGCGAGAGCGTGGAGGGCGACGGCGGCTGCCAAAGGCGTAGATCAGGTTTGGCCGCGCCCCTCCCCTCTACTTATATAGGCGTCTCTTATGTGCTCCGGAGTTGGAGGCCCATTAGAAACCTTAAGCCTTGTCTAATTCGGGTCCAACCTGAATTAGGCTTTCAGCCCCTTAAGCGTGCGACCCAATGGGTTCACGCACACATAGACATGGGCCGAATACTCCTATTCGCCCAATAGCTGACAGCGGCCTCTAGCAAGGCGTGACAACTCCTATATGCACGCAAATGATCATATCAGACGAACCACTACGACCATATACATGTTACTCCCTTGCCTCATGATATTTGGTTCAACTCGTGGGGTTAACACTTAACCCAAGCACGGCCATGCATTTGTTGATCCAATCACTTGAGTGATTCAGTGATATCACTCTCCTTAGAGAGGGGCAAATCCCATCTTGATTGTCTATGTCTCGCAGCATGCTTCTCGACAAACCCGAAGACATCCTTTATAACTACCCAGTAACGGAGTAGCGTTTGTCAGTCCCTAAGCAAGTCGATACACATCTCGAGTACATACAACAATCTCAGGTCGAAGGACATAACGTATATGATGTGTATAGAGACAATCTCAAGTCGGGTCAGTCCAGCCTACATGTCACACATGTGCCCACATTATTATTTCGACATCTCCATGTCCATGACTTGTGAAACATAGTCATCAACTAATAATGTGCTAGTCTAATATTCATGTGTGTCCTCACATGAACTCCGACCAGGGACAAATATAGAATAACCATACAAGTAAAAAGAGTTCCACAAACAATTCACATAATTGCCAATCAATACAAGTTGTCTTTAATGAATATTCAATGGACATATTACAAATCATGGATACATGCGGAATATCATCATCTCTATGATTACCTCTAGGGCATGTTCCCAACATCTTGAAGTCAAGAGGTAGCTCTTTCCAAGATAATACATATCTATCTGGCAAGCAGTAGTTTGCGGCGATGAAGCCAGTGAGTTTAGCACAAGCATACAGTCGATGGGGCATGTGAAAAAGGTAGCCTTCCATGGAGGTAGCTGTGATACTCGTCAAAAAAATTCCCTATAGATGGCATGATCAAATCAGTTGGCAACGCACCACCACCAACTCACAACTCTCGTGCTTTATTTATTCTTGAGTCAGTGTGCAGTATGGGCGTATGGCCAGCCCTGCTGGGTGTGTGTTCGTGGGGGCAACATGTTCTATCTGTTTGGGGCTCCTTAACTGATTGAAACTACTTTCCGCTTAATTAAAAACATAATTTTAGATGTCTTCTTCCACCTTTTGATCCTCATTTCTGGCCCTCACAATCTCCTCTACTTTTCTTTATGAAATACGCTATCTATGGGTCGACAGTCAGTTCCTATCTGTCGAATTTTTGGGCCACCGATGGTGTCGCATCTGGCGTCTGCCTTCTCCTCCAACTTCGACGACCTCATCTTCTTCTCCGGCACCGGCAAGGTGAGCAGCGGCCGGTGGTGGCAGATCGGGAGCAGCCGGAGACGGGGAAGACAATGGGCACCTCGCCGTCGCCGCCTAGAGGAGAAAGAGAGGAAGGGAGGGGGATGTGAGGTCGGCGGCACAGTTACTTCATCTGGGCTTCCGGCGAGAGGGCAGCGGTGCGGTGGGGCTGTGGCGGCGGTGCGTCGGGCGAGGTGGAGAACAGGAACAGGAGGAGGTACGGACGTACGGTGAATATGCGGCGCTGTGTTGCGAGGGGAATGAGAGGATGGTTAAGTACTATTCACGAATCTTAAAGCATATCTAGTGGTCCAAAATTCAACAGATAGAAGATATAATTTTCTGTCAACAGATAAATAGACAGTCCCTCAGTGGACACAATCTCCTCTATTGTGTTCCCCTACCTTCTGCTGGCCTCCAATTATTCTAGCAGTTGCAGTCAAAGGCCCTAACAAAACTGGCACCAAAATTTCTCGGCCCTTTACAAAATCATTGCGTTGCACCCAAGGAAAAAATTTAAACATTTGATTTGTCACTACAAGGCACAACTGGTTTTTAGAACAGCCTACTTCTTGCCTTCCAGGTTTCAAGACCAGGGCGCACCCAATTTTGTAAATGAGGAAAAAGGCAATGGAGCCTCGGCCTATCCTGAGCCCATTTCTATGCCTGCAATTCAGATCGTCTTTGTCCATGAACCTAACTTCCTCTTGTTAGATTGATCGTTGATCTCCCTGCAGTTTAGTCCCAATGGCCATCTGAGCCTTGTTGTCGCGCCCTGATCCAGTTCGCCAACCCTATATGGTTGGTGTGCCCCCGTCACATAGCGCTATAAATGGAAGGTGGCGGCCGGAGCACTCATTACGAGGATAACTGAGTCACCAGTCCCCCCACCGATTTTCGTACTCCCCACCCCGATCAGAGAAGGAGCATTGCCACCGACGGGAAACCGCACCGACGCTAGCATCGCCGCCTCGACATCCGCACCACCGCCCAGAACATCAGCGGCGACACACCTTCGCCGCCTCGACGTCCGCACCACCGCCCAAAACATCATCGGCGACACACCTTTACCGACCGTCGCTGCCAGTGCGCAAAGGTCATCGACGAACGTGATGGGCTCCACTGCGACACCGTCCGTGACTGCTTCGCCTGCTCCAACTAAGAGCATCAGCGTATACATCATCTCACTCCCCTCTCCCCGTCTCTGTCTCTCTCTTGAATCCAGTAGATCATGATTAGGCCATTGATTATTCACTACACATGATGATTACCCTCCTAGATCTACCCTAGTCGATCCTAAATGATCTATCACCTCTTGCTTCATCCGATCCTCTCATAGATTCCCGAGGAGAGGGAAAGTGTATTCTTTAGCCACCAGCTAGCTTCCTTGCTCTTGCCCACGCCATGCTAGTTTGAGGAGGGGAAGTTGATTTTGTGCAGTGTCAGATGCGTTTGGGCACCGCCTCTGTATCATAAAGAGCATGGAGCCATGCCATTGTCACCGCACCCTACCCTTCATTGTAGAAGGATGCGATGCCCTTCAAGTTCGTGTTTGGGTTATTGCTACGGTACAAATATGACCTCCTAAGAGGTAGTAGTTCAAAATAATCTGAGCTATTGATTTATTAGATTTTGTAAATTAATTAAATAATCAAATAGCAATGGAAAGAAAGAAAAATCAGAATAAATCCAGTAATCAGCGGGAGAGAATTCCAACCGTGTGATTTTACACAGGAGCAAAGAGTGCAGCTATCTGATCTTCTGATTTCAAAATTGTGCATTTCTATGATGACTCTGCTGATTATGTTGTTTCCCTGTTCCAATGTAAAGGCAGGGATTTTGTTGACACCGAGCGCCAGCTGCCCATTCTTTATTACTTTGGCAATGGGGAAACCACAAACGGATGGTGATCAGTCACCTGTTATCTCAGATACTGATATGATTTATTTACACTGACTTGTATTAGGTCAGGCTCTTCAAGTGTATTAGCAATATTTTGTTTTCTTGATCCATTGCTGATCAGGCTGTTCAAGTTGAATCATGGCTTGTAATGAAAATCCAAATTTTGGCTTTGTAATGAAAATTAATTATGGCTTGTAATCAAACTTTCAATTTTTTTATAAAAATAAAACCCTTTGCCGACAGTCACGTCAGCTGTCGACAAAGGGCAAAGGGCCATGTCTCCTTCGCCAACAGAACACGTGACTGTCGACAGGGTTCACGTGCCTGTCGGGAAAGAGACCTTTGCCGACAGAAACATCGCCGACAGGAACAGGCAAACCCTGTCGGGAAAGCCTTAGCTGTCGGCGAAGAGGGCGTTTCCAGTAGTGCATATAATTAATATGACCTTCTATAAAGTATGTTGCACGTCAACTAAGAGTCATTAGCAAAAAAATAAAATAAAATATGTTACGCAATAACATATAGCCATATAGCTGTCACGTAAAAGAGAACAAAAATTTACATGCAAATTAAATTAGCTATCACGATAGTTTATAGATTAGATTTTATAAAAAAAAATAAAGTTACAAAATACATGGTAACCAAAATGCATCAAAAAATTGCCATATCCACCCGATCATGCATTAATAAAATCTAGAAAATACAATTGTATCTAAAAGTTTCTTTATTTATTTAATTTTAGCAATTTAAAAATTAATTTAATCTTTATTCCATCTATTACCTCCTAAGAGGTAATATGTTGTCATGACCGTCCGATCAAAATAAATGAATGGCTCACAGCTACTTGAGGGTACCGTAGCAAAGCCCGATAGATATAGTCCAAACAAATCGTGTTACACTAAATTTAATCATAAGTGTACTGGATAAGTTTGCATCTGGAAAGATGATATATAGTTCCACAGATCATTAGTTTGTATAATCTTCACTTGTACTACACAAAATAGTTGTAAGATCAGCATTTGATCTTTTAGTACAAACACTATGATAGTCTGTGGATGAAGGGGACTGTTTTGCCTTAGCTTGTCGATCTTTATATAAAAACCCAATGTGACTGAGCCTCGCTGTTCGGATCAAAACCTACAGAGTACGCATAAGAGCAGTCCTAGTAGAAGCTAACTTAATTTAGAGTATGGTTCTAGCTTGGCATTTGAGGCATCTGGAGCACAATGGACACCAGCTTCATCTGAGTAACGACGGAGCTGTCCATTGGGCGAGCTGGGCGGCCGCCCCAGCTACCGGCGTCGTAGCAACAGACCCCCGGAACAACTCTTCAGCGTTCTTCTCCAGCTCCGGTCGCCCTCCGGCGTCGGCGCTTCGTGAGGGACGGAGGGAGCTCTGCGTACGAGCGATTGATGAGCGAACGAAGGACTCTGGTTCCTTGTTGGGCCGTGTTTGGCAGTTTGGTAGCCCACTATGTGACATTGTGACTAAGGCCCAAAGTTTAATCCCAATTCCCCAATCCTGTCCATCCCGCATCGCAGCATCGCCGCACTCGCGCAACGCACGCTGCGCTCCTGCTACTTCCGCCTGCCTCCGCCGCACTTCATCCGCTCGCCGGCCGCCAGCGGCGCCGACGCCGATTCGCCCGCGATGGAGGGAGGAGAGGAGGAGCAGGAGGTTGCGCCAGGCACTGGGGCCGGGCCGGCCGGCCATGGCCGCAGACAGGTTAGCGTAGCACCCGAGGCGGAGGAGGAAGGGCAGCTCCACCAACATCTGGATTAGGCCGAGGTCGTGGTTCCAGCAGAGGCGCCCCCAGGAGCGGCGTTGGCAAGAACGGCAAAAAAAATGGTAATGTTTTATTTTTATTACTTATACTTCATTAGACACAAGGCGGAGTATGCTAAGTTGCCAAGCAATTTTTGTGCAGACTTGAAGAATTATTATACAACTTTGAGTGTTGCTTCGAGTTCAATTGGCACCCGACCAAGCACTAATGAAAGTGCCAATGCCACTACTTCAACGATGCGAGAAGGTGTTCAAGAAAATGAAGCTATGCAGTTAGCAACAGATTTGGCACACGTTGACATTGGTGTTGATGATGCACAAGCACAACCACCACCACCAGAACCTATTCTAGTAGCAAATCTATTTTGAATTCTTCAAATACTCTTGGATGAAAAATGATCTGAATGAAAGTTGTATCTAGTTGGAAAGATCTGTAACCTTGTTGTTCACTATTTTTTCATTTAAATGAATTATGGCCTTGAAATTATATTTTACGATTATAGAATTTGAAATTCATAAATTTCTTATTTTTTAAATGACCTTAGATGGCAAAAATGACCAAAAGCAAATTTATAGATCCTGACGAGATCTTGAACTTCATAGTTGATTATTTATTTCATTTGAATCCATTTGGGGCCTAAAATATTCATGTCAAAATCTAGTAAATTGTACACAAGGGAAATTTTCGTCTTTTAGTCACAAGAGACCACACTCGTAAGTTTACTAATCCACGAGGCTTGAGGTCGCAGGTTGGATTCCGGTCAATGCTGTACAAAATGGTTATTTTACAACCAGCAAAAATGTTTTCTTTATGGCGTTAAACCCTAAACTTTCATTTCCTCAAAATGTGATACTACCTAAACTGAGGCCACAAGAATGACGAGGCATGTTTTGAGAAGAGGGATCTGTGGAGAGAAAGATGGCCTACCCCTCTTATGCAAAGGACAACACATGGAGTCGGAGCTTGGCACAACTATTATTGGCCAGCAGTCCTGCACATTGCAAAAAAAAAAAAAAAAAAAAAAAAAAAAAAAGTCCTGATTGCTTCCATTGAATTGACCTTTTTTTATAAGTCCTAGTTACCACAGATTCCAGGTGCATACACACATCCAGCTCTTTATTCTTCATGTATTGTGGGAAACAGGATCATCAATTGACAGGTAAGTGAAATTGTGAAGAACCAACAAACACGCTCAGTTGCTCTAGGACAACTATACTGACCTACACTACTAAGTTAATCTTAATGGAGGCGGGCAAATTGGATTACTGAAGGTGGGCATATGCAATCGCGCCTCCATCCAAAGGCCTCAGTTAATGCGGATTAACCAAGGCGGTTGATTTGCTAGCCACTAAAAAAAAAAGGAAAAATTATAAAATATAAAAAAGGTCGCAGCCCAAACCAGGCACGGACCTGGATCTGGGGTGCATCAACCACAGGTCGTCAGCATAACACAATGCGGTTTGACCGAGTTTGCCTTGCAGACAGCACAAGAAAGGCCATCGATCCATCATCAACTGTGCCGTTGGGTACACTTAAAAAAAACTATATACAGTTGGGCCTGGCTGATAGTACGAGTTTTCGTTCATTGTCTTTGTTGAACTACAGCTCATGCGTGGATTCAAATGATAGTAGTGGCACCTTATATTACTACTACTAATTTTGTTCAATTCTGACACATCTACCAATGTTAACAATGTACAAATGTTCTAGAAGAAAAGAGAAATCAGACATATCGATGACTCTGGGTGGTCCTCAGCTCCTCAGTGATCATTCATAGATGCCATTTATGACTAAAGGCTAGTGCCATTTATCTTCACCGAACTGGTAAGCAATGGCGATGCCGGCAGCAGAGTATTAGTTATTTAGATTCACAGAATGCGAAGTTTTATGATGGGTCCTATATATCTTATTAGTTAAAATGCAATACTTAGTTTGATAATCTTGATCATTTTGGATGGTCATAAATATTAAAACGTTGAATCTTTTCTTTTCGAATATAATTTCTAGTACTTCTTAGCTAGTAAACATGGTGGCATTTATTACACTATTATAAGGAAATAATAGATAGCCTACGAAAATTTTGTTTGAGAATACAACTAATCATTGGTGTTCAGATTCCATCTAGAGAGATGATGACGGTAATAATATAATTTATTATTAATGTGCATAACTTTGACTTCTAAATTAGAGTAAGTCGTTGCCCGTCTTTAGCACACAACATGAGAAATTTTCACCAGCTTCCGACCCGGGCCAAGCAACTAAACCGCCTCGAGCTGGCTAAATCATTCAATGCTGTTGCTGTTGCTGTTGCTGTTGCTGTTGCAGTCGGTTGTGTCCGTCTTTGCTTGTTTGTCAAGCTGTATATATACCCACGGGAGCACTCCCAGTAGTAGAAGAGAATTAGCCTTAGAGTGGTTTATAAACAGCATCAGGAGAATAATTATTTTAACTTGTCATGGGAGGCATCAGGAGAACATTGGACACTGCAGTCACTACCGGATCCACAGTGTTTGCCGATGGCTTGATGCCATCGGCAAACACCTGTAAGCCATCGGAAAAGAGGTTGCCGATGGCAAAGTGACGTGGCCATCGGCAACCTCCCATCGGCAATATCGTCATCCGAAAACAATTTTTTGCCGATGGCAAAAGTGGATGCCATCGGAAAACTATTTGCAGATGGCCGTGGCCCCCATCGGCGAACACTCCACGTCGCCTCCTCCCCGCCGTCGATTGACGGCAGGTTTGCCGATGGCTGACGCCACGTGGCCATCGGCAAACAGTCTTGTTTTCCGATGGCCACGGCCGCCGGCTTTTTTTTTTTTGAAAAAAAGAATTCCCTGATTTTTTTTTTTCCGATGGCCGTGGCCATCGGCAACTTATGGTCGGTTGCCGATGGCCGCGGCCATCGGCAAACCTGGGTACGCCGGGGTTGGGCCAAATTCCCCAGGTTTGCCGACGGCTAGCCATCGGCAAACCCGGGAATTTTTTTTTTCCTTTTTTCCCCGTTTTCTTCCATTTCCAAGACATTTAATGACAAACAATGATATCACAAGCAAGATATACAACATTCATCACATATATTCGCAATAATACGCCATTTCAACCATAATATAGCATCAAATCCATATAAAATGTCCGAAATCATCCATACAAGTCGAAATGGCTCCATACAAGTCCCAATTCATGCATACAACTCCAAATGCATCCATACAAGGCCAACATCGGCCAAACATGTCCGACGTGGCACAACAAGGTCCAAAATCAGAAATAGAAGGTACCTAGCTCGTGGCGCCGTCCCTTGGGTCCCCGAGCCCCGAAGCATCCTCCCACGTAGGCCAACTCCCCGCGGCTGCTGCTGCTGCTGCCACGAGCACGCGCGGGGCCGAGCCGGCCGCAGCCCGAGGAACCGAGACGGCCCGGGCTGCCCCCCGCGGCGGCCACGAGTACCCCGGCCGCGTGGGGAACCGAGACGGCCCGGGCTGCCCTGCGGCGGCCACGAGTACCCCCGTCGGTGGAGGACCCGGGACGAACGGCTGCGTGAGGAGGCTGGAAAGGACCCCAACCGGGCCGTGGAGCAAAGAACCTGTGGAGAAGCACCCGGCGGAGGGCTAGCACCTGGAGTTGGGTTCGAACCCTCCGACTGTGTCTGCACAAAGACCAAGTGATGGAATTAGTACCTGCAGACTGGCATCACAAGCTAAAGCGATAGGCAATGTAGGGACTCACCGGACGAGGTGCAAGAAAAGGCGGCAGTGGAGGTACTGGTGGTGGAGCGAAGAAAGAGGCTGGGGGCTCACTCATTCCCATGGCACGCATGTGCTGGGACATCTGCGACCACGCCTGCTGGTAGTGCAGCGCAACTGCGGCCGCGTGCTCCTGATAGGCAAGCGCCATCTGCTTCTGGTTGGCTAGCACCTCTTGGACCGTGGCCTGCAATATTACACGAGCATGGTTGATTGTATTTGAAGGCAAGGTACATTATTTGTGAAACGGTCGAACGACGAATGAAACTCCACTTACCTGAAGACCCGCGATCTGCTGCGCACTGCTCGGCTGCCGAGGCGCTATGGGGACCCGCGGTGCGCCCCTACGCTGGTCTTCCTTGCGGATCTCGGTCAGCGTCGGGACAGAGGACGGGTCAATGGCGCTGTGGGCCATATAGAACCGGCCGTGCTGCTTCCCTCCTCCCAACCTCATCACGAGCTGAGGGTCTATGGGCTCGGTGGTGACGTCGTAGGTGTCGCCATGGGCCTCTCGAGCTGCGGCGGCGTACTTGGTGACCTTGTCATACACGACCGTGCTGGTGTACTTCTCGGGCCCGTCCGAAGAGCTGTACGTGGTGGAGGGCGCTTTGACTGGGCCCTTGTGAGCAAGGGCCCACCCCATGTACTCGTTGATGGGCTGCCCAGGGTGGTTACAAGTAGAGATATATGAAATCCGGCGCTATAAGAAATGGTTGAACACAAGCATACCCATGTTTCCATGAACTCGCTGAGGTTCTGGCTCCCCTGGTGGTGTGAGACCCCGGACCTCGCCATCTCTTCCAAGCGCTTAAGCCCGACGTGCTCGTGCTCCACGTACGCCGCCGGCGTTTGCCACCCTCGACAATCGTACGCCGCCAGTCGGCGTACTTGCCGCACCAGCCCGGAGGTGTCTCGCATGACATTCAAGTATTAGATCTTCCGATAATGAGTTGAATGTGTCACATAAGGAATCACAAATGGTTGTTTTCCTACTTATTTACGTGCATGTACTGCTCCTCGGTGAGGCCGATCTCCGGCTCACATATCATCTCCCCGGCTCGGGTCTTATCCACCTTCACCCCCGGAAGTTGGCGTAGTAGGAGATGACGGCCCGGGTGTGCGCCTCGTAGAACATGTCCTTGATCCGCAACTCGCACACCTTGTCCCGATGCCGGTCCGCCACATCGGGGTCCCGCCCTCCGCCAACCTATAGTACAACCGCACACAGGCATCAAACATCATTCCATTGTTTGAGAAAAGTCCAACAAATGCGTAGTATTGAGATATGCGTTGCGATTGAAAGACTCACCTTTGAACCGCTTCTTGATCTTCTCGGCGAGGACTTCCCCATGTGCGTCCTTGATTAGGAAGTAGTATGGCCATTTGTCGGGCACGATCGTCCTCCCCTCGATGGTGACCAAGCCGGGGAAGTTTGCCTTAATCACTCACCCCCGGATGCTAGTGACATGGGGCGAACACTTCCCGGCCGACACCTTTCTCCACCCACTTTGCACAAGCACAACAATTGTTAGTATGCGCTTTAATTCGAAAATGAAATAAGAACAAGTATAGAAATCAACAATGGATACTTACGTCCCGAGATCACGACCGCGGGCGGTCCTCGGGGCGCGGCAAGTGCTCGGGGAGCCTAGCGGGCCCGCGCTGGAAGGGCTTCTTCGCGGTGCCTGTGGAAGCCGAGGTGCCTGCAGTCTCCTCCTCCTCCTCGTCGTCGTCGCCACCGCCGCCGCCGCAGTCCTCCTCGTCGTCGTCGTCGCCACCGCCGCCGCCGCCGTCCTCCTCCTCCTCGTCGTCGTCGTCACCACCGCCCGGCACAAACAGCCTCGTCCTCAAACAAACCCTCATCCCGCAGTCCTCCGCCTACTCCCACCCCTCGCCGGTCGACGGCTCCACCTCAAGCTCCTCGTCGTCCTCCTCCTCGTGGTTGCCGGCCTCCACGTGCTCCTCGTGGTGGCCGGCCTCCACGTGGTCCCGCCGGGGCCCGAGGTGCATGTACTTGGACTCGACGTTACGTCGGCGCGACCGTCCTCCGCCCGGCATTTTGTCGAGTGCCTGCAATGACAAAGATTAAAACAGTTAGTATTAGTAGATTGCAAGTACTTGTAAAGAAAACATAAATGTAAGGTAATATAAATAACGAGTATCAATATTACATGGATTAGAAACTATCTCCGCAACGGCAATATTGCCGGCGAGCGCTCATCCTCGTCATCGATCTTGTCGTCATCACTATCAATATTGTCGAGCTCTCTTAAGTCCTCATCATTAGGCGCCACATGTTCCCCAACTTCTACATCGCGTCGCGTCTCCGCTGTGCATCTAGGATTCTTAAGTCCTCGGCATCGTGCACCTCATCACCCTCGTCCTCATCGATGTCGTTGTTTACTTCCATACTCATCAACGAATCAATGTCTATCTCCAACTTACCTTCTAGCCCCTCGGGTTGATAGAACTCATCTGCCCTTGGGTCAAAGTTGTAATCATCATCGTTCGGGACCGCCGCTTTACCACGTGGCGATACGAACCGCACAAGGCTCCAACCCGCAAGGCGCTTGTCATTCGGTTTGCCCATGGGAGGTAATAAACTTGCTTGGCGTCTCGGTTAGCCACAATATAGACATCGTCTCCTCCATATTTGGAATCCCGTCGGATTTCGACTTGCCCAATCTTAAGGTCCTTTTTTGTGACCCGGGGATCGAACCAATGGCATTTGAACATCACAAAGCTTACAACCTAGGAACTTGCCAAAGTCAAGCTCCAATATCTGTTCGACTATGCCGTAATAGTCCTTCCCATCCGTGCCGGAGTCCGAACTCCGGTGCACGAGGTTTTTAGATTGCCCCGTTTCTCTTCGTAGCTTCTCGTGCGAAACCGATAGCCATTCACGTCATAAACGTCGAATGACTTGACATGTCGATCGAAGGTTTGGCCCACACATCTCAATGCGGGGCTCATTTCCGCATCACAATTAGCCTCGCACGGTTAGGACAATGGATAGTTAAGTTAATCGCTCATAGGAGCAAAGTGGAATCGAGGTTAGGTAGATAGTTACCTTTTTGCTGAACCAATTGATGAAATCGGGCGTATTATGTCCGAGAAGATGGTCTTTCTCATCCTCGGTAGGAGCCCTACCGCAGCTCCGGTGTTCATTAATAAAGTCCCCGGAGAAACAATAGACAAGAGGGGTCGGATCAATAGGTGGAGGATAGTGGCGACGTATGGAACAAGCTCATCGAGAACTTACTCTTGATAATCAATCGTTTCCTCAAGGTTCAACAACAAGTACATCATGATAGTGTGCCACTCATCATGCCGCAAGTAACGAGGGGTCCCCGCTCCGCTCTTCCGAGATCCCCTCGAAAAGGCCGAGAGTGCATGAATTCTCGTCGATGTTGTAACGAGGGATTGGATCTCGTGGTCTCGTAAGTTTCTCGGTATAGTACGCCCGTGTGCATGTGGACACCTCCTCCGAGAATGAATGCCTCGCCACGTAAGCCTCAATTTTGGCTTTATTTTTACACTTTTTCCGAAGAAGCTTTAGACACCTCTCGATTGGATAGCACCAACGGTGCTTTGCACGGCCCCCCAACCGTGCCTCCTTGGTAGGTGCAAAATCATATGCTGCATGGACGGAAGAAGCCCGGTGGAAATATCATCTCCAACTTGCGAGAGCAACTTAGGTGCAGCCTCCTCCGGTTCAAGACAAACGTCCCGAGACAACTCCTTGGAACAAGCCGGCGGAAGAAAAAGCTCAACTCGCCCGGGACGCGCCACACCGGCTCGGGTAGGTATCCCTGGTCATCGCGGGGAAGGAGCCGCTCAATCCGGATGTGGAAGTCATGACTCTTCATCCCTAAGACTTTGCCGGTCGGCAAGTTCACTCTCCGGCTCGGGTCGCCGCATACCCATCGTGGAACCTTAGCTTCGACAACCACTCCGGTGCTTCCTTCCTATGCGGCCTTTCGGGATGTAATCGGCCGGGCCCTTCTTCCATCTCTTGCCCGGCGCAGGGTCTTCATCACTAGATTTGGTCTATCGCAAATCGTTTCAATGTCCAATCGTGAAGTGCTTTTTATCAAGTCTCGGTGGATCGTCCTCCTTTAGGAATTGACGATGTTTGTCGAAAGAAGAATACTTGCCACCCTTGGCCAGGCCAGGTGAACATCACATCTGCCTTGCATGTTGGGCAAGGGAACTTCCCGTGAACACACCACGCGCCGAACAAGCCATACGCCGGAAGTCATGCATTGAGTACCGGTACCACACATGCATCGTGATGTTCGTCTTCGTAGCTCGGTCATACGTCGGCACCCCCTCATCCCAAGCTTTCGCAATTCATCCCACACCGGCTGCATGAACACACCCATTTTGTTGCCGGGTGTCCGGGTATTATCGCGTCAAGAACACGTTCTTGGGGTCGAACATGACGCCGGGGGAAGATTGAGGGGATCACAAACACGGGCCAACAAGTGTACGGGGCCGCCATCATTCCAAACGGGTTGAACCCATCTGTTGCCGGCGCTACGCGTACATTTCGAGCCTCCTCGGCCATGCGAGGATTCATGGCATCGAGTGCTTCCATGCATCACCATCCGCCGGTCTTGCATCTTGTCACCGTATCTTTTGCCATTCTTGTGCCAAGTCATTTGTTTCGCGGACTCCTCGGTCATGTCTTGCCGTTGCAGCCTCGGTAGTACCGGAAGGTGTCGTATGACCATCTCGGGATCTTAGATCTGTTTCTTAGTGCCATCAACGCCTTCTACCTCCACGTACCTAGAGGCTTTGCACTTCGGACGGTGTGTTGCCGCCTCGTGGTCTCCCCGACGGGACACACCCGTTCTTACAAGCTTGGATCGGGCGATAAGGCATCTTGAGTGCACGAAGGAGCTTCGTGACTCGGTCGTGTTTTTCGGCGGCGGTGCTCCTCCGAGCGGCCCGCCAACAGTTGCCAACACGAGATCAAAACCTTCCCGACCGATGCCCAAAGGACGACTTCAACCCAATTAGGCGTGAAATGGCATCCGGTTTAGAAATGCGGGTCTTCTCGTGAAGGGGCTCCTTTGCCGCCTCCATCATGTCGTAGTACGCCTTTCTGGATCTTCTTCCACCACCTCCAATCCTTGAACGGCTTCAACGTCTTCAAGCAAGTCTGCCATTCCGGCATCTTGATCAAACCCCTGGAGGTCCGGTCTCACCACCACCTCCGTAACCCGTTGGGGTTCCCCATGGAGGATCCAGCGGGTATAGTTTGGAACATACCCGTTCGCCCAAATATCATTCCTCATCCGTCGTTGCTCTTTCCTTGTCCGGTTCTTACACTTGCTACGGGGACAAAACACCCGAATTGCCCCTTTAGAAGCCGGGCCAAATGCCTTCTCCGGAACTCCCGGTCCCCTTAACCCATTCATTGGTCTTGTCTTTGAATCCCGTGTACATCCACTCACGGTCGCCATCCTCTGTCATGCGCCAACATAAGCGAGTAATAAGACCAACATCTCGCAACTACAAGGCGTTCCTACCATCTACTAGGTGAAGGATAGGTCCTAATCCCACCGAGGATGCGTAGATGAGGTTAGCTTCCATGCTCCGCTCCGTCCGAGATGGAATTTCGGCGGCACCTCCCCCGGTTCTCTCGATACACGTCCCGACCGGGAGAGTGTGTATCCCGGAGAACAACGGGGAGGGGGGCTGCGAAAACTCCGACTCGGACGGGGCGAAACATGGAAGCTAACCCATCTACGCATCCTCGAGTCTGTCCAAAAACGTGGACAATCCGAAGAGAAACCGTCGCGGATATGCACTCGATCCGCATACCAACGACCGCGAATCTCTTTCGGACGGGAGACGCCTAACTCGGTTACGCAATGTACTTACAACAACTATAAGACACGAGAGGTGGTTTATACCTAGGGTGGCGGCGCGAGGCGGGTAGGTGCACGAACACGGTCAAGGTCCCTCCGACAAGTCCCGCTCTGCAAAGCAATAAAGATATCAATATTTGTTGAAAATTTCGCGGGAACCTCCCCTATACGGGAGGTTCCAAGACTGCAAGAAAAACCGCCGGCTCGAAGGCCGGCGTCCACATTTGCGGCACGATGGCCCACACAACAACAAACCCGGCACGAAGGCCGTCAACACAGAAACGGCGCGATGGCCGACAACCCTAGAGCTTTACCTTCTCCTCCGGCGACGCGTGCACGGACGACGTGGACGAACGGTGGACGAACGGCGTCGGCGACGTGACGAACGGCGTCGGTGACGTGGACGAACGCGTCGGTGACGTGGACGGACGGTGGACGAACGAAGCGGACCTTCTCCGGCTCCTCCTCCTCTCTTCCTCCTCTCTTCTCCTTCTTCTCCTTCTCCTTTCTCCTTCTTCTCCTCCTCCTCCTCTCTTCTCCTTCCTCTCCTCCTCCTTCTTCCTCCTCCCTTCTCCTTCCTCTCCTCCTCCTCCTCCTCCTCCCTTCTCCTTCCTCTCCTTCTTCTTCCTCCCCTTCTCTTCTTCCCCGCCCCCTCGCTTCCCTTTCCTTCCCCTTCCCTTCTTCCCACGGCGGCGGCGGAGTGAAGGGCCGCCGGCGGCCGCGGAGTGGTGCGCCGGCCGCGGTGGCGGGGGCGCGGGCGGGGGTGGGCTGGTGATGGCGGCGGGCGGAGGAGTGGCGGGGCCGAGGCTCGGGGTGGCAGCGGCGGGCAGTCGGGAGCCCCATGGCCGGCGGAAATGGCGGCGCGGAGAAGCGAGATCTGGGGCGGCGGGGGGGAGTAAAGCGCGCATGCGGCGCGGGGAGTAGGGGGCGCGGGGAGTGGGGCGCGGGGGCGGGGGAGTGGTGGCGGAGGAGGCGGGGAAATGCGCGGCGTTGAGGAAGCGCTCCGGCGCGAAAATGGCGGCGGCGGCAAAAATGGCGCGGCGGTCGGCCGGCTTGGTGTCGGGTTCGATAGGGTTTGGGGGGGGCGGGGCCGGCTCTTTTTATTTTCTTTTGAAACTCGGTTTGCCGATGGCCGTAGCCATCGGCAAAGCCGGCCACGTGGCGCTCGCGGCTCGGCGGCCCACTATATTTGCCGATGGCCGGCCATCGGCAAAACGCATTGCCGATGCCTTTCCAAGGCCATCGGCAAACAAAATTTTTTTGATTTTTTGCTTCCCATTTTTTTCTGGTGTCTTGCTACACCAAATACAACCCACCTCCAGAATTTGGGACAATTTTGAACTTTTCAGCTATATTTCGTTAATTATTTTGTTTTCTTTGAATTTTTCCCGCAACTCAAAATTTGAACTGCAGGTACATGAAATAATGCAGACTTTTGATTCAAAAAATGATATTCATGATTCTCGGAGTATATTGAGGCCGTATCCGGGACCTCGCATGAAATTACGGCCGTGTTGGCCTCGTAACATGGGTAGCGACGTGCGGGAAAGTGTTTTTAAATTCTATAAAATCCAAACGGAGTCCGAAATTGACGAAACTTGACGAGTTGTCTCGCCATCGCATGTGACCACACACTACACATGCGATGGCGAGACAACTCGTCAATTTTCGTCAATTTCGGACTCCGTTTGGATTTTATATAATTTAAAAACACTTTCCCGCACGTCGCTACCCATGTTACGAGGCCATCACGGTCGTAATTTCATGCGAGCTCCCGGATACGGCCTCAACTTACTCCGAGAATCATGAATATCATTTTTCGAATCAAAAGTCTGCATTATTTCATGTACCTGCAGCCTAAATTTTGAGGCGCGGGAAAAAAAATTCAAAGAAAACAAAATAATTAACGAAATATAGCTCAAAAGTTCAAAATTGTCCTAAATTCGGAGGTGGGTTGTATGTGAGGTAGGAAGACACCAGAAAAAAAATGGGAAGGAAAAAACAAAAAAAAGTATTGTTTGCCGATGGCCTTGGAAAGCTATCGGCAATGCCTCGGTTTGCCGATGGCCGGCCATCGGCAAACAAGGTGGGCCCGGGCTCTCCCAGGTTGCCACGTGGCTACGATTTTGCCGTTGGCCGTGGCCATCGGCAAGCGATGCAGTTTGCCGATGGCCTGACGGCGGCAGCCATCGGCAAACCGGACGGCGTCGGTCGCCGCGGCTCTCGCGAATTTGCCGATGGTCTCGGTATGCCGATGGCCCGGCCATCGGCAAACAAATTCTTGGCCGATGGCTTTTGTTCGCCGATGGCCTGGCCATCGGCAAACGGAGTGTTGCCGATGGCCGTTGTTCGCCGATGGCCGGCCGCCATCGGCAACAATGTGTTTGCCGATGGCTTTACTTTGCCATCGGCAAACCGGGATGTTTGCCGATGGCAGATTCCTTGGCCATCGGCAAACTCCTGGGCCATCGGCAAATACTCGCTCTCCGGTAGTGAGTTCTTCGTTCAACAATTGTGGATTAGGAAACCTGCTGATCTGGAGGTAAAACATCAACTTTTCCTCCAAGTCCACCATAGTACTGGGAAGCACCTCACCTGCGCCTCCCCTTAGATATACTCTGTCTTCGTGTAACTATCTCTCTCTCTCTCTATTCGAGCACGGAGTGAGAACTCAACTAGGTCCGGAAACTCTCATGTGTATGACTTAATTTTTATTTTGCAAGTGTTGTGGTGTAATAAGAATTAGCAATGCATCTATTGATGCAGAGACTGGAATATTATTAATATATTCTCTTTTCTAAAAAAACCTTGGTCCGGTTGCATGGTAGCTGTTGTTCAGAGCGTCCAGAGATTTCAGGTAGAGGTGGACGAGCAGTGCACCACACTCGTAGACGGCGGCATGCATGAGACTACGAGCAGGTGGATCTACTCAGCTAGAAACATAGATGCGAAGCATTTTCCTCTGCTCGTCCTGCACGTATATCTACTCTTGAAATTTGAGTAGAAGTTATAGTGAGTCTGAAGTCTCCCATTGGAGGAACGTCTACTGGTGAAGATTAACTGAAAGACTATATCAACTATATTTATTATGTAGCTGAGATCAAAATTATTAAATATCAATAAACAAAACAGTAGACTAGTTCTCATCAGAGCGTACAAATTAACCAATAAAGAGTATAACAAATACAGCTACAGCAGTAACACTATTACTATGGTGTTTGTCAAATCTAAACATAATACAGTCTTTTTCAAATTTCTATCAATCTACGGTCATGACCAGATAGGAAAAAAATTTCCCTAGATCTCGATATACAGTTTCACCACAATGCATGATCATGGAACTACACTTTGGAATGTGTTCCATGTCTTGAATGAATAACCTAAATAGGCATGTCTCTTATTTTTTAAGATAATGAGGCAAATCTCTGAATTGGAACCCTGGTTTTCGAGGGTGGCGTCAATGCACTTCTTCTGGTGGATCCTATCCTGGAAACTCACAGCTATATACGGCGGCCTACTCACTGGTCCCCTTTCTGGGTTTGCTCACTCACTGCTGATAAATGGCCAGTGCATGGACATCTTTTTGTATGCGAGCTTTGGTATGGCAACAAGTGATAATTCTAATAAACACGTGGATATGTCATCTCCTGTTCTGTCACAGACAACATGTTTGCTGGGGCATGACTGTGTGTTAACGCTGTACTGGCCATGGTCACACACCAATTCACCATGTGTACTAGATCGTACAAGCCACAAATGGCCGATCATGAGTCCGCTATTAACAGTACAACAACGGGCGTGAGCTCTGAGCTGGTTTGCTCAACTGCTCCTAATGTATTTATGTGGTGCAACCAACTTCTCCATGGAAGGCTCGTCAAGTAGACACACGCGAAGTAGTATGAAAAGACCAATGGATAGGCTGCATAGAGTTTGCTAGGTTGAACTAGTGCAAAAAACAAAACTCCATTGTAGAGAAAATGTATTTCTATGGCATAGTAAATCCTTCCTCGTGCTATAGACTAACTGGAGGTTCATGGGGAACAAAATTTGTGGATGTCAGTACTACCAAGGTGATTGGCACGAGGGACATATGACTGCAGCCACTACAGCAGGCGGCCGAATTGCCGAGTGCCTGTTGCACTCGGCAATGGCCACTTTGCACTCGGTAAAACCTTTGCCGAGTGCAACACTCGGCGAAGAGCTTCCATCAAACCAATTCACGGTAAAGCCAGCTTTGCCGAGTGCCGTATCTCGGGCACTCGGCAAAGATTTGACGCTGTCCGCCCGATGGGTCACGCCATCTTCTTTTTTTTAGTTTTCTTTGCCGAGTGCAACACTCGGTAAAGAATTTTCTTTTTTTTTAAAAACCTCATTGCCGAGTGCCGGAGCACAGGCACTGGACAAAAGATTTTTTTAAAAAAAAAAAAAAATTACCTCTTGGCCGAGTGCCACAGCCCCGACACTCGGCAAAGCCTGTTTTTTTATTTTTTTTACCGAGTGGCAATGACCATTGCACTCGGCAAAGAAATTACTTTTTAAAAAAATATTTGCCGAGTGCCGCTGTGCCAGACACTCGGCAAAGAAATCATTTTTTTTAGAAAATATACACAATGGGTAGGCCACGAGCAATATACATATAGTCACGAATACAACCATGACCACTCGTCTACCCTTTAGTTCACTTAATAAACCACCAGTAATTTGGTGATCTTTTGTCTCCAAAGAAAGGCTTCATTCCTTCGTAGGCAGCATCATTTTCTTGATTGGCTCCTAGGCTTGCAATATCAATCATATATGCCTTAAAAAATATCAAACATAATGCGACCTAAGGATGAGTGTGATTTTGACCTAGTTAACGATGAATGTTTTCAGTATAAAAAATTGCAGTAGTCATATCCTGTTGGAAAAAATCATTACAAATGTTTTTTACTACAAGAAATTGCAATTATGATATTCTTGTTCATCTCGATGCTCGTACATGTATAAATAAGTGTTGTGAATGATGGTCTTCAAGGAAAAGTAAAGGGGAACTAAATCTTGGTTGTAGCAGTCAATAAACTAGGAGGATACCCCGCGCGTTGCTGCGGGAACTACGATTTGGAATGATATTAAACTATCCATACAATTCTTAGAAAATAATTAACTATTGCAAACTAATATTAGTGGATAGCATTGCACGCTAATGTAGATAGCTAATAGTATGTTAGTGGATGATGTGTTGGATATCATAATTGTTTGCATTAGTGAACTTTAATTGAAAGTGTTAGTGGGCTGCAGATGTGGACAGTTTGCATGTCAAGAGAAATATCTTAGTGGGGTTTGTTTATATTAGAAGTATAGATATCATTTATCTATATTGGATTATTTGCATGTCACAGGGTTTTTGACAAATGAGATCCACCGCAAGCAAACACTATGATGTTCTATCAAAAGGAATGACCTGTAAGCAAGAGTGAGCATGTGAAAAAACTCCTATTCCCTGGTAGTATTTACCTTTCTATACAATTTTCTAGATAAATTTATATGCATGGACGACCATACCAACTACCCATGGAAAAATTTCCCAGTTAGTTCCAATATTGTATTCTGACTTATTATCCACTTTCATTTAACACTGTATATCATACCTACACTGATGCAATAACTTTGTATTTAAGAAAGCATGGTAGCAACATGTGGGATATTTTTGTAGGTTTTTATATATTCGCATCCATATATAGTTCCACATAGTCATGTTTTCCCGCAATGACATATCACCTTCTCCTTTCAGCAGTGCGTAGGCGGTTGGGTCATGTATTGAATTTGTAGCTATATGGGAGTAGGAGGCATTGGGAGAATTGCACCAACTACCAAGGAATCACTAGAAAATGGCGCGGCAATGATGAGCCAGTGTTTCATCTATGTTAAATTTTTGGCCTAGCCTTCTCCATTAACCTTTTTTGTTGTAGTCATTTATTCTAGATTCTTAATATTCCTGCAATATCTAACCGTTCAGATTCTTAATAATAGGCATTCTATACACAAAAAATATATATATGTGAGTTCAGATCCGAAGTAGTGTATAGCTTATACATTGATCACAGGGTTTATAAATGCAGTAAAAGTTGTAGCCTAGTTGTTCATGTTGATGAGTTTATATCAGAATTATGTAGTCCCAACATTATAGGTGTCCTGAAATATGACTCTAGCCACCTCTAGAAATCTATTTTTAGAGGCCGGTAAATGTAATTCCTTATGTTTCTGATCGCCAATTTGGCCGGACCTTGGAAATTGGTGGAACAATTTTGAAGTTAATAAATCTCCTAAATCAAGTTTGATGAAGAGAAACTTATGTCAAAGTTGTTGTACTCATAGCGACATACAACTTAGTTGAAGACTTTTTTTCATTTGAAATAGTTTGAACTCCAGTTGTGTTTTTATTTAATTTTTTTGGTAACATGAGATTCATTTTTTGAAATATTTCAAGAAAAATCTGTTCAAATGACTTTGTTGCACCAATTTGAAGTTGACTATCTTTTCATTGAAGCCATTTAGTACTTCCGCCTTCCTCCGCCGCACTTCATCCGCTCGCCGGCCGCCAGCGGCGCCGACGCCGATTCGCCCGCGATGGAGGGAGGAGAGGAGGAGCAGGAGCAGGAGGTTGCGCCAGGCACTGGGGCCGGGCCGGCCGGCCATGGCCACGGACAAGTTAGCGGTAGCACCCACGGCAGAGGAGGAAGGGCAGCTCCACCAACATCTGGATTAGGCCGAGGTCGTGGTTCCAGCAGAGGAGCGGCATTGGCAAGAACATTGTAGTGGACATTAGCTTTATAGGAGTTTAGCATAAATGCACTCCTCGAACATTGGCTAAAGATATTTGCCTTACTTCTGTGTTTTTTTTTTTTTTGCCCTAGGCCTACAGCTGTAAAGTAATCCAATATGAGTTGAGCTTCACCATTCGACTCAAAGTATGTGACTACGTGAATATAAAAACTGACATACAGCGTACCTTCCAAGGAAATTACTGCATGCTGAGACTAGATGATAGAGATAACAAGTTGACATGGATAAAACTTTGGCGTTTGAATCGAAGGCATTGGAAAGCATAATTCACATTCTCATGAGAATCAGCATAATCCAAGCAAAACGGTACAACAGCAAAACGTTTTAGCTCTGATCGTTCAGAATGATTCACAATATGCTGTCTATGAACCTGAAATGGTGAAAACATGTTTTACAGTAATGATTCTCATTGTTCCAACACTTAAACAATATTACCTTTCGCCATCCCAAACAGTCCCAACTTTGATTTCCCTTTTCAGTTTTACTTAAACTTATAGATGGTGAACATAAACTATTGGAGCATATATATTATACTGGAAGGTATGATGGCAAAAAAATATAATTGCCGTCCTAAACATTTTGATTGCTTCCTGTATTCTAAGCATTGCCCAACTTTTGTTCTAATAATATTTTTTAAAATTCCATGTTAATTTATTGTTTCTACTCTTGAATAATTATCCAGTTAACAACAAATAAAAATAAAATACATAACTTGCCTGATGAAATTTACTGAAATGAACCATTTCTTTTGATTTCCTTATGTATACAAAAAATTTGACACATACTCAACTCGTTAGGAGGAATTAGTTGTGAGAACTTGAAAATTTTCTTATGCATTTGCACTTGTGTGTATTTGAAATCAAAGGCCCATAGCAACGTCATTAGCTAGATACATCTGTTACACAAAACAGGATTTAGAGGCATCAGGGCAAACCAAATTTTGTGCAAGATACTCCATAGCATTGCCAGCATCACCAAGAGTAGCGACTACAAGTGATGCACCATGCAGCCGTAGACATGGAACTCCAGTGTTGCGTACGTCAACGCATGCGCATGCAGCTACGTGGAGTTGACAGGATGGTAAGTGTGAACCAGATGCAAACCAATCAGTACTAGCCTTCATATGGAATTTGCTGTTGGATCGTTTGGGTTGGTCGGGCTGTAACCGGACCATGTACGGGGCTAAATGAATGCTGGAAACAATAAGTGCCATTTGGTTTCCCGATACCTCTCATTTCTATCATCTTCTTCTTGTATTCTTCCATTTCACTAAATACTTGGGATGGAGATGATGTTGTCTATGAGTGATAATTTGATCTCAGTTGAAAGAATGCGCCTTGGTATATTGGCATATATGGAGTGTCTGTGTGCTTGCTAGCTTTGCATTTAGCGTGAAAGGTAGGGTTCTTGAAATTAATGAACTCTGTTATACAGGCATTATGCTTGTCATCCCAGGAAGTAGTTGTGAGAACTTATTTGAGTGCATTTACTACCCATATGTGATGCGTTTGCACATCCCCATTTGCCCTATGTATTATAGTCCATTAACCCATGCTCTCGCACGAACTACAGTTTTAGAAGAAATAAGTATTAGTTATTATTTAGGATCCTTTTATTCTAAATTATAAAAAGTTTTGGCTTGTTCGAACAATTTTTTTATTATATATCTAAACAGTACTTCTAAATTTATATTAAAATATATGTATTTTTATAACTAAAAAAGAATAGTTGACGGAGGACATATACATCTAACTAATAAAGAGTTAATTGTGTTAAATATTATGTTTTTCTCTATATATATTTTCTAAGCATAAATGACATAATATATACTCTATAGTCTATAAGCAGGTACCATTCATTTTTTAACTAATATTTTTTAAGAAAGTAATCCATAAGTTTTTATTTGTAATCTTTTTTTTCTTCACAACTCTACATATTTTCAATATGTAAATCACATCAACACCTTATCATAAATCATGGTGGGTCTTATATTAAATCATGTTCTATGAAATCATAAATCATTTTTCAAATTTTATTCTTATTACGATTATACTATATATACAAACATGTCAAACATTTGAGTTAGAATACATAAATATATCTAAAGCAACAAAAATAGAAAATTAAATATTTAGATATATTTGTAGTATATAATCATAAATATTTTTGTTACTTTAGATCTAAATATTTAGATACATTTATAGCACAATCATAAAGTTTAAAATCTAAAAAATATATGTCAAACCAGATTATTTTAAATATAGACATATCAAACATTTTCCATGCTTCATAAGTTATTACACTGAATATTTATCTAATATATATACATGTTTATTTGATATATATATATATGATGGAACATGACATCATAGTTATTTTTCTTCATCATTATATGTTTATTTGTCATCAATGATGAAACATAATACTATAGTTATTTTATATCATAATTATAGAAGTATGTAATTTGGAAATGTATATGTATCGTATTTTATGGATTATGTATTTTAGATTGTTTTTTATTTTTCTAAAATAATGCCTAATGTACCTACAAATATAAAGGTAATACATTATATTATCCTTTAAGACAACACATATGGATGGGTTAATTGAAAACTTAGAATATTACTTTGTATTATCTTTCATAAATAATGATCAAGATGGATCATCTATAAAATTGTTGGAGGTATCCAAAATTATCTTTTATAATAGATGTTTTTTTGAGATTTTATAATGGTAGATGTGAGTGTTCTAGATGCAAATTAGAGAATTATTTAGATTATTATCTTTCATAATGACAAAGCTAGATAATTTATATGCAATACTGGGGGCTATTTTGAGTTATGATTCATAATTGATGAGGTGGGTAATTTAGATATAAGTGTAGGGGTTATTTTTAGTTCTTTTTATAATGGTAGATTCGGATAATTTATATATAAATATAGGGGTTTATAATAAATTATCTTTTACAATGGCAAAGGTGGGTAATTTATGTGCAAAATTGGGAGGTTGATTTATGTGTTTTATTTAATGGGCAATGGTGGATAATTTTTAATAAACTGAGATCCAATGGCTATTATCGGTTATGATGATTAGAGTCTACCAAATCAAAGGCCGGATGTTCGATTATTGTGAGAATTTTTTTGAAGTTATCTTTTTTTTTTTTCTAGTGCATCTAGTGAGAGCTAACATGGTGCCTCCATTGAGGTCTTTAATTAGTAATAGTAAGATTATCTATTAGAATGGGGAGGAGAAATAGCTTCGGGTAGGTAGGAGAAGGCATAGAAATGTGTCATCATCTAGATTATCTATTAGAAAAAATAGGATTCCGAGGCAGCCGGGCAAACCAAATATGGTGTATGATAAACCACAGCTTTGCTAGCATCTTCAAGGGTAGCATATAGGTTGCTTTCAGTAATCCACCATGCAGCCGTAGACTTGGTATTCTTCCCATGCATGATAGTGGCACAGGATATTGGAGAAGTAGCGATGATCGTTCCATCGTCAAGATACCTGCACAAGGACTCTGTCTAGCACAGGATGAGGTCAAATTGGTTCATCAATGGCATGTAAGGAAACCATGGAGGTGCCTAGAGCATATACCCCTTGTGCTCCTCCAACACCTGGTGTAAAGTGAAAATATCTGCATACTATGCACTGCCTAGCATGGAGATGGTACCCTCGACTGCAGATCCATACTGGTGCTACGGGGATGGTGTTGCCATACTGGAGTCTGGTGCATGTCCGAACCATGTGCTGTTTAGGGATGTTTTGTCTCGAGAGTATCTTTTATTACCTTGCATCCATTGTCCTTCATCCAGACGGTGTTTGGGGACTCTTGAGTCTCTGTTTTGGTATAACAGATGTCTGTTGCCATAGCAGTGGAACTTGATGGTGGACGTTGTCGATGGGTCCGAGACTGAGAGCAGGCTTTACAGACAGGCGGCACGTCCCAGCTCTACGGAGCGCTCTCCACACGGCCGAGCTAAAGACCACTAGTGGCCCATCGAGTAGTAACCGTGCGTTCTTGCCAGTAGAAGTCGGCATTGAATTTGGAAGATTCGAGGAGTCTGCACTAACCGTGCATCCTTGCCCGCGCATGGCACAATAGACACATGGCTCCCAGTGCAAATTGTACTGCACTTGTGATAATAATGTGTCTATCGTTTCTTTTTACATATCTGTATACTATGCCCTGCCTCTACGTTTTCCTATATATAGTGTTCACTATCTTGGACAAATGAGATGGAGGTGAAAGAAGAGAGGTGCAGGGAGATACCTAGTCCGTGTCCTAAACTATATGGCCGAGCTGACATCAAAATAGGAGTAGGAGCCACCATGAAAGTCGGTGCTTCTCAATGCTAAATCAGTAGATCTATGAAGAGTCAGCGTTGACCGTTCCTGAGTTGAGATACCTGCAAATGGACCCTCTCTAGGCCAGGACCAGGCCCAATTGGTTCCTCGGTGGCATGTAAGGAAACGAGAGAGGTGCCCCTTGTGCTCCTCCAACACATGGGGTCAAGTGAAAACATCTTACTGTGCGCTGCCCGGCAGATGCATATATACTGGCTGGTGCTATGGGATGTGCTAGCATGTGCAGTTTAGGGATGTACAAGCATGATACTGTTGCTTTGTCTCAAAACATCTTTTATTTCCTTGAATCCATTGTGCTTCGTCCAAACAGTGATCTCTGTTTTGATACAACAGACGGTCCTCATCAGGTGTTAATAAGCAGCGTCAGAGAACAACTAAAAGTACTTTTTTTTGTATGATAATCATCATTGTGTTAGGCTTGGTCCTCTGGGACTAGGTGTGTCACAAACCAGAAGAAGAGAATACTTTTGGATCATCTGTGAAGCAAAGGAAATGGATTGTCAAAAAAGAATTTAGTGTGAGATAAATTTCTTCGGTACTCAAACTTCGCTTTCGGCTCTGCTCTTCCAAATCACAAAAGGCTACAAATAAATTTACTACTTGTATTTTATATAATGTGGCAGCATCCTCTCAGAAGCATCTGAACACCGAGCCATGCACTTCGGCCAATGTACCTAGGAGTGGTCCGCTGATGAGGTCAACTGTATCATTACTGCAACCCCGATAGCAGCATCTACTTTTATGGCTCCACTGATGGTCTTCAGTTCGACAGTTCCGCTCCTATGGTTCCTGGGACAGTGGCACCTGCCTTGCTGTTCCTGCTAGGCCAGAGCACCACTGATGATCTTCAGTTCCACAGCAGCTTTCGCTCCGACGACTCAACATGGTCCACGGCAACTGTCTTGCTGCTCCTGCTAGGCCCGGACACCGCTGAGGGTCTTCAGTTCGAATGGCTTCATTGTAGAGTCTAGCGAAAGGGAGCAGAAGATACAAGAGGATAGAAAGCTTGGAGACTACAGAGGAGTAAAGCATCAAGAAATCGTAGCAAATTAACTACTTAGCTAGAGATCACTCAAGAGTGTGTAAGTTCATTGAAACAGAAATCTGAGACAACAATGGTTACAAGTTCTTGGGGCAAAGTGTAATGCTCGTCCAGACCAGAAATATCACATCCAAAGTCAAAAAAAATAAAGTCAATCCGGCTGGGACAAACATTTAGGAAACTTAACAAGCAAGGATCACACACTAAAAAATCCACATCCCCTTGCTCGTTGGATTTCCCCTGTTGCACAGACAGTGGGAGCGCAACAACTGCCACACAGATGATCTCAAAGCAGCTCTTCTAACTATTTTTTTCTTAATTTGTTTTCTCTCGAGTCTCGAATGGGCCTGGACCATCCGAAGCCTAGCCCTTGTTCAGTCCTGACCTAAAGCTGAAGTCGTTCTTTTTGTTTTCTCATTGACGAAGACAGGTAAGTATCACCAGGGACGACAGCCGTCGCCGCATTGCCTATAAATAGCAACGTGGTTTACGCTGGCTCCAAACAAGTGGTATATGCTGGCTTGGTGGTTGGAGAAGTAAAGTCTGTCACGTGGTGCGAGGCAACTACAGCTTGCCTATGAATATAGCTACGTTCTTCCCACGAAGACGACTGTGTCTGTGTACAAACGAAAAAACACATAGAAAAGGAGGGAGAGTAGGGAATATGGACTGCCAGACAAGGACCATTTTCCTTTGGAGTAGGATGCAACAGGAATTCGGATCTCTATTGTAAAAAGATGTAACAAATAGCAAGATGTAACAAATGTAAAAAGAAGTACCTAAAAGTGCTAGGGGATGTTCCTGGAGCCTCTATCGGTGATGAGTAGGTTATGTTGTAGCGGATTGCATTTCTTAGGCAATTTAAGTGTCATCCATTAGGCAATAGTGTCTTCCTAAATAGGAAATTTAGCCTATTCAACAAACCTTGTGTGCATTTGTGTACAGGTTCAGTCCTAGCTGAGTCATCAGTGCTAGCATGATATTAGCTAGTAGTTGAAGAAAATAGTAGGCTGATTACGGTAGCAACGGCTGCTTTGACTAGAAGATTTTTCTCAGCATTAGAAGTAGCAAACATGCATTTGTCTGGTATGTTTCTGAAACTATGACAAACCATGAGGCATGAGTGCACAACAAAAGGCAAGCAAACAAATTAACCATGAGCTAACAGGTCAACTAAATGCCTGAGCCTCTACTGTGAGTGTTTAGTGCTGCAGTTGTATCAAATCTCATCCTTGCCCCCATTCACCTATGTCTATACACAGAAAATGGAGCTCATACATCAAAGTTTCGATTTAAAATACATGTCCCACAAAAAAAATATAATTCAACTAGTCCTATGCATAAATGCACAAAAAGCTAGAACAACATTTTTTAATTAGCGTTAAAAGGCAAACAATAATATGGTTATAAATTAGGCAAAACAAGTTCATAAGCTAGGCAAAACAGTGTTAAGAATTTAGCAATAATAAGCTAGGCAATAATATGGTTATAAATTAGTAACGAACCAGTTACAATCTGCCTGAAAATAAGCAACAGACCAGTACGAGTGGTCGCACCCCTTGACGAGGGCCGTCTCCTAGAGCACTATCCTGTCGAGGCAGATGGCGCACACCTCGCAATCCGCCACCGCCCCAGAGAACACAATCTGCACCTCTGCACCTCTTGTCACTGCCTTTTTGTATAGGCTGGATGTTTTAGCTGCTAGTAAAACACAAGGGTCACAAGTATATTTCAGTGGCCAGGGAGAACACAATTGTAGCTGCAGATATAATATCTTGTTTTAATTTTATAATGTGGTGTCTTAGTTCTCATAGCAGCCTAATTGGACTCATCATGGATAAGCTGCACGAACATAGCACGATATGCAACACCTATCCATGTAAAGACATGAAACTACGAACTGATTGCATAAAGGATAAGGTTGAAGAGAAAAGCAGAGTAGACACAACCTAAAATGCAGCTAAAACACTGAATGAAGGAACCACATTCCACGCCAATTCAAAGCACACAACAACAAACAAATGGTCACCTCTGCATATCTCGCAAGTTTGTGTGAACAAACCTAACAAATGCAGCATGTCTGGCCCCAAATCGAAGTCGTTGACACCAGCGGTAGTTTTGTGAACGGTCCAGCAGGTACCTGTGGGGCTTGAGAGCTCTGAACCAACCTGAAACGAAGCATGTGATGAGCAACTAATTAGAGGCAAACAAAATGCATCTAGGACTGAGTGGAAGCACAACCAACTATTTTGCATGGGTATGTGTTCCTCACAGCAGGAGTCGTAGTTTGTAGTTGGTAAAACTGCAGCGGACGAAACGAAACGAAAAGCAATTCATACGGCGTATTCGAATCGTGTACGTAGCTGGTGTTGGAAGAGGCAGAGCAGTACCTTGAGATTGGGGGCGCGGGGGCACGGTCGCAGGGTCAGCACGCAGCGAACATGCAGCAGGAATCAGGAGTAGCGCGACCCTGGCAGGTGGGAGGGGCCGAGGGGAAGACGACGAGGCAGCGTGCGAGCCGGAGGCACGGACGCGGCGTAGGAAGGCGGAGGAACCGGAGTCCCGTAGGTAGGAGGGGCGGAGACCGGAGAGGACTGCCATCGCCGGCTGTACGCGTCGCCGGCTACGGGAGTCTCCGCCGATGCGGGAATGGACCTCTTGTTTCCCGTGTCTATTTTGTGTCGGTCTGTCCACGTTGACGAAGTTGGTGGGGAGGCGGCTGGTGTTGCGACCAAAACACGGCGGTTCGTAATAAAGTCTTTACCATATTAATTTCATACAAGACATTTTCTTGCCCACCTCTATCTCAAAGGCAGAAAAGGAAGTGCCTTTAGAAATGATTTTCACAAGAGGAGGATTGAACTAGATGACCTCTGAAAAAATATGTTTCACAAACTAAAATGAATCACCAAAAATAGCTTATGTTTCTAACCTGACAATTGCATACTAACTAAACCATCACCGTCACGCAATTTCCGCATTTAATATTTCTCTCCATGTACTCGTGTACTCTTTTGAGCATCCTATCTTACTATTACTAATTGGAGGCTCCAACGAAGCCTCCACGTTAATCCTCACCAGATGTGCTAGAAAAAAAGATAAATGCTATAAATTCTCACATTAATCAGAAATATCCGGCCATCAAATCAATATACTCTAGCCAATCATAACCATTAGATCTATTTTGATTTTTTAGAAAATTACCCACTTCTGCCATCATACAAAATAAAATATATTTTTATATTCCAACAGAAAAGAAAAAACCTTTGCCCGCACACAAAAATCTTGATCGCTAGCCAATCTAACCCACCATCACGTTATTAACTGGCCTAGAAAGTCCACGTTAATTCTAGCCACGTCGTGGAGCCAATCTCACCTCTTAGTTCCATCGGCAACAACTCATGTCGTGGAGCGGCTGGTCTCCGCTGGTGGCGACGGCCGTCGTCTCCGGACCTCGGTGCTAGCCATGTTCTCACCTGCGCACTTTGACGGCGGACTGAACAACAGCCCAAGATGGAGCCGTACAAGGAAGGGGACAAAGAGGTGGATTGGAGATATGCAGGTCTGGGACGACATGGTGTACGATGAAGCCGAGGCCGCAAAGGCGAGGATGAGTGTGGCGGCTTTTGGCGGTGCGACGAAGGATCAAGGATCAAGGTGTGGCGGCTTCTAGCGGGGCAACTCAAGTGAAGTACCACTTTGACGTGCCGCGATAATCTCCTATTAAACGCTAATAATCGCGATGAAAACGGATCGGATACAGACGGATATCACTCATACCACATTTGTTTTCATATTTCTGTCGGATTCGGATTCGAATACGGATAGTATCAACCATGCCGGATAGGATAAGACTGGTTATCGACATCTTAAATATGTGATTTAAGTATTCGGATACGCATACGGTATCGATGTTGAATGTCCGAACTCGCTTACGGACGGATTAAAACACCTCTAAACGAATTCGGTCGAACGGACGGACGAATAAATATCCGTACCACTTTCATCGCGACCTAATAAGTAAGAATCAAATTTGTGAATAATACTTTCCAAATTAGATTATTTAACTTTATATTCAACATCTTATATTGGGTCTAAAGAAAAAAAGATTGCACAGCTACGGAATATATTTTTGGTTTCACATGTTTCCAGAGTCTAATTAGTACTTTACGTGAATTGAGATTGAAATCAGGAGGAAACCATCCAAGATCAACCAGAAGGTGATGGAGAGATTTCGCAAAAGAAAAAAAAGAAGGTGATGGAGAGACAAGCGAACAAGCAGGGAAAATATCTATATCTATATCTATACCTTATATTAATAAAACGGTAAAATTTCAGTCTGCCCTCTAAAATTTCAGTCTGCCATAATTTCTATCCGCATGTCCGTGTAAAACATATACGAGTAATTCGCACCTGTTTTTTTTTTCCGCCAAAGTTTCTGACAGCCCGCTATCCAGCCCGTACACGACATGAGCTCATACCCAGCATCAAACCAAACCAAATCCATGTTAAAATCGATTTCAAAACACACACATAAAAAAAGTGACGCCGGTCGGTCTTGACACCAGAAATTTGTTGTTTACCAATGACCTCCACAGCAATCACCGAAAAATCAATTACTTCTCTATCCATACACCAACCAGCCAGATACGCTAGCGCCTCCATCTCTGCGCTCACCAGCCGCGCCGTCCCCTCCCTCGAGCGTGGCTCAGTGCGCCCGTGCGGCTGGCCCCAAACAGAGGCTAGCGTGGGGAGGCGGCAAGAGACTGCGAGCAGAGATCGGCGTGGGGAGAAGCGGAGAAGAAGCGGAGTGGGAATAGAGATCGGCATGGTGGCCGAGAATGCTCGCGTACGTCGCCATCTCCTGGCCGAGGCGACGCAGGTGGGTGTTGTGCGTTGGGCAAAAACGGATGGAGGCATGGAGCTTGGGACCAATGTGGTTGGTCGGTTGGATAAGATGGAGATCTGAGAAGTAAATAGAGGAAAACTGAAAGAAAAAAGAAAGGGAAAATAGAGGAGGATGCGTTACAGTGCACATGATATGGTGTGGGCTGTGGGGTTTCATCACCTGCTGGGATTGATTTATTGACGGAATAGATTATGATGATTAAGAGAGATGAAGAATCGAAATTGGACTATTTATAATCTAGAATGTGAACAGAGTTAAATTATTTGATTTTGAGGTTCAAGGTAAGTCCAAGTAAATCCAATCAAAATAGCAACTCTCTTTATCTCAAAATAGTTGATGTTTTAGGTTTGAAGGACACGAATAGAAGAGGCCTAGGTCAGTGAGCAGCTATCCCTGACTATGGTCATCAACTTAACGTGAGAGTGCACCGGTCCTGCAAAGTATCATTTGGCATCCATCTATAACAACGCACACTTATATTTACAATTTTTTTGGGTCATCAAAGAAATTCACGTAGCTCAATATTGGATTAGAAACATATGAATAATATAAAAAATAAAATTAAAACTATGATATATTTTCATTTATATACTTTTATGCTTTTGTAATATAAAAGATCAATCAAGATTGTATTTTAATTTCATATAATCTTAATAGGTCGTTATCATTTTTAAATTATATTAAAGATGTTATGATCTTCATAAACTAAATTCTAGATTTTAAATTTTATCACAAAAATGTCAAATCAAATATAAATAAATGTGTATCACTTTCATCATTGTTTTTGATATAAATAATTTGAATTTTTTTCTTCCGTTGCAACGCATGGGCATATTTGCTAGTATTACTTATAAACAAAAAAAAAAAGGTATTGATCTGGATACGGTAGTTAATTGCACCATCATCCTTTGAGAGGCCCAATTAAATTAGAATATTTGTACTGATTTATTTGCATACATATTCTGTAGATCTTTTACAGGAAAAAGATAGTCAAGACTTACATACTCACAGGAAAAGGAATGCCAGGTAATGTATTCCAAACAAATGAACAATCTTGCCATCTTTCTTACTTGCCTAATGGATAAAAAAATATTTCACTAGCTGAAACCATGATATAAACTAGAATATTGTACTGGACTACTGGTTCTGTACAGATTTATTTGCGTTCATATTCCCTAGATCTTTTAGAAGAAACCAATGCTAGGTAAATGTATTCCAAACAAATGAATCATCTTGCCATCTTTCTTACATGTCCCAATGGATCAAAAATTATTTCATTAGCTGAAAACATGATATAACTGGAATATTTGTACTGATTTATTTGCGTACATATTCCCTGGATCTTTTGCAGGAAAAAAAGGTTGTCAAGATTTACATACTTACAGGAAAAGGAATGCCAGGTAATATATTCCAAACAAATGAACCATCTTGCCATCTTTCTTACACGCCTAATGGACCAAATTTATTTCATTAGCTAAAACCATGATATCGCTAGAATATTTTACTGATTATTTGCATACATATTACCTAGATCTTTTAAACGAAAAAGATAGTCAAGATCTACATCCAACAGTAGCATATTTCATAAACTGGATTGGGTTTGTGATGTTGTTATCTTTTTTTGGGAACATGTGATGTTATCTTAGAAGGTACAAAATACATCTATAATGCTCTTTTCATGTACTAAAACAAAGAACTCTCAAAGTCTACCAAAAAAATGGATCATGCATGAAACTGCAAATGCACAAAGGTACAAAAATGCATATTCTTATTTTTGTTTATATTAAAATTTATGTAGTTTCAAACTTTACATAAGTCTTTTTATGCCAAAATGTTGCAATGATAATCTTATCCAAACATATTGATAATTGTGACGATCTTATAAAAGAGAAACATATTTATGACCATCTAAATGGAAATGGAATGTTAGGACCAAATGCATTACAATATAAGAACTTTAGAAAAACTAAATTTCATTTTGTTTGAATAATCAAATCTGTTTGCATTAATTTGACAATAACAAACTACTTTGGAATGAAAGATATGTACATTTCATTCCAAAGTAGTTTACTGTTGAAGCAACAACAAATTCATTTAATATAACATTTAGATGATACTACACTGCATTTAGTAGTGATGGTTGTAAGAAGCAACATGAAAAAAATTGATCACTACTATAAAAATAAATGTACAAGGAAAAGCTAAAGCTAAACCATAAATGATTTATTATTAATTTGTATTCATAAATTATAATATTACTGTTTGAATTTATAAATAATAATGTAAATAGCTACGAAATAAAGATTTAAATAAGTGATCAAATAGGAACCGCGACCTATGTACATTTTTAAAAGTATGAATAAAATGTTGATAACCAAATCAGTAGATTTGATGATGAATTTATTCAATCATGATACTATATATGAAGATACTAAAATCATTCCACAAAAAAATTGTGCACAAACAATGATTTTTCAAATCAAAATGACTGATGATAACTTCACAAATTTTAGACCTGATTATACTGTTTGAAGAATTTTTTTTGCTAAAAAGGAGGAAGCGTAGTTCAATGACCCCCACGAAAAATGACTACAAGGCAACACTCCTTGACCCTTACTAAGTACTTTACAACTCTTTTAGTTGCGGCATCCTTTATTTGTTTTAATTGTATGATGCATATTACAAAGAAAACTAAGCTGTGTTCATTTTCAGAAATTTTAACTGAAAGAAACATGACAACTCATAAGACTACATAGCTCCAAATAGTGGATAGTCAAACATTGTAGACACTTATAATAAAACAAAATCAATAGAATAGAAAATAAGATCTTAAAGGAAAACGTCTACATCCCAATGAGCGTATACACTGTCGAAAAAAATAGTTGTATTCATGCAAAGTTCATTATCTATTAACCAATGAATTGCTCTCATAGATGGAAAGATGATTCAAAGGAACTAAAAAATGTGCATCTAAATTATAAAATGTGCATCTAATTATCAGTAATTGTTATCATTACCATAATTACATGGAGACTACATAATATTCATCGTGTCTAATATGTTAGAAAATGACAAAGTGAAAAATGTACAATCAATACAATATTTTTAAATTTGATAGAAATATGAAATTGTAGCTAATACTTGCATCTCATAACATTCTAACCCGTGCGAGAGCACGGGTTAATGGACTAGTATATATACATTACTTTCCTTATATGAGTAGAAAAAATTGATTTTTAGAAGTGCTACGTGACTAATAATAAAGTGTCACAAGTATGTGAGCATTTTTGTGTACCAATCTTATTAATGTGGATTCGACGGTGCTAACGATTGAGTCTAATTGTATTTTTTTATCTTGCACAAAAGCAAAGCTGGTACCAGCACAAAAAAAAATTGTCAAATAATCAAGTGACCAGAACATTATTTGTCGCACGATTTAGTTTCTTCTTTGTGTGATCATTGCTCCTCTATATATATGTCTTCAGTCGAGCTGGGATATCCTCAACTAACAGGAAAGTATGAACTTGTGACTGTCAGTTTCGTCTACAGGGAGAACGCGGAACAGGCAGTTCCAGGCTGGTGATAACTGCTCAAGATGTGGATAATGAAAGAACTGTGGGAAGCAAACCACAGGCTTTTCCACACACAAGTCGATTGTTGGTCCTCATTGGGGAAAACGCGCCCCAATTTTTTTCCCTCATCGGCGCCTACAATAGGACAATTGCTCGAGCTTAAGGACAATTGTTCGAGCTTACCATCGAGATTCTTCTGAGCAGCTGCCTATGGACGTTTCTGTTGTTCCTGGTGCTTCCCAGTCTTATCAACGCGAACAATTGTGGTCACCGCTAACTGGACTACCTTCCAGCGACTCGTTTTTGCCTCATATATTTACTAGTGAACTGCAAATGCAAGGGACATTGTTGTCATGTGTTACAGCCTATTGTTTCAAAAGAGCTTGTATTTATAGGAGAGCTGAGAGGGCAGCTCTCCCTTCTATACCAACTACATTATACCCAGAACATTCGGTGTTACTTATAGTCGGAATTCTTTGCTGCTTTGGGTGCAGTCATTGCACCAGATCTGTGTGCTCCTGTGACATTGATTATGAAATTAATCTTAGATTAAAATGCTTTGGGAGCGAGTTCGGCAGCTTTTTCCGGTCGTCTTCAAGCTCTACATCGGCCTACCGGTCTCTAGATCGGTTTTGCCGGTGACGCTTCGAAGGTGCCGCGTTTGCAGGTCGCTTAGGGCTACCTCCAAGGCCCACGTGTGGTGTGTAGGTGCCGGGAGTAATCTTGGTGTCAACACCACCCCCCCCCCTATCTTTTACTTCCCGCCACCTTAGTATTTCGTCGTGCACCTTAGGGGCGGCACCGACCACCGAGCCTGCCTCTCAATTGCTTTCCCAAGGCATACTACTGACAACTAGAAGATAGTACTAATTGATGCAATCGAAACAAGCAGGCAAAACACCTCGAAAAGTCCAATCCAAGCAAAACCTCGGTCATTGCTGCTGGTGCTGCCATCCTCACCCACCCGGGCAGTCACCCGGGCTGTCGTGCAGCTCCACCATGGGCTTCATCTTGTGGTCCACGATGGATGTACAAGGTGACGACCAGCGCTGTCAACGCCTCACCCGCGTCCAGCTCCATGCTGCAGCGTGCCGCCTCGTCGATTCTCCTGCTGCCTGCTTCTCAAGCCTGCCGCACCGGCCGCTCACGGCACAGCACAGCCCCACCAGTCGCCGGCCCCCTATCGCAGGGCCGAGCAGCGCCGGTGGCTAGCCGCCTGGCCAGGTGCCCTACGCACCGCCCCTCCGCCGTGCCGGCACGCCCGCCGCGGCAGGAGGCCGCGCCGCTCCGGCGGCGTACCCTGGAGGATGCCCGCCCGCGACAATAGAGCGACTCTTCTGGACAGAGAGGGAAAGGGGCAGTAATGTCCTACTGCAAAACAGGGGCAATTGCATAAATGTCCCAACTCCCAATATATATACACTACAAACTAGAAAAACTGTTGTCAAAGCCAGCAGAACAATATTAATTTCATACAAGACATTTTCTTGCTCACCTCCTCAAAGGCAGAAAAGGAAGTGCCTTTAGAAATGATTTTCACAAGAGGACGATTGAAGTAGATGGCCACTAAAAAAATATGTTTCACAAACTAAAATGAATCACCAAAAATAGCTTATGTTTCTAACCTGACAATTGCATACTAAACCATCACCGTCATGCGATTTCCCTTGCATGTGCATTTAATATTTCTCTCCATGTACTCGTGTAGTCTTTTGAGCATCCTATATATATACATTACTTTCCTTATATGAGTAGAAAAAAATTGATTTTTAGAAGTGCTACGTGACTAATAATAAAGTGTCACAAGTATGTGAGCATTTTTGTGTACCTATCTTATTAATGTGGAATCGACGGTACTAACGATTGAGTATAATTGTATTTTTTATCTTGCACAAAAGCAAAGCTGGTACGAGCACAAAAATATTTGTCAGATAATCATGTGACCAGAACATTATTTGTCGCACGATTTAGTTTCTTTTTTGTGTGTTCATTGCTCCTCTATATATATATGTCTTCATTCGAGCTGGGATATCCTCAACTAACAGGAAGAGTAGGAACTTGTGACTGTCAGTTTCGTCTTAGGGTTTAGGGTTAACAGGCAGTTCCAGGCTGGTGATAACTGCTCAAGATGTGGATAATGAAAGAACTGTGGGAAGCAAACCACAGGCTTCTCCACACACAAGTCGATTGTTGGTCCTCATTGGGGAAAACGCGCCCCAATTTTTTTCCCTCATCAGCGCCTACAATAGGACAATTGCTCGAGCTTAAGGACAATTGCTCGAGCTTACCATCGAGATTCTTCTGAGCAGCTGCCTATGGACGTTTCTGTTGTTCCTGGTGCTTCCCAGTCTTATCAACGCGAACAATTGTGGTCACCGCTAACTGGACTACCTTCCAGCGACTCGTTTTTTCCTCATATATTTACTAGTGAACTGCAAATGCAAGGGACATTGTTGTCATGTGTTACAGCCTATTGGTTCAAAAGAGCTTGTATTTATAGGAGAGCTGAGAGGGCAGTTCTCCCTTCTATACCTACTACATTATATCCAGAACATTCGGTGTTAACGTGTTATAGTCGGAATTCTTTGCTGCTTTGGGTGCAGTCATTGCACCAGATCTGTGTGCTCCCGTGACATTGATTATGAAATTAATCTTAGATTAAACTGCTTTGGGAGGGAGTTCGGGATCTTTTTCCGATCGTCTTCAAGCTCTACACCGGTCTCTAGATCGGTTTTGCCGATGACGCTTCGAAGGTGCCGTGTTTGCAGGTCGCTTAGGGCTACCTCGAGGGCATCCAAGGCCCACGTGTGGTGTGTAGGCGCCGGGAGTAATCTTGGTGTCAACACCACCACCACCCCCCTCTCTCTTTTTTTACTTCCCGTCACCTTAGTATTTCATCATGCACCTTAGGGGCGGCACCGACCACCGAGCCTGCCTCTCAATTACTTGCCCAAGACATACTACTGACAACTAGAAGATAGTACTAATTGATGCAATCGAAACAAGCAGGCAAAACACCTCGAAAAGTCCAATCCAAGCAAAAGCTCGGTCATTGCTGTTGGTGCTGCCATCCTCACCCACCCGGGCAGTCACCCGAGCTGTCGTGCAGCTCCACCATGGGCTTCATCTTGTGGTCCATGATGGATGTACAAGGTGACGACCAGCGCTGTCAACGCCTCACCCGCGTCCGGCTCCATGCTGCAGCGTGCCGTCTCGTCGATTCTCCTGCTCCCTGCTTCTCAAGCCTGCCGCACCGGCCGCTCACGGCACAGCACCGCCCCACCGGTCGCCGGCCCCCTGTCGCAGGGCCGAGCAGCGCCGGTCGCTAGCCGCCTGGCCAGGTGCCCTACGTGTTGCCCCTCCGCCGTGCCCGCACGCCCGCCACGGCAGGAGGCCGCGCCGCTCCGGCGGCGCACCCTGGAGGATGCCCGCCCGCGACAATAGAGCGACTCTTCTGGACAGAGAGGGAAAGGGGCAGTAATGTCCTACTGCAAAACAGGGGCAATTGCATAAATGTCCCAACTCCCAATATGTCACGCCCATTTTTAAGGACAAGAATGAGGCGTATCCAAATCTTATGTGAACCCCCAGACGTCATCCACATAAGTTGACAAATCGAATAAATGTACCATCTCAAAGTTTATTACATAACGAATCAATAAATATCACATAGTCTATTACATAAATAGATAATAACGAAGGTAGACTCTCAAACACTAATGAACTCTCAAACGATGGTAGACTCTCAATAGCGGAAGCTTCAACACAGGGACACGTCGACTGGTTGACTCAAGCTAGTAATCATGGCTGTAGCTCTCAATCCAATCCTGATCTGTTACCCATCCGGGATTTTCCAAGTAATGAAGTAAAACAAGTGTAAGTACAACGTACTTAGAGCATCTCCAAGAGCTCCCAAAAACAACTTGCTATTCTATAATTTTTGGCAAAAACACAAAAAAGCTTCTCCAACAACTTGGTAAACCAACTTGCTAAAATAGGCACTTGGGAAAAAATTCCCTCCGCGCGCGCAAAGATCCGCGCGCGCGGAGAGGGCGCGCATCGCTGCTCGCATGCTCGCATCGCATCACTGTTGGCTGCTCGCATGCTCTGCTGGCCGCTCGCTGCTCGCTGCTCGCATGCTCGCATCGCTGCTGGCCGCTCGCTGCTCGCATGCTCGCATCGCATTGCTGTTGGCCGCTCGCATCGCTGCTGGCCGCTCGTGCTCGCATGCGCCGCCCGCTCGCATCGCTGTTGGCCGCTCGCATCGCTGCTCGCATGGTTGAGTACCCTACGGTGCTCAATATTTTGATGGGAAATACTCAAAAGTTTCGCTTTTTTGTTACGATCGCGTAGGATCAGACCTCATCCGATTTGGCGCAGGCGTTGTCGAAATCGCGAGTCAAAATTTCCACCCCGCCGGTCAACATCGTGTTCTATTCTTCTGGTCATCCGAAATAGACAATGACATATGGGTCCCATCTGTCATCCTCTAGTTTTACCAAGTTAGAATACCAAGTTGTTGGAGAGAGACCATTTTTTCACTTGGAAAACAATATACCAAGTTGCTATAACCCAAGGTTTACCAAGTGAATTTTAGGGAATTGTTGGAGATGCTCTTAGCAAGCATAGCAGGGGGTATATGAAGCTCAAAAGGCTGACACTGGTTAACTGCATTAGCTTCTAGTGTATGTCATATTTTAGCAATTAGCATCAAGGTAGTGTTCCCATAACCACATGATCAAGTAAACATGACAAAGGTAACTTAAACATCATTATAGCATAAAACACAATTAATGGTGATGATAACTTATATTGCAATGTCTCAAGGCCGCCCTAACCGTGGGCACAGACGATCAATCGATTTAACTCTGCGTAGAGGTGTACCCTTTCCCTGTGAGTCGTGATTTGCCCTTTCGCCTGAGGGGATCAGCCTCTTAGCTCTCTACCAAGGAAAACTGGCAGGGTTCACTATAAAGTTATGCATAGGTACGTCTAACAAGATAGGGCCGCAGGGTCATCGGATGTAGGGAATCCCTCCTCCCAAAGTAGCACAATACCTACCCGGCTACGCATACCATGGAGAAGCCGCCCTATACCCAACTCGCAATCCTCTAACTCGCTAGAAAAGGTCCTAGGCACAACTAGAGCCAGAGCCATGTAGCTCCCACAGTGGCACGTTAAGTCCCATATGATCACATACAAATAAGTCATCTTTATCAAGGTTGCATAATTAATTAATCATGTTACAAGATCATGGTAAGCATCACTACCCATAATGCATAACCCAAGTCGTCAAGGCAATGGTAACCAATCACTAGCTAGGTAAAGCTAGTAGGATAGCAAGACACATGCATATGAAATTTAGTGGATTAATGAATAGTACACAAGGATGGTCCTACTATACTTGCCTTGATCCAAATGCTCCTGTGAACCTTGCTGGTCTTCAAAGAAATCCGGGCCTTCTACGAAACCCTCACCGTCTGAACGCAACCGCGACCAACAAGCAGCAACAATCAAGCATCCGATCATACATACACAAAGCAAACATATAATTCTATTAGAACAGTACACCAAACAGAATAAAAAGATTAAAAAGAGTTCATAAAACAATTCTATGCGTCGGTATGAGCACATGGATATAAAGATCATCTAAAGCGGAGCTAAAATGGAGAAGATATGAGCATTTGAATCTGGATGGCAAATCTGTAAATAGACGAAAGCGTATTTTGAAACTGAACAGAGCAGAGTACGCTTTCCAGAGAGGAAAACGTGGACAGACTAAAGCGCAAAGGATTCTTAATTGAATCTAACAAAGCCGAGGGGCTTTTCTGCAAAACTGACCCGCGAAGGAGTATCGGCCAACCCTCGCCGATGGATCTGATCTCAACGGCCCAGATTAGATCGAGCTTGAGAGAGGAGGCGGTCCGGCCGGAGAAGATGACCGGCGCAGCGACTGCCATGGCCGGCGGCGAGGTAAGCTCGTCGGCGAAACTAGAAACCTACCGTACCGACCTCGGTTTGACTCAGGACTTGAACCAAACGAAAGAGGAGGACCAGGGGTTCTCACCAAGGTCGAGATTGGAAGCCGAGGTGGCGGCTGGACAGCGGACGACGAGCTTCGGCGGACAGCTAGAACCTGCGAAGTTCGGCGAGACGAGGAGGTCAACACGGTGCACGAAAACGAGAAATAAAGAGCTCGGCGAGTTCGCAAGAGCAAGAAGAAACTCGGCGACTTGCCGATTACGAAAACGGGCTGCAGAGCGGCGACCTCGAACTCGAGCTTGGCGGCGGCGGAATTTAGGGTTGCGGCGGCTCTGTTGCTCGGGCGGAGGCGGCGCTGGCGCGAGGGTTTGCGAAAGGCGGCGCGGCTGCGGCATCCGCTATTTATGGAGGAGTTGGCGTGGCGCGCACGCGAGGGAGCGGGGCGTAGCCGCGTCGGACTCGGCCGTGTCCGCTTCGAACACGAGGGGAGGAAGGGGAAGATGACGCCGACGCGGGACCGGGTCGTCGCCCGACGAGGGGCGAAGGCGGCGCGGCGGCTGCGCTTGCGACTTGGGCCGGCGCTTTCTGGTGGTGGCCCAGAAAGATATGGCCGGCGGGCCAAGGAAAAGAAAAGGCCGGCGGCCCAAGACGGAGGGAGGAAAAGCCAACGGGCCGAAATGGAAAAGAGAAGAGGGTGGCCAAGCTGGGCCGAAACCGGAGAGATGGCCACTCGAGCCGTAAAGAAAAAGGAGGAATGGGCCGAGCGAGGCCAAGCTTGCTGCTCGGGCCGAGAAAGGAGGAAGGAGTGAAGGAGGGAAAAAGAAATCCTTTTTCCTTTATTTGAATAGTTTTCAAATAAAGTTTTCAAACCTTTTTGAATTCACTTTCAGTTTTGAATCAAATCCACTCATCACAATAAAAATAATGCAAAGCGGATGAATGCTCACATATGCTTCTTGACCTATGATCAGTTTTAATTTTATAAAATCATTATTTGATCTATGTTTAATGCTCACATAAATGCATAAATAAATCATTTAAACTATTTTAAAATCATGCAAATTTTTGGGTATTACAACTCTACCCCCTTCAACATCTTGATAGTCCGACTCCTAGTAACTCTTTCTGCTGTCTCCAAAACCTTTACCGGAAACTCTTCATAAGTAAGATCCTCCTAAACTGTAAGTTCCTCTAGAGGTATTGTCTCTACCTCCGGCACACGCAAGCACTTCTTGAGTTGAGACACATGGAACACATCATGCACACCAGCCAGCTTCTCAGGTAACTCCAACTGATAAGCCACTTCACCACGTCTACTAAGCACCTTGAATGGACCAACATACCTTGGGGCTAATTTCCCTTTCATGTTGAACCTCTTCACACTCCTCATAGGTGACACCTTTAAATACACATGGTCACCTTCTTGGAAAACTAGCTCACGCCTGCGAGTATCTGCATAGCTCTTCTGACGAGACTGTGCCACCCTCAGGTTCTCTCTAATCATTCTGACTTGCTCTTCAACTGATCTAAGCACATCCGTCCCAAACACTTGTGTTTCACCAGTCTGATTCCAAAACAAAGGAGTCCTACACTTACGACCATACAAAGCTTCAAACGGTGCCATCTTGAGACTTTGTTGATAACTGTTGTTGTATGAGAACTCCGCATAGGGCAAACTCTTATCCCAGCTAGCACCATACTGCAATGCACAAGCTCTCAACATATCTTCCAATATCTGATTAATTCTTTCAGTCTGTCCGTCCGTCTGAGGATGATATGCGGTACTAAAATTCAGTCTGGTTCCCAAAGCACTATGAACTGCCTTCCAAAAGTGAGACGTAAATTGAGTACCTCTATCTGACACAATCTTCTTCAGCACTCCATGCAAGCATACAATCCTTTCCATGTATAGCTGAGCTAACTGCGGACCGGTGTAAATAGTCTTGATAGGTATGAAGTGTGCTACCTTTGTTAGTCGATCCACTATCACCCATACTGAATCATAACCCTTCTGTGTGCATGGTAATCCCACTATGAAGTCCATCCCAACTTCTTCCCACTTCCACTCAGGTATCCTCATTGGTTGCAACAAACCAGCTGGTCTCTGATGCTCAGCCTTTACCCGTTGACAAGTGTCACACAGCGCGACATACTCAGCAACATCCCTCTTTAAGCCATACCACCAATACTTCTCTTTAAGATCTAAGTACATCTTAGTACTCCCGGGATGAATAGAGTAAGCTGATTCATGTGCTTCTCGCAAAATTGTGTCTCTAATGGTCTTCACCTCAGGCACACAAATCCTTTTCCCGAACCATAGTATACCATTCTCATCCAAATGAAATCTAGGCGCCTTGCCAATGACTACATTCCCAGCTATTTCCTTTAACTTCTCATCTTCTAGTTGACCCTTGTATATCTCTTGCTCTAGAGTAGGTGTCACCTCTACCTCAACAGTGTTAATGACCAACACCAGATTCAGGTAGTTAAATTCAGCACACAACTCTTCAGTCATAGTTGTCGTCCGAAGCTCATTGTAACTCTTTCTACTAAGAGCGTCAGCTACAACATTCGCCTTTCTGGGGTGATAATGCACTTCCAGATCATAGTACTTGATCAACTCCAACCAACGACATTGTCGCAGATTCAAATCTGACTGAGTGAATATGTACTTCAAACTCTTGTGATCAGTGTAGACATCACACTTATGCCCAATTAGATAGTGCCTCCAGATCTTCAAAGCATGAACCACAGCTGCTAACTCCAAATCATGAGTAGGATAATTTAACTCATGCTTCCTCAACTGCCTTGATGCATATGCAACAACTCTCCCTTCTTGCATCAACACACAATCCAAACCAAGACGTGATGCATCACAATAGATAGAGAATTTCTTGCTCAAATCGGGGAATATCAAGAGAGGGGATGTAGTCAACTTCTCCTTTAACTTCTCAAAACTGGCTTGGCACTTATCTGACCACACAAACTTTGCAATCTTCTATAGCAACGCTGTCAAAGTTTAGCTATCTTGGAGAACCCTTCAATGAATCTCCTGTAGTAACCAACCATGCCAAGAAAACTGCGAATCTGACCCACATCAACAGGCGGTTGCCAATCAAGAACGTCCTTCACCTTCTTTGGATCCACTGCTATACCTCCATTGGAAATAACATGACCTAGAAATGAAACTTCCTTCAGCCAGAATTCACACTTACTCTTCTTAGCATACAACTGATGTTCCCTCAGCTTCTGTAGTACTAACCTCAGATGCTCAGCATGCTCCTCTTCATTCTTGGAGAACACCAAAATATCATCAATGAAAACCACTACGAACTTGTCCAGATACTTCATGAACACCTTATTCATCATGTACATGAAGTAGGCAGGTGCATTGGTCGATCCAAAAGACATAACTGTATACTCATATAGCCCATACCTTGTAGTCAAAGCTGTCTTCGGTATATCTGAGCTACGGATCTTCAACTGATGATAACCAGAACGTAGATCGATCTTGGAGAACACACAGGCACCTCTGAGTTGGTCAGACAAATCCTCAATTCTAGGCAACGGGTACTTGTTCTTAATAGTCACCTCATTGAGAGAGCGATAGTCCACACACATACGCTGAGTCCCATCCTTCTTCTCCACAAAGATCACTGGAGCGCCCCATGGAGACGCACTAGGACATATGTAGCCTTTATCCAGCAACTCCTTCAGTTGTTTCTTAAGTTCTTCTAATTCATCAACCCCCATTCTATATGGACGCTTAGCAATAGGTGCAGTACCAGGTAATAACTCAATAATAAACTCAATCTCACGGTCAGGTGGCATACCTAGCAAATCAACTCCTCCACGATCTAGTTCTGAGGTGTAGCATCTTCTTCCACCAGATTCACAACTGCCACAGTAGGTGTCTTTTCCACTACAGCAACACTTATACGGTCCCCTTTTGGTGTTGTTAGAACCACAACCTTCTTTTTACACTGTATCACCACTCCATGTTGCTTCATCCAATCCAATCCCAGAATAAGATCAATTCCAGAGGCACTCAACACAATCGGACTGGCAGTGAAGTCCACCCCCTTAAGGAGACACTAACCGAAGGACAATATAGAGAAGCGATATACCCCCCGGTGAATTCACTAGCATTTCTTTCATGGCAAGTAGGGGTATACTATGTGTTCTAACAAATGCTTGTGATATGAAATTATGCGAAGCTCCAGAATAAAAAAGAATAGTAGCGGGGATAGAGTTGATGCTAAACGTACCCAGCATAATCTCTGGCACTTCATTAGCAGTTGCCTCTTGTGTTGACTCAGTGGACACATTGTTGACATTCACATAGGTAGCATAGGACCTAGCGTTGCCACTCTGCTTCTGAGGTGTCTGTTGCTTCGGTGGGTTGGAGCAATTGTTAGCATAGTGGCCAGGCTGACCACAGCGGAAACACACTAGAGGAGTGCCTAGAGTCCCAGTCTTGATAGGAATGTTGTTAGGAGCACTCAGACGAGGTCTCTGGTTACCCTACTGCTGCGGTGTGCGCTGATTCCCATTCTGCTGCTGGTTTCCATTGTTCTGCTGGCTCCCATACTGCTGACGTTGTGGGTACCGGTTCCCCTGTTGGTTCTGACCACGGTTCCACTGACTCACTGGTCCTTGGTACCTCTGCTGGTGGCCTTGATAGTTGGAACGGGAGCGAGTGTTGGCCCTATATCCCTGTCCTTCCATCCGCCTCTTCCTACCCTTATCCCTGCGCATATTGTCAAGCACAATAGCGCTATTCTCTAGGTCCTGGAAAGTGGCATGCTTCTGACCAGCCAACTGCAGCCTCAGCTCATAGTATATCCCATTGAGAAAGTGGCGCCTCTTGTCAGCTTCTTCTCTCACTTCATTGGGTGCATAGCGAGCAAGCTCATTGAACTTGTTGTGATACTCGCTCATAGTCATGTTGCCCATCCTGAGGTTCCTAAACTCCTCTTGCTTCTCTTCAATCAGCCCATCTGGAATGTGGTGCGCCTTGAAGTCTGTGACAAACTCACCCCAAGTGATGGCAGGAGCATTGTGGGGGCGAGAAGCTCTGTAGGAATCCCACCATGTCTGTGCTCCTCCCTGCAGCTGTCCAGAAGGCGAATAGCACCTTCTCCTGATCATTGCACTGAGCAAGCTCCAGTTGCTTCTCTACAGCACGCACCGAATCATCCGCATCTAGAGGTTGGATAGGATGAGAGAAGAATGGTGGATGCCCATACATGAACTCCTTGCGCTTGTCTCTCGGAGGGTGGTTGACTTGTCCTCCTCTTGCTTGCTGGTTCTGAAAGTAGGTGGTCATGGTCTGCAGCAACTGTCCATGCATAGCCATCATCTGCTCCTGAGTCATTGGTGGCGGGTTGGCGGCTCTCCTTGGCGGCATCTGCATTCCAATTCATATAGAAACCATCATTACCGAAATTCTGCCATAAGATAATGATTCTGAAATTTTCTGGACGAGATGCAGTAACAACAGTACAGAAAAACAGTCATAACCGAAGTTCCAGATATCCAATTCAGGCAAACTTTATATGGTTGGAAAGCTTATGAAGTTAGCTATGACTTGTATTCAGAACATGTTTACATATTCGGTGATTAAGATTGCCAAAAAGAGGACACAACAGAAACTGTTTCTGACTTCCAGACTGCGCAGAAATCTCAACTTGTGACCAATGAATCTCACAAATCAGAACAGATATTAACGTGATTTTTACAGCATTGGAAAGCTACAGAAGTCTAGTTAATGCTATAAAAAGTTCACCACATTTGCAGTAGCCAATTTCGAGATATGACAGTAACATTGCAGACTGCTCAGAACTTTCAGCAGAGGACAGAAACGAGATTGACTCAAAATAACTTTATTAAAAGACCCCAAACTCTAATATGTTTACTAGGGAACATTATGGACAGGCCCATAACTTTCCAGCACTCACTACAAAAATTCCAACTCACTCAAAATTCATAAAAACAACTCAACGAGCACACCAAGGTTCACTTAACACAAATGACTCTTAAAAGACTAGACTAAACGATACTAGCTACAAGAATAAAAGGATGATCCTAGTCCTATGGACGAGATGGGGCTTCAAACTTGTCATAAAGTCTTTCTTCTCCTCTAGCTTCCCTTTTATCATCCTCCTCCGTCATCATCTTCTTGAGCGCCTTCTCAGTGTCATACAGCTTTTCACGAAGATGATCACACTTGTACATCAAGTCGAGAGCTAGATCGCCCACCTGTTGAGCAGCGGGTTCCACTAAACCCCCAGCATTCTCCATAGTCCAACCTTTTTCTTGTTGCTTTCCAACAGGTAAGTAGCGATCAACTTCATCCTCCCTGGCTTCCGGGCGATAACCCCGGAGATACAGCCAAGCTCTGAAGGCGGCTTCATCAATGCTTTCTCTCATGGAGGTGCATTGTGTAGGATGAAAGAATTCCATCTCAGCTGATTTTCCTACTGCTATACTTGAAGTGATAACCACCCTCGCCTTCCAATAAGTTGCTTGCAAAGGATGGCGGTACTCTGTACAAGTGTACAGCAGAGAAGCTCCCCAATCAGAATAATGCTTTCCGAGCAATCTCACCAGGCGGTAATGAAACTTGGCGTAGATGGTAGTAGGATCGGGGAAATGATCTTTTATGAGCCATCCCATTTGAGGATTTGGACCTCCTTCTCCACCAGAGTTTCCTTGAGAGTGCGAACTCCCATGAGACGGTGAACCTCCATGCAAAGATGAGCTTCCATGTGAAGGCGACCCATGCTGCACACCATCATGTACATCTTCTTCTTGGACTTCCTCTTCATCACTACTGATGTCGATCACTGACACCGTTTCCTCTGCATCCTCTTCCACTGGCTCTATTTCCTCTGGATCTTCTTCTTCGTCGAGCGCAGGAGTAGGAGATGGCAATTGAGCTGGCGCCTGCACAGGTGTTGGATGGATATCTCTCTCATAATCACTATCCCAATCTGACACTGCACCATCCTCGGGCTCCTGTGGATTATACACCGTGCGAGGAGGGTAGTATCCTCCAGTGGTAATGCGAGTAGTCTTGCGGTCACGAGTCATCTATAGAATTAGAGGGATTTAGATTAGAAACAAGATTTTCACAATAGATAAGATAGAAAAGCATAAAAATTAACAAGATTGAGATGGAAAGCAAGAATTAAGTGAAACAAGAGAGCTAACACGACCATTCTAACTAGGCTTGCGTCCTACAGTCAAGCAGGAGCAGGTACCAATCTGTCACGCCCATTTTTAAGGACAAGAATGAGGCGTATCCAAATCTTATGTGAACCCCCAGACGTCATCCACTTAAGTTGACAAATCGAATAAATGTACCATCTCAAAGTTTATTACATAACGAATGAATAAATATCACATAGTCTATTACATAAATAGATAATAACAAAGGTAGACTCTCAAACACTAATAAACTCTCAAACGATGGTAGACTCTCAATAGCGGAAGCTTCAACACAGGGACACGTCGACTGGTTGACTCAAGCTAGTAATCATGGCGATAGCTCTCAATCCAATCCTGATCTGTTACCCATCCGGGATTTTCCAAGTAATGAAGTAAAACAAGTGTAAGTACAACGTACTTAGCAAGCATAGCAGGGGGTATATGAAGCTCAAAAGGCTGACACTGGTTAACTGCATTAGCTTTTAGTGTATGTCATATTTTAGCAATTAGCATCAAGGTAGTGTTCCCATAACCACATGATCAAGTAAACATGATAAAGGTAACTTAAACATCATTATAGCATAAAACACAATTAATGGTGATGATAACTTATATTGCAATGTCTCAAGGCCGCCCTAACCGTGGGCACAGACGATCAATCGATTTAACTCTGCGTAGAGGTGTACCCTTTCCCTGTGAGTCGTGATTTGCCCTTTCGCCCGAGGGGATCAGCCTCTTAGTTCTTTACCAAGGAAAACCAACAGGGTTCACTATAAAGTTATGCATAGGTTCGTCTAACAAGATAGGGCTGCAGGGTCATCGGATGTAGGGAATCCCTCCTCCCAAAGTAGCACAATACCTACCCGGCTACGCATACCATGGAGAAGCCGCCCTATACCCAACTCGCAATCCTCTAACTCGCTAGAAAAGGTCCTAGGCACAACTAGAGCCAGAGCCATGTAGCTCCCACAGTGGCACGTTAAGTCCCATATGATCACATACAAATAAGTCATCTTTATCAAGGTTGCATAATTAATTAATCATGTTACAAGATCATGGTAAAAGCACTAGAATCACTACCCATAATGCATAACCCAAGTCATCAAGGCAACGGTAACCAATCACTAGGTAAAGCTAGTAGGATAGCAAGACACATGCATATGAAATTTAGTGGATTAATGAATAGGACACAAGGATGGTCCTACTATACTTGCCTTGATCCAAATGCTCCTGTGAACCTTGCTGGTCTTCAAAGAAATCCGGGCCTTCCATGAAACCCTCACCGTCTGAACGCAACCGCGACCAACAAGCAGCAACAATCAAGCATCCGATCATACATACACAAAGCAAACATATAATTCTATTATAACAGTACACCAAACAGAATAAAAAGATTAAAAAGAGTTCATAAAACAATTCTATGCATCGCTACGAGCACATGGATATAAAGATCATCTAAATCGGAGCTAAAACATAGAAGATATGAGCATTTGAATCTGGATGGCAAATCTGTAAATAGACGAAAGCGTATTTTGAAACTGAACAGAGCAGAGTACGCTTTCTAGAGAGGAAAACGTGGACAGACTAAAGTGCAAAGGATTCCTAATTGAATCTAACAAAGCCGAGGGGCTTTTCTGCAAAACTGACCCGCGAAGGGGTATCGGCCAACCCTGGCCGATGGATCTGATCTGAACGGCCCAGATTAGATCGAGCTTGAGAGAGGAGGCGGTCCGGCCGGAGAAGATGACCGGCGCAGCGACTGCCATGGCCGGCGGCGAGGTAAGCTCGTCGGCGAAACTAGAAACCTACCCTACCGACCTCGGTTTGACTCAGGACTTGAACCAAACGAAAGATGAGGACCAGGGGTTCTCACCAAGGTCGAGATTGGAAGCCGAGGTGGCGGCTGGACAACGGACGACGAGCTCCTGCGGACAGCTGGAACCTGTGAAGTTCGGCGAGACGAGGAGGTCAACATGGTGCACGAAAACGAGAAATAAAGAGCTCGGCGAGTTCGCAAGAGCAAGAAGAAACTCGGCGACTTGCCGGTTACGAAAACGGGCTGCGGAGCGGCGACCTCGAACTCGAGCTTGGCGGCGGCGGAATTTATGGTTGCGGCGGCTCATTGCTCGGGCGGAGGCGGCGGCGGCGCGAGGGTTTGCGAAAGGCGGCGCGGCTGCGGCATCCGCTATTTATGGAGGAGGTGGCGTGGCGCGCACGCGAGGGAGCGGGGCGTAGCCGCGTCGGACTCGGCCGTGTCCGCTTCGAACACGAGCAGGAGGAAGGGGAGACGACGCTGACGCGCGGGACCGGGTCGTCAGCCGGACAGAGGAGCAGAAGGCGCTGGCGGCGCTGCGCTTGCTGACTTGGGCCGGCTGCTTCGGTGGCGGCCCACGAAAGAGATGGCCAGCGGGCCAAGGAAAAGAAAAGGCCAGCGGCCCAGTGCGGAGGGAGGAAAAGCCAACGGGCCGAAATGGAAAGGAGAAGAGGGTTGGCCAAGATGGGCCGAAACCAGAGAGATGGCCACTCGGGCCAGAAAGAAAAAGGAGGAGTGGGCCGAGCAGGCCAAGCTTGCTGCTCGGGCCAGAAAGGAGGAAGGAGTGAAGGAGGGAAAAGAAATCCTTTTTCCTTTATTTGAATAGTTTTCAAATAGGTTTTCAAACCTTTTTGAATTCACTTTTAGTTTTGAATCAAATCCACTCATCACAATAAAAATAATGCAGCAGAATGAATGCGCACATATGCTTCTTGACCTATGATCAGTTTTAATTTTATAAAATCATTATTTGATCTATGTTTAATGCTCACATAAATGCAAAAAAAAATCATTTAAACTATTTTAAAATCATGCAAATTTTTGGGTATTACACAATATATATACACTACAAACTAGAAAAACTGTTGTCAAAGCCAGCAGAACAATATTAATTTCATACAAGAAATTTTCTTGCTCACCTCTATCTCAAAGGCAGAAAAGGAAGTGCCTTTAGAAATGAGTTTCACAAGAGGACGATTGAAGTAGATGGCCACTAAAAAAATATGTTTCACAAACTAAAATGAATCACCAAAAATAACCTGACAATTGCATACTAACTAAACCATCACCGTCACGCAATTTCCCTTGCATGTGCATTTAATATTTCTCTCCATGTAATCGTGTAGTCTTTTGAGCATCCTATATATATACATTACTTTCCTTATATGAGTAGAAAAATTTGATTTTTAGAAGTGCTACGTGACTAATAATAAAGTGTCACAAGTATGTGAGCATTTTTGTGTACCAATCTTATTAATGTGGAATCGACGGTACTAACGATTGAGTATAATTGTATTTTTTATCTTGCACAAAAGCAAAGCTGGTACGAGCACAAAAATATTTGTCAGATAATCATGTGACCAGAACATTATTTGTCGCACGATTTAGTTTCTTCTTTGTGTGTTCATTGCTCCTCTATATATATGTCTTCATTCGAGCTGGGATATCCTCAACTAACAGGAAAGTAGGAACTTGTGACTGTCAGTTTCGTCTACAGGGAGAACGCGGAACAGGCGGTTCGAGGCTGGTGAGAACTCCTCAAGAGGTGGATAGTGAAAGAACTGTGGGAAGCAACCCACCCTGAAGTAACAGACTTTTCCCCACACAAGTTGATTGATGGTCTTCATTGGCGCTTACAACAGAACAATTGCTCGATCTTACAATCGAGATTGTTCTCAGCAGCTGCCTATGGACGCTTCTATTGTTCCTGGTGCTTCCCAGTCTTACCAACGCGAACAATTGCTGTCACTGCTAATTGGACTACCTTCCAGCGACCCGTATTTGCCTCATCTATTTACTAGTCAACTGAAAATGCAAGGGACATTGTTGTCCTGTGTTACAGGCTTTTGTTTCAAGAGACCTTGTATTTATAGGAGAGCTCAGAGGGCAGCCCTCCCTTCTCTACCTACGCCATTATTCCCAGAATATTCGGTGTTAATGTGTTATAATAGGAATTCATTGCTGCTTCGGGCACTGCAGTCATTGCACCAGATCTGTGTGCTCCGGTGACATTGCTTATCAAATTAATCTTAGATTAAAGATTACCTTAGACAGGAATACTGTTGTTAATCCAAGCCAAGAACGTGACCACTGAACTTCTTGAACTGGAAAAACTTCGATGCTTAGGAAGTAGAAACTATAGACGCCTACGTGTGCCACTATATATGGCTAACCATGAAAGCTAGTATGGATTCTTAGGTGGATTGAAAAGAGGCTGAGAGGTTCCACCTCCACACATGCTAGAGAAGCACGTCCAAATTACGAGACGTAAGATGGCAGAGCTATCTGTCAGAGTGTCACTCGTCTTAGAAGGTGTGTCGATGCTTCCAGAAAAAAACTGGATGTCGCCGAGGAGCGATGTAGGTGATGTAGCTGTGTCCTGCGCTGCCAGCATGCGGCTGGGGATCCTTCTCTCAACCAATCACGCCTATAGATGCGATGGCGTGAGATGGAGAGCACTGTGTATCGGTCGATCATCCAACACGAAACAGGAGCTTATGTATCAGCTATATATGTAGCCTAGAAATAATTTTTATATAATTCATTTTTGTACAAGTCATTTTCTTGCCTGCCTCCGTCGAAATGCAGCAAAGAAATCACCTTTAGAAATGATTTTCAAGCGACAATATCTGTAGTAGATACCTCTATAAATGACTTTCACAAACTAAAATAGATGACCATGATAGCTTGTTTTTCTACCTGATAATTGAATACTAACTAACCAACGCCGTCACAATTCACGTAGTTTCCCTTGCAAATGTAAATTCAATATTACTCAATTTTATTTTTGAAAGAACAGGAGGGGCAGACGAGCCCCTACTGAAAATTTTATTATTAAGGTCCAAGAAACAATACATAAAAGAGTTTACATAAGGAAAAAAGGAGCCAAGGTCTGAGAGGATCAATATTACTCAAATCCAAGACCTCGCTCTCTCCATTAGTGAGCATCTACATCACAACTACATATGACTTTATGTCACTAATAATAAAGTCTGACATAAGAAACGATTGAGTAAGTGAGACAATTTTTTTTTGCACCAATCTAATAATGAAAGGATGGTGCCAACGATATTGTTTAGAAACTGCTAAATACATGTAGCCATGTAAAAGTATGGTTGTATGTTTTTCTCGTGCACCAAACCAAGCTGATACTAACACGACCGATTTATGAAATATTTTTTTCTAATCAGAAAAATTATTTGTTGCAGAAAAGCATTAATTTTTTTTATGAAAACTGGAGGGGTTTGCACTCCTACAGTGCTTTATTAAATTGAAATGAAGTTTAAAGATTACAAGAAAAGAAATAGGATAAACAAGAGAAAGAGAGAAAGAAAGAACAGGAAAAAGACAAGTAGAAGCAAGACAGTACAGCATGCAAGTCCCGAGCTAAATTCAGGAAACAAAGAAGGAGATGAACAAGATCATCTCAGCTAAAGCATACAACGTAGTCACTGAAGATTTGCCGCCCATTGATTAATTTCTGGGAAGTAGCTTCACTTAGCTCTCAGTAGGAGTAGGTTCCATTCTTCCAGGAAATTATGTCTGGCCATTTGCAAGGTTGGTCCTATCTAACGAAAAATGAGATCATTCCTTGATCTCCAGATCGTCCAAGCCATAATAATGATTACGCCCATGTGAAACTGAACATTAAGCTGATCTCTGAAACTTGATAGGGTACTAAAGGGGTCGAAGCTGAAGTTGACATGAATGTTTAACAAATCCCAACACTGAATCGAGAAAGGGCAGTGGAGTAGGAGATGTGACAGTGATTCCTCAACTGCTGCAGTACAAAGTACACAGGTGTAATTCAATTCTGAATGTGCATGTTTTTTCTTCTCAGGAGCTCCCTGGTGCTGATCCTGTCATTAAGTACGAGCCAAAAAAAGACCTTGTGTTTGCTTTGGCATGAAGACGCCCATAGCCAAATGATAGCTGGGTGTATTACCTGTTGGCCTTTGAGTAGTTTGTAGGCCTTTTAAATAGAAAGATTCCCATTGTTCCAGATGTATGTCCATCTGTCATGTTCTTCAGAGTTAGGTACCACTTGCAGGGCTGATTGTAGCATAATAAATTGAGAGTGAGCCTGTTGGGAGAGAGGTAGGTGGGATAGTCTATGAGTATCATCCTGAGATAGAGTAGATGACACATTGATTTTTTTTTTTTTTTTGTCTTTTGCAAATGAGAATAATTCTTGGAATTTTTGCTCAAGCACCTCATCAGTCCAAAGGTCAGACCAGAGGAAGCAAGATCTGCCATTGTTGCTCTCCACCCTTGCCATTCCTTAAAATTTCTCCAGCAGTTTCACTATGCTCTTCCACCAGAATGAGCTTTTGTTTTGTGTTCCAGGCAAGCTGCCATTGTGATAATACTTCTCCCAAACTAGCTGGACCTAAGGGATCTATTCTCTATTGAAAAACTTATGCAAGGGTTTGATTAGTAGAGCCTCATTTTGTGCCTTTAGGTCCAGGATAACAAGTCCTCCCTCTCCTTTTTCCTTACACACCAAAGTCCAGGCTGCTTTTGGATTTTTCTTGGCATTGATATCAACCCCCTCCAAAGGCATAGTTTTCTAAACATGTCCATATGATCAATCACATTTTGTTACAGTAGGAAAGTGCTCATGCAAAAGGTTGGCATTGCAGTAAGCACAGAGTTGGTGATTTCTAGCCTCCCTGCCTGATTCAGGAACAATGAGGTTGCTGCAAGCCTCCTCTCACACCTTGTGATAAGGGGGGAGAAATCAATGGACTTTGGCTTGGCTAGACTTAGGGGGAGCCCCAGGTAAGTGAAAGGATCCAGGCCGCCAATCTCATAATTGAATGTCCTTGACAGGTGCTGTAGCTTTTCTTGACTGGTATTAATTAGAACCATGAGAGATTTGTTGTAGTTAACTCTGAGTCTAGTTGATTCCCCAAAGGAATTTAGCAGCATTTTTAGAGCAAAGAGCGGCCTACCACATGCTTCCATAATTAATAGTGTGTCATCTGTTGTATGATTGGGAAGTTATCAGTTTATTGAAGAGGGATTGGGCTGTTGAGGATTCCCCTAGTCTTAGCATTGTTTACTACTGACTGGAGATGTGCTGCTAGCACAAACAGTAGCAGGGGTGATAGGGGATCACCCTGCCTCAGTCCTCTTGCAGTGGAACACTTTTCCTTGCACTTCATTGAGTAAAACTATTGATGTCCCTGAATTTAGGATAGCTCTAATCTACTCAATCCATCTTAGTCCTGGCCCCTTTGCTTCTAAGATCTTCAGGACAGTACTGTGCTCCAGCTATTCAAAAGCTTTTTCAAAATACAGCTTTAAGATCATCAGTTCTTTCCTTGATTTGTGGCCCTTAAAAATGTATTCTAGTGCCATGACCAGACAGTCCTCGACAATCCTGGTTTTTGTAAACCCATATTGGTTCTGGTACACCAATTCCTTGATCACTTTCTGCATCCTGTTTGCAAGAAGCTTTGTAATTATTTAGGAGTTGAGATGGGAGATTGGCCTGTAATCTGAAGTGCTCACTGGGCTGTCTTTTTTTTGGAATCAGAACAATGTGGGAGCTGTTTATGCTTTGAAGGCATACAGGTTCATTTTGAAATTTTGAACAAAGCTATAAGAAGTCACGTCCAATAAGTGGCCAGCATTTTTTGATGAACTCATTGGAAAAGCCATCTCATCCAGGGGACTTATCATAATCTAGTTTCTTCTTGTGTGTTAATTGCTTCTATGTATGTCTTCATTCCATCTGGGATTTCGTCACCTTATTACTGGAAAGTAGGAACCTTGTGACCGTTAGTTTGGCCTAGAGGAGAACGTGGAACATGTGGTTCTAGCAGGCTGCATCTGTTCACCAGGTGGATGACGAGAGAGCAGTTTGAACTGGGAAGCAACCCACCCACAAGTTGACGGATGGTGGCGATTGGCACTTACAACAGGACAATGGCTGGAGTTCACCGTCAACATTCTTCTCCGCACCTGCTTATGGACTTTTCTATGGTTCCTGGTGCTTCTCTTATCAATGCTAACAATTGGTGTCACTAGTCACACCATGCCACAATTTGTTCTCTAGTGATATTGCTTCTGTGGAGAGGTGGGCAGCTCGCCGAAGAGGGAGAGTGAGCGGCTGGTTGCGTGTGCGGGAGGGAGGGGATAGAGAGAAAAGTCATGTCGGTGCGTCCGCGGGCACAGGTAGTCAAGTAGCCGGCTTCCACGCGTCCGATGCGGTCGAATGACCAAGTGGTATGATTGCCGATGTTAGAAAGCTTGGTAACAACAGAGGAGTAAAGCATCAAAAAAATCATAGCAAACTAACTATACTTAGCTGGAGATCACCTAACTAGTATGTAATTTTAATCAAAACAGTGTAATGGTAGTCCAGACCAGAAATATCACATCTGAACTAAAAAAAAGTAACTAGCATCCCCTCAAAAAAAAAAAAAAATAGTAACAAGCATGGATCACACACTAGGATTCCCTTGCTCTTCGGCTCTCCCCATTAACACAGACAGCGGCTGTGCAACTTGACACATGCTATGTACACAGACACTATATGGAGCCGTGACAATGGAGATGAGCCGTGCTTAGATGATGTGTGCAAGTCGATATGCGACGGTGGAATACACAGCATGAACTCCAACTAAGCCAGATCTGCACCTGCAGCTCCCATGTCAAAGAAGATTACCTCAACGGGTTGGTAAATCTAAACCAGATGGAAAACAACCAGTACTAGCTTTCATATGGTGGTTGTGTTTGTTCCTTGTTGGTTTGGGTTGGTTGGGCAGTGACCGGACCATCACTACTGGAAACTCGCAATATCTTGACGGTGCCGATTTTTTTGACGGTTATTAGGAAAACCGTCAGAGTAATTGCAATTAACTTGACGGTTTTGATAAAACACCCAGGGAAAATATATAACCGTCAGGGTAAATCATATTAACCTGTCGGTGTACCAAACCGTCAAGGTAATTAATTACCCTGTCGGTGTTAATATATACCTTGCCGGTTATTGAAATTACCGACAGGGAATTATACAAAGGCGTGAAAACCGGCCAAAAATTTCCACCATCCCTCCAAAGATTGAGAGGCGGGCTAAAGTTCCCGCTGGCCTCCTTTAGTTTTTTTTAGGAAGCGTTTCAGGCTTCAGCTGCCGCATGCTGTAGAAGAGGGAAAAAATAAAAAAAAGAAAAGAAAAGAGAAAGGCAAACCCTATCGTATCCACATCCTATCGTATCCACATCCCACCGGCCACCGCACGGTCCCAGCCGCCGCCCTCGAGCGCTCCCAAGGTTCGCTGCAGTCCGAGCGCTCCCAAGCAGCCGCTCCCATCCCCAGTCGCCGCCCCATCCTCCCACATCTTCCCCAAGGTCGCGCTCCCATCCTCCCCCACGCCGCCACCCCCATCTTCCCCCAAGGCCGCCGCCCCCAGCCTCCCCCACGCCGACGTCTGCATCTGCGCCATGGCTCCTCTGCTGCTCCTCCTTTCCAAGCGCCGCCCCTGATACGGATTGGACGCCGCGACTCCCCCGGACACCACTCGGCTGCTCCACATTCTCCATCGAGAAACAAGCTTCTGCTGCTCGTACTCCACGACTGCGAGCAGTGGAGGTCCGGCGGAAGGCAGTGGCACCAGATCTGGAGAAGGCCGCGACTGAGGAATCAACTCCGGAGGTGAAGGGCCCGTGAGGAGCTTGCTGGTTCCGGAATCAAGGTTAATCTATGTTTTTTTCTGGTTGTGATGTTGCCTGCATATATTATATTTCGGCATTTGCCTGTGATTCAGTTTAGCAAGAACTTCACTTAATCATTGTTAAAGAATGGTGAACCCAGATCATTTTCTGCAGAACTTTACTTTAGTTCTATATGAAATAGTGACAAATCTTTGATTGCTTCTGGATCTAAAATAGTGTATGCTTGGTTTTCATGCAGTGTACATTTTATTATGTGTTTGTTTTGTTATATAAAAGAATACTACATAGACATCTAATATAATAATCTTTCAATACAGAGCTTATTAACATGTCAAACCGTTCATGGATGTATAGTGGTTGGCAGCGTGGTAATTTTTCTAATGAATGGAATAAGGAAAGCACTGAATTCTTGAATCATGCATTTACATTTCCGGGTGTAGCTAAAAATGGTACCATTAAGTGTCCTTGTGCCAAGTGCCGGAACTATTTTAGATACCCAAGACAAACTGTAGAAATGCACTTGTGCTACAATGGTTTTAAGGAAGGCTATGAAACATGGACAGAACATGGAGAGGAGACTGTTAGTCATGCTGAATTTGACAATGCAGCAAATAGAGAGGGTTTTGATGAGACCGATCATATGGATGAAATGCTAGTTGATCTAGCTGGGCCCCATCCACCTGCAGTAGATGATCCAACACCATATGCTAAAGCTTTCTATAGGATGGTAGCTAGTGCAGATGAGTTGGTGCATGAGAAAACCAGTCACTCATGCATGTCTGGGGTTGCTCGATTGCTTGCTGCAAAGTCACGATACAACATGTCTGTTGCAGAATATGATGACATCTTAGATATTGTCCATGAACTTCTTCCTCCGGATTCTAATCTACCTAGTGACTTCTACCAATCAAAGAAACTATTAGAGGGTCTTGGCATGCCATATGTGAAAATTGATGTTTGCTACAACAATTGCATGCTTTTCTACAAAGATAACGTGAATAAAGAGAAATGTGATTTTTGTAAAGAAAATCGGTATGAGAATGGTGGGAAGAAAATTCCACGCAAAGTTTTGCGTTATCTTCCCATCAAGGATAGGCTGCAAAGGTTGTTTCTACATGCTGATACAGCCAAACTAATGTATGCACCTAGTCCCTCAACGAATGGTAAAATGGTGCACCCTTGTGATGGAGAAGCTTGGCAGAAATTTGATGAAGACTACCCTGATTTTAAACAAGATAGAAGAAATGTGCGACTAGCTGTAGCAACCGATGGTTTCACACCATTTGATCGAAATGCTGCTCCTTATTCATGTTGGCCAGTCTTTGTGACCCCACTAAACTTGCCTCCTGGCACACTCTTAAGACATGAGTATATTTTCCTCTCCCTTGTTATTCCTGGTCCTAAGCACCCTGGTAAAAAGTTGAACAATCTAATGCAGCCCTTAGTTGATGAACTTCAGGACCTATGGGTAGGGGTTGAGTCTTGGGATGCTTCGGTAAAAAAAAAATTTACATTAAGGGCGGCCTACCTTTGGTCTGTACATGACTTCATGGCATATGGTGACTTTGCTGGATGGAGCACACATGGTAGATTGTCATGCCCATATGGACTTGAGTGCAAAGGTTTTACACTACGTAATGGTCATAAAGCTTGCTGGTTTGATTGCCACAGGAAGTTCCTGCCTATTGGTCATGAATTTAGAGAAGAAGAAAATGCATTTCGTAAGAACACTAAGGTTTATGATGAGCCTCCTAGTATCTTAAGAGGAGAGGAAATGCAATGCCATTTGGATAAATTTGTAGGTGATTCGGATAACTATGGAAAATTGCATAATTGGACACATGTACTTTGTTTTAGGCAGCTTCCATATTTTCAGAAGCTTCTTCTACCTCACAATATTGATTTGATGCACAATGAAAAGAATATGGCTGAAGCCATATGGAACACATGCTTCGATATACGAGATAAGACTAAAGATAATGTGAAGGCTAGACTAGATTTAGCTCAGATTTGTGAGCGTCCTTCACTCCATTTGGTGAAAAAAAACAATGGGAACTGGGATAGGCCAAGAGCTCCATTTTGTGTTGGTAAAGATGACAAGCCAACCATTCTCAAATGGATCCGAGATTTAAAGTTTCCTGATGCATATGCTGCAAACATAAGGCGTGGTGTGGACTTTGACCAAAAGAGGATTTTAGGCCTAAAAAGTCATGACTACCACATCTTTATTGAACGGTTGCTTCCTGTTGTGTTCCGTGGGTTCTTGCCTGACAATGTATGGCGTTCTTTGGCTCAGCTTAGTTACTTCTATCGCCAAATGTGTGCGAAAGAGCTTAGCAAAGATGTTGTCCATTCTCTGGAACAAAATGTTGTAGTGCTTCTTTGCAAATTAGAGAAGATATTCCCTCCTGGTTTCTTCAATGTTATGCAACATTTAATCATCCATCTACCGTATGAGGCAAGATTAGGAGGGCCAGTCCTAGCTCGTTGGAGTTATCCATATGAGAGGTAATTATATAAAATTGTAAATAAGTTATGTAAGTTGCTGTCCAAACTAAAAGACCTTAGTTTATTGATCTTGGGCATGTTGCTACTTCACAGGTGTATCCAAAAACTTAAGAAGAAAATCAGAAATAAGGCTCGAGTTGAAGCTGCCATGGTTGAGGCATTCCTAGTTGAAGAGGTTACAAATAATCTTAGCTTGTATTTTAAATCCACAGCTCCTTCAATAAGAAACAAGATAGCTCGCTATGATGATGGTGCATCTACATTTCAAGCTACATGTGATTTTGAACTTTTTAAATGCTCGGGTCGATGCATTAGTCCAAGGGGTATCCGTGACCTCTCAAATGAGGAATACAAGGTTACTTTTCTGTACATATTAACAAACATGCCTGAGATGGAAGATTTCTTCACGTAAGTTCTAAAACTATCATGAAAAATCTGAGGTTTCTTAGTACAATTTGTGCATATAGGGATAACAATAAATCTGCTCATGTAGACAATTTGAGAAGGAGCAGTGGAAGAGCCGTATTGCTCCCACAGAACAGCAACTTCGTGATTTAAGGTTAAATGGTTGGAAACATGGTCGTGGTATGGAATCGGGGCCAAATTTTTTTGATTGGTTCAAAAAAAAAGTAATGTTCTTTCCTTGTTCTAAATAGTCGAATTATACTTACTTTAAATTATAAGAAAACTTAAACAAAGTTAACATATAAATTGTTCTTTTCCAGTGCCAGAAATCAGCAAGCATTCACAATGTGCTGTGCCAAATGTCTTATGGTTTTCGCACTCAGGTTACCTCGTATGGGTGTTATGATGTCAATGGATATAGATTTCGCTATGAGAATTATGAGAAAGGAAGACCATGGCTAACAACCATTAATACTGGTGTTTGTGTTACTTCATATGATGAATCTGATAATGCTCTTGAGTATTATGGTGTCATAGAAGATATCATAAAAATAAAATGGGAGGGCAGTATTCAACTAGAGTTGGTTTTGTTTTATTGCCGCTGGTTTGATCCAACACCTAATGGATTGAGGCGCACAGAAGACCTAGGTTTGGTAGAGATCAAGCATGCAGCAAGATTAAAAAGTTTTGACCCATTTGTGATGGCTAATCAAGTTACTCAAGTTTACTATATGTCGTACCCATGCAAGAACAAGCTGTTGTCACCATGGTGGGTTGTGTATCAGGTTTCTCCACATGGATGTGTACCCGAAATACCGATAATACCGAGTCAATGAGTTACGAAGAGCCAATACATGATGTGTATCAAGAGGAAGGACTGGATGGTACCTTTGTTATTGATTTGGGGGCTGCTTTGGACACCATAATCTCATTAGGCTCCGATGAGATAACTGACCCAAAAGACTTGGAAACAATAGAGAAGGCTGCTGATCAAGATGAAGAATATGACGAAGAAGATATTGAAGAAGAGTATGCAAGCACAGAAGAAGAGGAGGAACCACTGGATGAAGAGGTTGAGGAGACTTATGATCCAAATGATTTCGATGGCTAGTCATAAACTGCAATTTGGAAAACCTTGTTCCAATATATAGTCCTAGTAAAATTAATGTGATGTAATGCAGTTGGTTGTCTGCGCAGAACTACTGTAGAACTATTCAATCTACTATTATTACTTGTGTGGACTATTAAATTTTAGCTTCTTGTTCACCTTCTAAATTTATTTGAGTTTTTTACTTGCTGGTTATTCATTGCTAGTCCTAGTAAATTCATTTGCTGGTTATCCCCTCTACTTTTGTCCTGACTATTTAATTCCTAGGCTAATTAACTCTACTTTTTGTGCAGATGACTCGTGCCATTCGTCATGTTCGAGCCAATCGTGGTACTAGAAATCGTGACTCCCATGGCAGTGCATCTCAAGGTGCTGCTACAGCCTCTGCTAGTGATGCCACCCAAAGGGCCATAAGTGCTGCTCCTGCCCAAGAAGAGCCACCTAAAAAAAGAGGAAGGAGGCCAGGGCACGTGACAGAATTAGCACTACCTAAGCCTGGTACCAAGGTGCTTCTTGAACCAAGTGGTGACGAGTGAGTACATTACTAATTGATGATTCATTATTATTATAAATATCTGAACACCTCAATAAAACAAGTATGTGTGACTGCAGGCAGTTTAGCTCTGTTGACTATAAGAACAAGCATCCCCTGTACAAATACACGTCTCAAGTTGGAGTCATTCTTAAGAGAGAATACCCTTCTGTGTTGATTGAGGACAGAGATGAGAATGGGGCACTCATTAGGAAGCGTGCAGCACAAGAATGGGCAGATTATTTTTTTCTGGATCCTGCGAATCAAACGGGAGTGTCAAGTGCAGATCGTGTGCTTTCTGAATTTTGGGTAAATAACACATTCTTTTTCAAGTTAGGACTATAACTTGCATAGATTGCTTTTGCTGATCTAGCTTGTCTTGTACACATGCAGCGCTTGTTTGAAGTCAATACGGATCTCCAAGAAGAGGCTAATCGTGTTCTTCAAAAATATTTGAGCAAAAGAGTTGGGGACATGATGTATCAAGCCCGTGTGGATTGTGTGAAGGAGTACTACAGGGATCCCATTACAAAAGAAACAATTAGTGATGCACATGCTCGCCCGATACAGCTGCAGTATGAACAATACTTAAATGGTAGGCTGAAGTGGTGTTCTGATGAGGTGTGGCCTAGGCTTTGTGCTTATTGGTGCACTGATGAGTTCAAGTTAAGACGAGCGAAAGCACAGGAAAGCCGCTTCAAATCACAAGATATTGCTCAAAACCGTGGAGGTTCTAGGCCATTTACGGAGACACGACAAGTTCTGGTATGATACCCTTTTGCTAATGAGTGTCTTCTTAGTAGTCATCTATTTCAGTCTTCTTTGTTGATGTTTATATTGAAAACATATTCTATCGTATAGGCAAAGAAATTTGGTCCAGCAAAGGCAACATTTATGAACACATTTGCTGTGCAACATTCTGGTTTCAAAACTGTGGACAACACTGGCAGTAGTGGTCCAGTTCGTAGTCAGAAAGCACAAAAGCTGATTGTAAGCACACTCTACTTCGCTATATGGAAACCATTTACTTTTCAGATTCTTCTTTATGGTGCAAGTGACTACTTTTTGTATGAAAATTGTTTCTAGGACGACTATATTTCAGCTGCTAGGATGGTTGCACATCCGAGATGAAGTGGATGGAGAGCATGGGCACATGGAAGGTGAAGGCGAAGGGGATATGGAAGAGGAAAGCCAGCAAGTGCATGAGCAAGAATTGAATGGCAAGGTCTTGTATGACCTCACACGTGGCACGCCCCATGGACGATTTGCCATTGGAAATGGAGCTGTTAGGGCAGCTGATATCAGGGCAGCCGCGAAGGAAAACAATAGCCGTCCATCGAATTCAGCTTCTAACCAAAGCACAGCGCGTGAAGTTGCACATCTTCGACGTGAAAACACAAGGCTACAACAGGAGAAGGACCATTTAGGCAAAGTGGCAATAGGCATGATGGTGGTATGTGCTAATATTCATCTAAGATTTGTTGTTTTGAAAAACATTTGTTCACATTAGTTGTCAAAAAAGCATTTGTTCACATTAATAAGTGGTACGTGTTCGTATGCAGCACCTTTATCGGCGTGTGGGCGAGGAAGTTCCAGAGGAAGCGCTATGCATTCTATCAGCAACACAACCAACTGTGAGTACATAAAAATATTCTATTAGCTATAAATCATTGGTGGAAAATAATAAACTGAAGGCAATTTTACTGTCCATTGTATGCCATACAATTTAGGCATTTGGGTCCTATGTTTCAGTTAGCCTAACTAGAGCTTTATGGTATTCACCATGGCAGTACCCAGTGCACCAATGAGGAAGTAGCCTCATGTTGATTCATAATTAGTAAGCTATAAACATGTCTACTTCCATACAAGAGTCAGCTAATTCAAATATATATAACATATATATTTTGTACATCGACATGCCATATTCTTACTGGAACACATGCATCCTGGTTGACTAATATTCTTGAACTTATTCACATGCAGCCAGCCACTGGATCATCTCATGTGGGTTCCGAATCGACTAATGATGATGTTCGAGCAAATGAGGAAATCCTTGGTGGAAGTAGAGTTGCATTGCAGACCATGAATGATCATAATGAAGCCACACGTGCTGGTGCAGGTGCTGGTCTCAGTGAAGACTGAATGGCTCTGTAGCCTGTTCTTTTGATGTGTTTGCCTCTGCATACACTTAGGTTGATAGTAACCTTCAGCTAGTTCTTAGTGGTGTGGATGTTGAGTTAGTACTAACATCTTTTGGAGTGTTTGCCTCTGCATACACTTGGGTCAGTACTAGTGGTGTGGTTGTTGAACTAGTACTAACCTGTAGCCAGTAGCGGTGGTGGAAGGGAGTTGATGCCAAATCTTTAGAGAAGTTATTTTGGGTAGGTGCTAAATATTTGGACATCTCAATGTTGATGCAAAAAAGACATCTATGTATGTAATGGATTTATGCTAGAGTAATATATATATGATGGTGTATTGTATTTATCTTGGTATATGTCTCCATTGTTTTGTGTATATTATATTAAATATATCAGTTTTAAATTATATGTGAAACCATCATTGCATTTTCCCCGTCGGTGGATTTTTCCCCGGGCGGTTGAACACTGTCAAGGAAAAGGATTACCCCGACGGTCTTAAAACGACAGTTAATCTCCACCGACCGGGAAAACCATTTTTTTTGACGGTAAATCAACCGTCAAGGTAAAAGTTTTTGACCGTCAGGGTAAAGTCTCCTATAGCCTGTCGGTGTTGCACCGTCAAGAAAAACCATTTTCTTGTCGGTAACTCGATTTTTTCTCGACGGATGCAGCCGTCGGGGTTAAACCGTTTACCCTGACGGGTTACCTAATTCCCTGACGGTTTTTAACCGTCAAAGAATAAAATTTACATTTCCCGACGGTGACCCGTCGGGAAATAGCACTTACCTACCGACGAGCCAGCCCTGACGGCTATTCCCGACGGTGAACCGTCGGAAATTAATTTCCAATTTACCCCGACGGTTTTTGTATTTCCCCGACGGTAATGGCACCGTCAGGGAATTTCAGCTTTCCAAAGTAGTGCATGTGTACGTGGCTAAATGCCCTGACCAAAAAGAATGTGTTATTCATATTCCAGATACCTCTCATTTCTATATATCATCATCTCTTGCATTCTTGCATTTCAAAGAATACTCGTGATGGACATAATGTTTTCTACTAGTTATATTTTCACGTCAAGTTGAAAGAATGTGCCTTGGCATATATTGGGATGTCGTTACTTTTGTTTTGAAAAGAATTGTTGCATACTTATTTTCCGTAGGTCAGACATTGTATGCAATCACCACTCAATAGGATTCATATATTGAGGAATATGGTAGTGATTCTTACCTACCAACCTATCTTGTCCATATATAATTAATTGAACTCATCGAAATTGATTGAGCAAACGTACGGACCACAACTCACGTAGGACTTAGGAAGCTAGTTTATGCTGGTCAGCAAAGCTTAGAGCCAAAATGTTACGGCATCTTCCATAAAAAGAGATTCAAGATTCACCACATATATGTGGCAGATGTCCAAGATCACCCCTTGGTACTGTTAGATTGATCTCTCCTCGATGTGGGCCCAATGGCCCACACCGAAACCTTGATTGCTCCCTGATCAGGGGAGCCCAACCCAAGTAAGGGTTGAGCGGCCCTGTCACGCTGTACATATAAGAGGGAGGTGGGGCCAAGGCGCAAGGCACGAGGTTCACTGGAACAGCCGCCAGTTCCCCACCTGTCCTAACCCTAGCCGATCTTGAGGGTGCTGCATCAGTGACGGGAAGTCCTCCACCGGTCGCCGCCACTGCTTCTATGGCGCCGCCATGGCCGACGCCCATCAGGAGCAGAAGACCGACGGTCCTTTCTCATCTCCTAATCTCTTTTACCATTATGCATTACTAGATCATGTATTAGGCTATGCGATTCTGTCATTCTACTCTTGTATTAGTGCTTGACCCGACTAATCACTGATTAGCGGTCCTAATTAAGATGTATTAGTTCTAACATTGGTATCAGCCTAATCTAATCAGGGGTTAGCATCTGGGTTAATTAGTTTGTCTTTAGAACCCTAATCAGTCAGAAGTAATTAGAAGGAGGTGATTCAATTAGAGCTCCGATTAGGCAAACCCTAACCCTAACTTCTACCCGCGCGAAAAACTCAGATCAGGAATCATACATATAAGAACCAAGCGATGGGGAGAAACACCTACCTTGCTGGTTTTCAGATCGGCGCCGGCGGCACCGGCGGCAGACTTACCGCGGCAAAGGCCACGGTGCTCGCCGGGAAGCCTAGCGCGCGGAGATCAGGGCGCCGTCCGCAAGGCCACTCGACGGCGGTGAGCTCAGCCTCTGGCGAGCTCGCACACTGGCGAGGGGTCCGGCGGCGGCGCCGCCACCCTCTTCTTCTCCGGTCCACCATGGGCGGCTGCCACCGCTCTGCTCACTGGCTGCGCTGGAAGACAGAAAGGGAGAAATGAAAATTAGGGTTTAGGGGGAGGCGGCCAGTGGGGGTTTTGTTCAACCGAAATCAACGCTGCGCCATCGGATCCGATTCTACGGCCGAGATCGGCCGGGCCCGAGCCGGCCCAGGCGGGCAACCGAGCGCGCGCTCGTGGGCCGCATTTGCCGGCTGGCCGAATGGGTGGCTCCGGCCCATTTACGATGGAAATTCCTTTTCCATTTTCTCAGAAAAACACACACACCAAAAAAAAAAAAGAGCCCTAATGGGCCGGCCCAATTAGGCCGAGTGCACACGCTGTGCCCAAGAATGGCTGTGGGCTGATTTAAGTTTTGGTCCAGTTTGCACATAACAACCCAATTAGCTCAGAATTAGCTTTTCTTTTTCTAGAACTTGTTTTCCAGCATGTATATCTGATAAATTTAAGTTTAAGTTCGATTTTCTTTAGTTAAATTTTGCACCAACGTGTAAAATTTTTCTGAGATCAGATTAGACATATTTCTGGAAATTAGTATTAGAATATTTTAGTCATGTTTTCCGCTGCTCAGTAATTTATTGTTCTTTAATTAAATTCGAACCAACGGGAGAGTTTAATTTTAAGAGCAATTATTAAGTTATAGTAAAAGTATAATATTGATATTTTCTGACCAACGTTGATGATATCAATATTATAAACACTCAATCTATAAGTTTATATTGTTTAGTCAATAAGTTAATCTGCATAGTATATAATAAGTGTTATCTTTACTTCTCTGTTAAATTTTGCACCAACGGGATAAATTTTCAGAGAGGGGGAGATTAGAGATGCCTCTGAAAATTAGTATAAGGCTATTTAATCACGTTTTTCCGCTGCTAGGATTTTAGTTGTCTCTTTAATTAATTTTGAACCAACGGGAGAAATTAATTAGAGAGCAATTATTGAGTTTTAGAAAACTTTATAATATTGTTATCTCCTGACCAACGTTGATGATATCAATATTATAATTGTTTAGTTCATAAGTCAATCTACATTATTTCTACTTTCTACCCAACGGTGATGTAGAATTAATGTAGAAAGTGATTGTATGTATTAATGATGACCAACGTTGTTTTAATACATGCAGTTTTATGTTAGATATCAGTTCTTATATATTATGTTACCTCACCAACCTTGCTTGTGCATTTCAGATTAACTGAAGGAATTATGCACTAAGAAATACACTGGTGGTGGTGTTAGAGAGCACATACTGAGCATGATAACTTTGGCAGCTAAGCTTGCATTAATGCAAATGGTCCTTCAAGAACCATTTGTCATTCAGGTGATTTTAGCTTCTCTGCCAAAGGAGTTTATGACCTTTGTCATCACCTTCAACATGATGACCGGTGAAAAGTCCATGGAAAAGCTCATTGCCATGTGTGTGCAGGAGGAGGAGTGACTTAAGGTATCACAGAGCGACTTTGCTCTCTTTGTGAGGGATAATAAGAAAAGATTCTAAAATAATAAGAATGCCATACCACAAGGGAAACCAAAGTGGAATGGCAGCTCCTCTTGCAGTGCTCAGCCAGATAACAGGTTTCAAACCTTAGAGAGGCACTAAGTAATTCGCAACGAATGGGATTCCATACGAGTACAAATGGAGCCGTTGCAGAGTTAACTTAGAATTATTAGTTGTTTTTTGTACTTAGGCCATCTCATGTACTTTATACTCTCTATTTTGTGTTGAAAATTAGTAAGTTTTTCTCAGTTAGATGATGTTGAATTGAACTGCTATTTTGGAGATAGCACATGTAAGATATTATTTTATAATGAGTGTGTTGGTCTTGCCTTGAGATAAGACAACCTTTTATCTATTTTCAGTTGTAAGAATGTGAATGTTGTATTCCATGAGAATAAAAAAAGATTCCTCGTCTACGAACGTAAGCATAAAGTGTAAGAATATTCAGTTTGACTCTTCGAAATTGTGGCTTTGCAGATTAGACCACATTTCGAGGGGGAGAAAATATAGATTAGTCAAAGTTAAAATTCTTCCACCATTAGAACTCTCAGAATTAGATCAATGTGTTGATTACATTAGAAGAAATTTAGAAGAGTTTAAGATATTCGGACGAGAAGTATAAAGATTAGAAAATCAGCACAATAAGAAGACTAAAATAGTAAGATCAGACCATGGTAGGGAATACTATGGGTGACAATACCCCGTATGGCCAAGCTCCAGGACTTTGCAAAGTTCCTACAGGAAAATGGCATAGTTGCCTAGTATCCCATGCCATGAGAGTCTTAGTAAAGGAGTGGCTTAAATAAGAAACCGTAACTTAACGAACATGATGAGCTACTCTACCTTACTGATAAGCTTGTGGATGGAGGCATTAAAAACCGCTATTCACATTCTTAATCGAGTACCAATAAGTCGGTGCCTATAAACACTGTATAAGTTATGGACAGACAAAGCACCCTCACTTAAGCATTTAAAGGTGTGAGGTTGTCCAGCTAAGGCTAAAGTTCTTTAACCCAAATTTAAGAAGATTAGAACCTAAGACAATCAGTTGCCATCTTTTATGGCTATCTAGAAAGATCAAAGAAATGATGCTTTCGTTGTCCTAACGGGCATACAAAGTTTGTAGAAATAAGATATACTAAGATCTTAGAAGATCATGTGATCAGGGGGAGCAAGGTAGCATAAAGATCAGTTTAGAGGAGAAACGGGTCTACAAGCCCCTACTCCAACGTTCTAAGAACCGTACATTGTGCTACCCGTTGCTGCTACACAAACGATGTGAGACATCGCCGTGCCTGCACCTGTTGTTAGTACTTCTTTTGCCGACAATAAATAAGAATCTGGAACCTGTCCTTCAGGAGCCATTAGAACTACAAGTCGAGCATGAGAAGAACAATAGCAACCCCATATGGCGCCAAACAATAAGAACATTAGTAGATCACAATGAATTAGAAGATTAGTTAGATCAGATAACTATGAAGGTTTATAGAACCAAATAGTATCATATGGAGGATGATCCCACCACATATGAACAAGCCATGAGAAGCATGTTTTAGAAGTTATAAAGGATAAGATAAAATCTAAGAATTGCAATAACGTTTGGGACTTGGTGGATGTTCCTAAAGGAGCCAAGACAGTAGGCTGTAATGGGTCTACAAAGCAACAAGTGACTCCTAAGGGAAAGTTAAGAGACATAAGGCGCGACTTATGGCAAAAGGCTTTAAGCAATGAGACTCCCAATCTCATGTAAAGATTCCTTTAGAATTTTAGTGGCGTTAGTAGCACACTAAGACTTAGAGTTATGTCAGATGGATGTGAAGATGGCACCCTTAGTGGGGATATATGATGAGATGTTTTACATGGCACAACCGAAAGATTTTGTTGTGGAAAGAAAATAAAATATGGGATGCCACCTAAAGAAGTCCACTTATGGATCAGAACAAGCTTAAGATAATGCTATTAGTGATTTGATAATACAATTAGAAATTTTGGGTTTAAGGCAGAATGTAGAGGACAATTGCGTTTACGCAAGGTTTAAGAGGGATAAGTTCATCTTATTGGTTCTATATGTGGATGATATTCTTGCTAGCAAGCAAGGATGTCAGTCTACCAATGGAAACTAAGAAGTTCTTGTCCTCGCATTTTGACATGAAAGATTTCGGTGAAGTCTCTTTTGTTCTGGGATTGAGATTCATCGTGGTAAGAAATAGAAGGGGTATTAGGATTGTCACAGAAAGCATACATAGAAAAGATTCTTAAGAAAAATAGTATGCATAAGTGCAGTCTATCACCTGCACCCATTGTCAAGGGCAATAAGTATGGAAAACATCAGTGTCCCAAGTATCAGATCGAGCTCGAGCAAATGAGATAAGTACCTTATGCTTCAGCTGTCGGAAGCTTGCAATATGCTCAAATTAGTACTCGCCCTGACATAGTTTTGTTACCGGGTTACTTGGCAGATATCAGACCAGTTAGTAAAGATAGTTCTGTATTATTTGCAGGACACAAAAGCTTCATGCTAAGTTATAGTAAGACCGATTCAGATTATGCAGGGATGAATAAGAATCCACGTCAGGTTAAAATTCACCCTCGTAAGTGGAGCTATGTCGTAAAAAAAGCTCCAAACAAACCCTCGCCATGTCATCGACGATGTGCGCTGAGTTTGTAGCATATCATGAGGCCTCAGGGCAGGTGAACTAACTTAAGAAGTTCTTACCCGGGTTAAGAGTGGTAGACAGCATTGAGAAAAACCACTTAAGTTATATTGTGATAATATGTTCACAACAATAGGTCAAGTGGTGCTGCCAAACACATTGACACTAAGTACTATGTTGTGATGAACAAAGTTCGGGATCATGTCATAAGTTTTGAGCATATAAGTACAAAACAATATATTAGCGGATCCGCTCACAAAAGGCCTACCACCCAACGTGTTTAGAAAACACGTAGCAAGCATGGGGTTAAGGGAAAGCCTATGATTCCTGAACACTCAGGGCCCTGTAAGTTAGAACTCTGATTTCAAATTAGAGAGATGTACTGTAGCTGATAAGTCCAACGGAAAATTTTCTATGACGATGAAACGCGCTCTACGCATTTCTTTATAATGAGACAGAGCTAAGTGTTAAGCATTTAAGATAAGTATTTTAAGTTAAGATTAAGGTTAATGTTAGAAGAGATCAAGGGGGAGAATGTTAGATTGATCTCTCCTCGATGTGGGCCCAACGGCCCACACCGAAACCTTGATTGCTCCCTGATCGGGGGAGCCCAACCCAACTAAGGGTTGGGGGGCCCCTGTCACGCTGTACATATAAGAGGGAGGTGGGGCCAAGGCGCAAGGCACGAGGTTCACTGGAACAGCCGCCAGTTCCCCACCTGTCCTAACCCTAGCCGATCTTGAGGGTGCTGCAGCAGTGACGGGAAGTCCTCCACCGGTCGCCGCCACTGCTTCTACGGCGCCGCCATGGCCGACGCCCATCAGGAGCATAAGACCGACGGTCCTTTCTCATCTCCTAATCTCTTTTACCATTATGCATTACTAGATCATGTATTAGGCTATGCGAATCTGTCATTCTACTCTTGTATTAGTGCTTGACCCGACTAATCATTGATTAGCGGTCCTAATTAAGATGTATTAGTTCTAACAGGTACACCCCTCTACAGGCAACGTGCAGCAAGGGTTTATTTCTCTGATACCATCTGTGCCTACTATGTAATATTGAGCATGTGCCACTTGTAATAAAACCTAAGTATATAAGAAACTTCAATAACCATGACCTAAAAATAGTAGAACAATAAGATTTTGTGTTGTTGTTGTTGTTGATTGTGATTCCTGATCGAATCTGGGTGAGATCGTGATGACAGTGGTGCCATGAGGATTGATCTCCTCGATGTTTGCAGCATTGATGATCACGGTGCCGGCGATGGGTGCCAGCTCGTCTTAATTGTCGTTGAGGTGGCCATCTAATTCGGCGATTTCATCATCGATGTTGATGGTGATGTCGTTAGCGGCGTTGATCTGAACGTTATCCCATTGCTAAAGCAGAGATAGGAAATGGTGCTCGAAACTTACAGGTACAACTTTGATGTCCATGCAGATTTCCTCGATATTGACGTTCATGGCGATGGTGGCATGGATCGACCTGGTCTCCAGATACTAGGTACAAGGGGCCTAATCCCCAATGACACATGGTGGCAGATGAGGCAGAGGAGGAGGCAGGCCGCGGCGTGATGGAGGCGGCGGCGCTATAGTGCACGCCCCTAGGGTGGCACGCATTGGGCGGTAGTGGCGCAGAGAGCCAGGGGCGGCGGCGGCTAGGGTAGAGAGATGGAGCCACGAGCTGAGAGCTAGGGTTGGGTTTCTCTAAGTCCTTTTTTGAATGCAACGAGTATGTGGGGGGTTACATCTATAGTCTTTCCGGGACTTACCCCCTAAGCAACCAGAGATCCTATGCACCCTCCCTTTCCTATTTTCTTTATTTTTATTTCCTAATTTATATTGATGACATGGCATCCTCCAGGCACATGTGGCATCCTCGGCCCGTGAGGCGCGGTTGCTGCGGCACTCCTCCTGTTCGGGGCCTGAGTTGGCCCAATTTCTTCCCTAATTGGCTGGGCCAGCATTGCACTTGTTACACTAAGTCTGTCAAAATTTTCCGGATGCGATAACTATGATCAATCCATATGGCCAATTCAAATTAACTTCCATTGGGTGGATGACCGGAGTAAATGGCTCACGACATAACACCTATTGAAATGCATGCCGTTGAACCTAGGACTGATTTTTTTTTATTTATCAGAACGGTTTGAAAAAATGAGTATGATTTCAGAAAAAAATACTTTTCTAGGTTAGTAAAGTCCACTAATTAGGTCTAACTGATGAAATGAAGAATGTTCATTGAATTGCCCTGCTGGAAGCCTTAAGTCACATAGATTGCTCTAGCCAGGCTCTAGAATCCTATATAAGCAATCGAGTTATTTTTGTGCTATTTTCTTTTTTTTTGCGAGTATTTTTGTGCTATTTTCATCATGTTATTTCCCCTTCCAGAAGTAATTGTAATTTCAAACACAATAATGACATGGGCGGTGCTTGCTATAGGAGTGTGAAAGCAATGGGGGTAGTCCTTACGATGCAACTCATCCCCACTAACAATGAACTTGAGAAGAATGCTGGGAATCTAGCTTTCCTTTTTGTCACACGGTTTTTGTTCACAGGTACGCTCTGATGCCCAAAAGTCCTTTGATGCTTGCTGGCCTTTGTAACAAAATCACCAGCTTCAGATACTCTCACATACACAGTGGGTCAAGGCCGTGGAGTTCTGACAATGTGGCAGTTGATGTCTCCTTCAATCTTCCATGTCAAATATGTATAGTGATTTAGGCTTTGTAATAAATAAAATGAAATATAGAAATGAATATTCAATTCAAAGGATATGTCAAGATTCTCTACGAATAGTCAAATAATTCTGCTGTGGACTGTAGGCTATATATATGTACACTTGTCAATTCTTGGGCCAATTTATTTGCTTTGGGCGTTCCTGGTCAAATGTACACACTACATAGTTCAGAGGACTGGTTATAGGAGTCGGAGGCGTTGGGATGACAATATTGAATCCACTCGATTCAAGACATTCTACTATATATCGCTCAGATGGAGCTTGCAGTCCAAACATAGCTCGAGTCAGATGATCCACAAGGGCAGCACGTCAGCACAGGACGCACGTTGTCCTGGATAGTGCTGGTCACCTTGAGTGTTCAGATGAGAGCGTAACGTGTGACAGGGGAGTCTGAACGACACATGAATCTGTTGAAAGCGTGCAAGATACTAGTATGTACTGGACAGGATAGCAAGAGGGTCTATATACCATTTCCTCTGGCTTTGATCCTCGATAGTGTGTTTTACCAGACTTGGATCCAGCAGTGCAAGACCGCTACCAGGTTAATTACCACTAGCCGTGTCCCTTTATACCATTTAAAGATGTGCTATGCATGGTAATTTTAGCAGAATAAACAATATATAGTGTTATGGCGATGAGACAAGCTCGGGGCTCTAATCGATCAACCAATCAAAATCAGCAATGAGTTTAAATATTCCCAGAAGGTAATGTGAGTTTGTTGAATGGAGAAGGGAAAGTCGCACGGTTTGAGGATCTGATGCTTTAGATGTAAAAACATGGAGAGAGACAGCCATCTGCTTGGTTGCTCTGTAAGATTTTGGCAGCGATCGTAAAACGTTGCAGTTGAGCATTCCTTGTTTGTGGGTAGAAAAGCTTTGGTTATGGTTATCTGGAAAATGGACTCACCACAGTTCAAACAAAAAGTATGGACTGTTAGAATTGATATTCTAGGCCGCTAATTGTCACAAATAAGACTACTGACGACATGGCAGTTATCATTCAGCAGGCCCGGCAACAACCAGCAAGCGACCACTGGCCGGCACCGCCCACTCCTAGCCAGGTCCTAACGCAGGGCTCGGTCCCTCCTCACGACAGCTATTAAGAGGACTCGCTATCAAGAATTTAAGCAATGACAGACCATGGGACGTACTGGAATTCCAGGATAGATCAAGAGCACAAAATCTTCTTGTTTGTTAAAAAAAAGAGGAAAACTCCGATGCATCAGCTGGAGTCAGTCCTTTGCTTCTGAAATGCAAGGAAACTAATCGTCCTTTTTGTGTAGTTTCTTTGACAACAAAATCTTTACATGGTAGTTTTGAGAGCTTATTTGCATTTACTAGCAGTAAGATTGATGGGTTCCGATTCTCAATTCCTCTCTTTATATGCACATCCAAGGGCAATGTGACCCTTTAACCTCAAAATGAAACTAGGTGTGAGACTTTATTTTCTACTAGTACAAGTAAATGTTGATGCAATGCAATTCTCAATTCCTCGCTTTATATGCATATCTAAGGGCCATGTGAACCTTAACTTCAAATCACATGAAACAGTAGTAGAAAAATGTGATTCACAATTCAGAATCAGTGCAATCATGGTTCTTAGTGAAAAAATAATAATAAAAATAGGAGGCATAAGGAAAACCAAGAACATAGGCTTGAAGCATGGACTTATAAGCCTATGATGGCATCCATGGTTCACTACTAGCATATGTCAGAAAGTGAGCAAGATTTGTCGACGACTTGTTCGTGGAGCTTGCATCATTGAGAGCAAAGAGATTATGGTATTCAGAGGATCTCATAGCTAGATTGGATGTGATGCCTGTGGTTTTTTGTTGTGCTCATGGGACTATGGTGAATGTATGTATATTTTTTTTTTTTTGTTTTGTGAAACCGAATGTATGCATACTTTGTAATTCACAAGAAAAAACAACTTGAGTGAAGCAAGAGTATCTGAATATTTACATCATAACAATGGTTTTCCAGGAGACAATCTTACTACTACTAATTAGAGGCTCCAACGGAGGCTCCACGTTAATCCTCACCGAAGCGCTAGAAAAAAGATAAATCCTAGAAATTCCCACATTAATCAGAAACATCTAACCGTTAGTTGAAAGGCTCCAGCAATCCTTAACCATTAGATCTATTTTCCATTAATTCTATTTCGTTTTTAAAAGGAATATCCACCTCAACGATTATATTATATTATTTATAAAACAGGTTTAGATCTCATTGCACGGTGCGCACAGAACAATATACGTTGTTGGTTAAAATACTAATAACTAATTGATACACGTATAGAAAAAAATTTAAGAAATAAAAAAACATACGGGGACAAGTTTTATGTAATCACGTTCAGATTGATTAAAAACTAATATTTGTTTTGTTTGATATTAAAAAAGCAGGTCAACAAAAATTGGGCATCATAATAGATCTAACTGAAAAGGGAACATAAATTATACTATTGCCATCCTATCTCACGTATTAGCCGAAACCGGTGCCGCAACAGGCTGCCATAGTCACGCAGATTCAATCAACGAGGGATCGACCTTCAAATCATTCGTCAGGCTTCCCTCAACGTTGACCTTACTTTGGGCTTCCCTCCCAATCAAGCGCTTGGAAGGGATCATGTAATCGGCCTCAGAAGGGATATGAATCTGTGATCGGCCTCAGATGGGATCATGTGCAAGTGCTTTGACATACGCACCAGGCCAGGGGCTTCAAGCGTTCCCGCTCTACCTTCCCGGCACAACCTTCTACAGATGCATGCAGGTAAATAATATTTTTTTCATCTCTTTTTGCTACTCTGCATGGCCATCGATCAGTGACAAATTTTCAGTTTTTTTATTCATCTCTTGAAGGACGCAAGAGCACGCAAAGAAGTAGATTAATTTCATGAACCACAAACTGGACAAGCCACGAATTGGATTTACTCTTTTTGATGCTCTTTGCCAGCCATGACATCATGAGACCACTTCAATTGGACTGATTGCGAGCGATTCTCAGTAACCCCAAGCATTGCAGGAACTAATGGTAAGCAAATTGATGGATGCAGACTCCAGACCACAAATTATTTTTTTTTTGCTGTCACATTGATTTTTTTTATGTGGTGTTTCTAGGAAGAGCAAAAAAATGTCCAGAAAAGAAGGGTAGATCCAGACTTGGAAATCACCTGGCAAGAGTACCAATCTGTGGAATTCACATCTCATGTATGGCCATAACTGTGAGATATCGATGTTATTACAATGTATGTGCTCTGTTTAATAGTCCATTGGTGCTACATTTCTATGCGGTAGGTATATATTACAATGGAACTCAATTTAATTTTTTTGTTTCTTGAAAAATTTTAAGTTAATATTTTCTAGAACCATACATAGCTCCACCAACTCAATAGGCTTAACGTAAGAAATTATCTATTTTCACTTTTTGATTTCCTGATTGATCTCATGTTTGAGCTTGGACGTAGATGTTTCATATATAAACCGGTTACCGAAATAGAAGATGTGGCAAGCCGGATTATCATGTAACTGGTGCTAGACATCCCGGCGGCTAAAAGCGGCATCCTTTGTCAAATATTGAGTGGTGCTACAACCATGCTACTCTTGCTCCACGCAAGCTTTGGTGAATTAAGGAGGAGACCTGTGTCTACATTGTTGGAATGTCACTACTAAGATGTAGGTATGCTACTTTGCTCGCTGATATACTACCATGCATCCATTACAATCTCTCTACTCAGCAATTTGGTCATACACATATGCCAAATTATAGAACAAATACATCCCATGTTCTTTTAAAAAACATCCCATATTTTTTATTATTAAAATTGAAGGAGGGAATATATGGTAATACAAGACTGACCAATATATCTGAAAAAAGTTGTGTTAGAAGGAAAGAGCAAAGAACGCAATCTCCATGCATTTTTATATTTTATTAGTATGTAGGAGTAGAGTTTACTATTCAAAAACAGAATCTATAAAATTTTTCAACTAGCGAGGAAATCATATTCAATGAAATAAAATGTGGAAATGTTAATAAAGTAAAAAATAACTACTTGAAATTCAAATTAAAATGTGGATAAAAATAACTAAAATACATAAATTAAATCTGAATTTTAAATATAGGTTTATGATGGAACAAAAATGCATGCATTAATAGCACATATATCATAATCTTAGCTTTCCCCTAAATAATAAATGTTGTAAACTGTAAATAGGGTCTCTAATGAAGTTTCCATGTTAATCCTTATAAGGACCATTACAAAAAAAATATCTAGAATTTCCCAAAAAATAAAAAATAGAACCATTTCGCTACCAATTGTGTAGTAATAACCCTAGGATCAACGCTATAAATACCCACATCTATGAACAGTTAAATGAATGTAAGGTAAATCAAAAAAACTTCATTTAAGTTGCCCACTTAAGCCATTACATACGTAATATATGCAACCCCTAAATTTACATGTAAATTACCAATTATTGTAGAAAATATCTAAATAATCATAAAGCATATATATATATATATATATATATATATATATATATATATATATATATATATATATATATATATATATATATATATATATATATATATATATATATATATATATATATATATATATATATATATATATATATATATATGTTATACATTACGCACATCTATAAATGGCATTATAATAAAATTTTAGCAAAGTATATGCACGTCAAATTCTATGCATACATTAGAAATAACTATATATGTTACGTTTCAGAAGTCGTGGAAAATGATTTCCTCCACTCTAACAATTTATTTAGAAAAATATTATTTAGATAATTAGTAGACTTAAAATAAAGGATTTTACATATACTATTTAGAAAAAATATTATTTAGATAATCTATACACTTTAAATAAAGGATTTTACATATATTTATTAATATTGTAACAATTTATATAAATAACTCTCTACCGATAAAATTTAAACATCTTGACCAAAGTGGGGAGGATAAAATGACTATTCTTTTCGATTTCTTAGGTGCAAAATATAATTGTAGGACTAAAACAATATTAATATCCTCTTGAGGTTAGCACAGCTATCCATCCTAGACACGTCAAGCTATAAATTTATCTTAAGCAATGTGGTGTCAGTTGAAAGTGACTATTTAGGCTATTATAATGTACATAAGAGTGTAGCCTATGACCTAAAATCCTTATGTATCAAATCAATAAGAATAGAAGTTCGAAATCAAAACTTACATTCATGATATCGTAATATATAGATGAAAACATATCGATCAATAATTGATAAGTTTACCACAATTAGATAGAAACCATAAAAGTATCTGGTGTGCCTTTTGTGTTAGTAAAGTAACAAAGACAAAAAGCATAATTTAATATAAACACTACTCCATTTGTTTTAAATTTTTAAGTCCTTTGAACTTTTAGGTACATCAATGCATCTTGATATAATAAAATAATATATTTAGATACATAAAAACGAATGAACAAGAAAAGTCAAAAAGACATAAATTTAAACTGAGGGAGTATTGTGATACAGAGACATTAAAACTGATTCTTATATCTCTTATCTCTTATAAGATTCTTGCCCGTGCGGGAGCACGGGTTGATGGACTAGTGGAAAAGAATTAACATAGGACGGGCACCGACCTCTGTGTGCATGCCTAAGTTAATGGCACTATCATCAGAGCCAGTTGCATTTGCCCTCTTCTGAAAAATCTCGGCCTGGGCATTTGGTTTTAACCGCTAATTCGGTTCGGTGTTTCGATCTGTAAATATTTTGGTTTGTCAACGAACATCAACCGATCGGTTTGCATCAGAAAGGGAAACCGACAGGTTCGGTTTCTTAGTTCGGTTTCTCGGTTTAAACAAAAAAGCTAGCTGCCTTGCACTCCACGACATCGACACGCCCATGAAGTTATTGGAACGTTTGTTCTCTTTTTCCATGGTTATAAATGTGACTAATCATTTTAGTAGTATTTGTTATTAACCCTTTATATACCTTTTTTTTCTCTGTGATGAGAATAAAACCACAAACAACTTCTCCTTCCTTCATTTAAATTTTTTGAACTCCGTTCAACACATGAATCAGGCTATTTGCCAAGTGCGGGACTCGTCAAAGAGCACACGGCAAAAAAATGATCGGCAAAGGGTTCCTTGCCGATTGCCTTTTATCGGGCACCCGGCAAAGAAAATGCAAAACAAAATGAAAAATTTTGCCGAGTGTCTAACGGTTGGCACTCGGCAAAGGGTGACACCGTCACCTACGTCTGTCTTTGCCGAGCTCCGGACTTTGCGGTGCCTGGCACTCGGCAAAGATGGGCTTTGCTGAGTGCGCACACTCGGCAAAGAAGCCTTTGCCGAGTGTAATTCTTTGCCGAGTGCCGACATTTAGCACTCGGCAAAGATTTTTTCGCTCGGCAAATCACCGGTTTCCAGTAGTAGCTAGTTGTTAATAATTATATCTTTCATGGACCACTTGATGTGCTAATTAAACTAGAAAGGAGGGGTCTTTTTTGTTAATGTGCTAATTTCTAGGACCTCTGTAGACGCGTTCACTTATGCAACACTCCAAAGAAAATTTATCCGTCTCAAAATGTAAGTCATTACAACAATCTTAAAGAGTTAAAGCATCTAATGTTTTACAAAATTCATACGATGAGATAATAACATTTAGGATGTTATATAGTTGATTCTTTGTTAATTATATTTTCATAGTATACAAACTGGATGTCACAAATCTTTGTATTTTTTTCAATAATTTTGATCAAACTTGAAATGTTTTGACTCTCCAAGATTATTCGAATGACTTGCAATTTATAACAGAGAGAAGAATATATAGAGTAAATTGCACTGTAGGTATTTAAACTATTTGGTGTTTCACGTATTGGTACTTCAACTAAAAATCTCGCCATTGTACAGGTGGACCAAAGCTCCCGCTCACACGCACCACGCACGCCGCCGCAGGCGAGCTGCCGTGCGGAACCACACCTTTCCTGCCAGCGCGCAGTGCCCATGCCAGGGCCCCACAGGTGGCTGCCCTCGCTGACGTCATGGCACCACCTCTTCCTGACCCTGCCTCACCGCTGGTGAGTACGACGAAGGAGACGCAGGCGCGAATAGTGCATAGGCGACAGGGAGCTCGCCTGCCTCGCAGCCTTTGTCTCCTCCTCGACGGTGCGACCCTCTCTGCGAGCAGTGCGCCACTCTTGCGAGTGCCGAGGCCGTGGACTTGTTTCGCACCAACCCACACAGGCCACGCTTTGCACTGACCACGACGTGATCTTCAAGGACCCGACAGCTCCTTCTCTCTGCTGAAGCGCCGCTACCTAGAAGTTATGTAAGTATACCTAAATGTTACGTATTTAGTTGGAGTACCTAGAAGTTACGTGAGCATAGTTCTAGTACTTAGAAGTTATGTTTTTTAGTTGGAGTACCAGAAACACAAAATAGTTTACATACCTACAATGCAATTTACTCATTTAGATATACTCTAGAGATCTGTGCACACTAATTAACCACTTGTGCACATGATATAACTCCACCTGTGGGAATACTATATATAAATTGTCCCACAAAACATTAGTGTGCATTACTTTTGCTTCTTTTATACTCCCTCCATACCCATAAAGCTTGTGATTTTGCAAAAGGTTTGGGTCAAGCTTTAGGAATATAAACTATCAATAACTTTTAAAATATTTAGTTTGATAATGTGGAACTTTTATGTACAGATTTTCCTTCAAACCCTCTTTCATAAAAGTAATTTATTTTTAGTTTTTTCTTAAATATTCTAATAAAAATAATGGATAAAGTTATGTTTGGAAGACCGTGCCCTTGTCCAAAACAACAAGGTTTATAGGTATGGAGGGAGCACGTTGTTCTTTTGACACCCTGCACCTCACTAATTTCTGCATACTAGCATGGTCAATGCAGTTGGTTGGATGGGTCCACATCTTTCTCTCCAGCTATATAATATAACCCAAGATACATTTTGAGCTTCGCTACTGAGCTCAAAGTAAAAGAGTGTGTATACAACCATGTATGGACTGTGGACTCCTATAAAGCACAACAAGATAAAGATAAGGGGTGTTGTATTAACTTCGCATGGGAAGCATCAGGAGCATAATGAATACCATACTAGGTAAATGCCCGTGCTTTGCTACGGGGATTTTAAAATTTTCAATTCAAGTTAACACAATAAAAAGTAAAAAAAAGTAGATGAGGAGCTCAAATTTTCAACATGGTAAGAGTAACAAAAAGTAGTGGCTCAAAATGAAGACAAATAAATTTTAACTTGGCTTAGCAACATAATGTTTCGAGCCACTTCAAATAAAGCAACATAATGTTTCGAGCACATTCAAATAAATAAGCGTCGGATTTAATAACAATGTCAAAATAAGTGCATGATAGATAAGGCTTCCATAACTCTCTTTCATTGTCTTATGCCCATGATGCGGCTAAGATAGTCTCGTACGGATAGAGGAATCATGCACCGCCAATGAACAGTCGAAGGACCCAGCCGCCCAGCCCAATCGTGCTCCTCGTCGCCGCGCGAACGCCGTGAAGTCTGAACCGTGGAACGGTGTGATCAAGGCCATTCATGTTGCAATTTCTACAGTCAATGTGCGCATACGTAAGTTCAGGCACAAGCGACGACTGGTCACTTGCACGCCGGCTCCGTCTGCTATCAGGTTCCTGCTGCCGCCGCACGCCGGCTCCGCCTGCTATCAGGTTCCTGCTGCGCACGCCGGCTCCGTCTGCTATCAGGTTCCTGCTCCACACGCCGGCTCCGTCTGCCAATCGTGTCTGTATTTCCTGTACAGTACAGCGCCAGACGAGACAAGTCATGGTCTAGTCAAATCAAGCATCATGCTATACGAACCTGTGCTCTCCTGAACGTAGGATTTGAGCACATACGCAGCGGCCGTGGCAAACGCTGTTGGGGCCAGTGCCGGCAATGAACAGCTTGCCGCCTTGCTATGCATGTATGCGCTACACGCCTACTCCGTAAGCTGCTGCTAGCTACTCGTGCCTACTGCTAACGCAAGCTGCTAGCGGCCGATGGTGCCTGCTATGGGCCTGTTCGGCTGGCATGGGCTGGAATGAATTCGGCTGGTCAGCCCATCCGGTTGGTTTTGGCTCTTTCAGCCACCGCTCATGCCATGGCGCCATTTGATGACCACTCATAATTTAAAAATGGCGCCAAACAACACCTCTCACCCCAGTATGCCAGCAAAACAAATCAAATCGTTAACATGACATCCATTTTCGTAGAAAAAAAGGCATCCATTTTATACATTTCAACGCTTCTCCACGTACCATTTTATACATTTCAAGTCTTCAATAATTACATGATAACTGAGTGGGCATGGTCTCATCAACAATAGTGTGAATCCGATACGAATCATTCTTATGAAGCCAGTCATCTGTTCCAACAGGATCCATGTTCTCCTTATTTGATGCAGTGTTATCACCTGCAAAATGTTTACTCATAATATATATCTACATGAAAAAAAATGCCAATTCATCATTACATGGCAGTCTCAATATGTAGGACACTTACTGTTGGTAGTTTGAACAACCTGTTGCTTTTTTCTTTGATGATAGGATTCACGACGTCTCTTACTAATTACATTCTTTTGTTCCTGAGACATTGCATGCCATCGAGCTCTATCCCTTTCCTCTTGCGTTCTTTAGCATCAACTGCAATCAATTTTTAATTGAAATAATATAAGTTAACATATACACATAGCACATGCCATGTAGATACAATGGCATATACCTTCTTTGGTGGTGTTAGTCATGTCTCCCAGCGGTGCACGAGAATTATTTTCCATTGTATGAATCTATAATAGAAATAGTGCATAGTTAATATAAATTGCAATTCCCACTTAAAGAACATAATGAAAATTAGTAGACGGACAAACTATAGGAAAGAAAACAGCGGCAACAATGATGCAGCCCTGATTAAGATGTGCAATAGAGTTAGCTTTGATGCGAAAAATAAGAGAAAGATCAATGCGTAGCTGGACAACAAGAAACCGCATATAGTGGCATCAAACAGTACGCAGTACATGTTGCGGATGATTAAAAAGTAGGATAGGTTGGAGGAAATAGCAGGTTCAGTTGTCACAAATCTGCAGCCTGTTAGCATGGTTCAGTTCTGATGCCAAGAAAAGAGCATATTAACATACAATCTATCTATCATACCTATTTTTGTGAAACTGCACTTGTAGTTACTCCCCAATTCTTGAGTAAATAAACTCAAGCTGTGTCAGCGCGCCAAAACAAATGTAATCAGAGCTGAAGCAGAGAAACCCTGAAACAGAAATGACAAACAACTTGAGGTGAGATGGTGGAAGTATTGCACTTAGCTGCCAAGTAAATGAATCCTCCATTCTACTACCATAACAGAAATTGAACAGAAAAGACACATATTCAGAGATGCACTTGTTGAGTGTGCTTGTAAGCTGTATGAGTAGGACACTGGTTAGCAGATTGGTGAACAGGAGTTCACGCTAAAGACAAAACGTGGAAAAATAACACTACCTATGGATTATTTACTGGAGTATCGATTATTTTACACCCTTGACCAAACATTATCTAAATATAGCCAAGAAGTATGAAGCTCCCCACAGCAAAGCAGCACGCCCATCACTTCATGTTGCGTGCTCTTTACAGTCCAAATAAGCAGACACAAATTGAGTAGCACTTCTGAATTTTTGAAACTGAACAAAAATATGCAATCCTCCATTTTTGGAGCAAGGTAGGCATCTACCAATAAGGCAAAGCTGAAATCAAAGATTGCAAGCATCTATCTTGATAATGCAGATCAACATGTGTCCTGCAGCATGCATGAAGGGCAGAGCATGTCAGCAAAAATTATAATGTCAGCTTGCATTTCACTTTTCCAAGTTCCAAGCAACATGGTTACTACAAAATCATCTAACATAGAGGGAAGGAATTGATTGGGCCGTTGGCCTGTTGCAGAAGCCTTGGCCTTTGAGGAAAAAAAATCAATTAGACCCTCTAGGGATGTATCCTGGAACTTTTATTCAGACAACAGATGCATGCCATATTTGCCTCCAAGCACCAAATTCAGATTGGTTCAAGATGCAACAAAATGGAGGCTGAAGGCAATTGTTGTAACAAAACTTAAGGCTTTGAAGGCTGAACATTTCTGAAACCTGCACAAAATCATTCTAGCAGTGGATTTAATTTCTGATGGGAAATATGGAGGATTTTTCAACTCACAACCACTGCAGTGGAAATATAGAGAATGATTACTGACATATAATTAATTTGTGGGATATGAAGCAATGATCCTTTCCCAAACAAAATACTGCAGCAACCTGACAGTGCCCATCTTTTTAACGAAAAGAACATTAATTCATTGACAGGAAGGTACATGAAGCTTGTATACACATACAGGAAACGCACATGATATGAGAGACCAGTGAAGATGCAACCATACCTTGAAATCCCTCTAACAGACAATTGTTGTAACCATTGACATTCACAGCTTTTTAAGTCCTCTGCTGTAGCTGCCAGCAGCCTGTAATGCAATGCAAGCAAAAGGGACGTGAGCCACATCAGATCGAGAGGAAGGGAGAGACAGAGGATAGCTTGGCGCAGGGAGCGTCGTCTTCGCCGCGATGACAGGGACCGACCGAGAGGTCGAGGGCGGTGGTTGTGCGGAATAAGGAACCAAAGCATACTCTGGCCAGTCCAGGAGGAAGCAGCGGCGTCCCGAACTCGTACGGCCCCTTGCACGGCGGCGGGTACGGTGCGTCCGGCGTCGGGTGGCGGCGGCAACGGTGCGTCCTGCCGGAGAGTCGAGCAGCGGAGCCTTCTGCGGCGTGGAGGCGACAGCGCGTACGGCGATGGCGTCGCGTCCGGGGCAGCGTGTCCGCCTGAGGGCTGTGGCGTAGCGACCGGCGTCAAGGCCCGTCAACCGAGGGCGCAGGGAAGGCCTCCCGCGGGACGTCCGCGAGGGCGAAGCGGCGAGGGGCGGGAGCCGGAGCGTGCGCGGGCGCGGGCGCGAGCCAAGGCCGGGAGCGGCGGCCGGCGCACCGTAGCCGGAGGACCCCGCCGAGGGAGGCCGGCAGCGGGGATGGAGGCGGCGTGCCGGTACGGCTTCTGCAGCACCACGTCGTGTCCGAAGCGTTGGCGTTGGGGGCAGCGCAGCAGCTCCGGAGCCGGCGCATCCGGTGCTGGTGGCCACGACGGGCTGGGGTGGCGGCGCGATGCCGAAGCCTTGGGCGGTGGATGGCGAGGGCGCGAGGAGGAGCAGGTCAAGGTACAACGGCTTGGGGAGCGAACGTGGGCGGCGACGGCGAGCGAACCAGAGCAGCTTACGTGAGGTGGGCGGAGCACGAGCGCTTCGACGGGGAGGATGTGACTGTGCGAGCGTAGGAGCTGGAACACCGGTAGGCGGCGGCGGCGGCGTGGGTGCGCGCGGGTTGGGGCGCCAGCGCAGGTGCCGGTGGGTGGGTTGAGGCGTTGTGGTGGTGCTCCGTCTCCCCAAGAAGGCCAGTGTCCAGCGAGGTTGGAGGCGCAGGTATCGAGGGAAATAATGGGAGCGGGGATGGGTCAGCAGAGACCGGGAGCGAGGGGAGTCGGGGCAAACTTTTACCAGACCGGGAGCGAGGGGAGTCGGGGCAACTTTTACCTCGCCTGTGGACGATTGGATTCCCCACGTTTTATGGTAGAGATTAGTAGACGGACAAACTATAGGAAAGAAAACAGCGGCAACAATGATGCAGCCCTGATTAAGATGTGCAATAGAGTTAGCTTTGATGCGAAAAAATAAGAGAAAGATCAATGCGTAGCTGGACAACAAGAAACCGCATATAGTGGCATCAAACAGTACGCAGTACATGTTGCGGATGATTAAAAAGTAGGATAGGTTGGAGGAAATAGCAGGTTCAGTTGTCACAAATCTGCAGCCTGTTAGCATGGTTCAGTTCTGATGCCAAGAAAAGAGCATATTAACATACAATCTATCTATCATACCTATTTTTGTGAAACTGCACTTGTAGTTACTCCCCAATTCTTGAGTAAATAAACTCAAGCTGTGTCAGCGCGCCAAAACAAATGTAATCAGAGCTGAAGCAGAGAAACCCTGAAACAGAAATGACAAACAACTTGAGGTGAGATGGTGGAAGTATTGCACTTAGCTGCCAAGTAAATGAATCCTCCATTCTACTACCATAACAGAAATTGAACAGAAAAGACACATATTCAGAGATGCACTTGTTGAGTGTGCTTGTAAGCTGTATGAGTAGGACACTGGTTAGCAGATTGGTGAACAGGAGTTCACGCTAAAGACAAAACGTGGAAAAATAACACTACCTATGGATTATTTACTGGAGTATCGATTATTTTACACCCTTGACCAAACATTATCTAAATATAGCCAAGAAGTATGAAGCTCCCCACAGCAAAGCAGCACGCCCATCACTTCATGTTGCGTGCTCTTTACAGTCCAAATAAGCAGACACAAATTGAGTAGCACTTCTGAATTTTTGAAACTGAACAAAAATATGCAATCCTCCATTTTGGAGCAAGGTAGACATCTACCAATAAGGCAAAGCTGAAATCAAAGATTGCAAGCATCTATCTTGATAATGCAGATCAACATGTGTCCTGCAGCATGCATGAAGGGCAGAGCATGTCAGCAAAAATTATAATGTCAGCTTGCATTTCACCTTTCCAAGTTCCAAGCAACATGGTTACTACAAAATCATCTAACATAGAGGGGAAGGAATTGATTGGGCCGTTGGCCTGTTGCAGAAGCCTTGGCCTTTGAGGAAAAAAAAATCAATTAGACCCTCTAGGGATGTATCCTGGAACTTTTATTCAGACAACAGATGCATGCCATATTTGCCTCCAAGCACCAAATTCAGATTGGTTCAAGATGCAACAAAATGGAGGCTGAAGGCAATTGTTGTAACAAAACTTAAGGCTTTGAAGGCTGAACATTTCTGAAACCTGCACAAAATCATTCTAGCAGTGGATTTAATTTCTGATGGGAAATATGGAGGATTTTTCAACTCACAACCACTGCAGTGGAAATATAGAGAATGATTACTGACATATAATTAATTTGTGGGATATGAAGCAATGATCCTTTCCCAAACAAAATACTGCAGCAACCTGACAGTGCCCATCTTTTTAACGAAAAGAACATTAATTCATTGACAGGAAGGTACATGAAGCTTGTATACACATACAGGAAACGCACATGATATGAGAGACCAGTGAAGATGCAACCATACCTTGAAATCCCTCTAACAGACAATTGTTGTAACCATTGACATTCACAGCTTTTTAAGTCCTCTGCTGTAGCTGCCAGCAGCCTGTAATGCAATGCAAGCAAAAGGGACGTGAGCCACATCAGATCGAGAGGAAGGGAGAGACAGAGGATAGCTTGGCGCAGGGAGCGTCGTCGTCTTCGCCGCGATGACAGGGACCGACCGAGAGGTCAGAGGGCGGTGGTTGTGCGGAATAAGGAACCAAAGCATACTCTGGCCAGTCCAGGAGGAAGCAGCGGCGTCGAACTCGTACGGCCCCTTGCACGGCGGCGGGTACGGTGCGTCCGGCGTCGGGTGGCGGCGGCAACGGTGCGTCCTGCCGGAGAGTCGAGCAGCGGAGCCTTCTGCGGCGTGGAGGCGACAGCGCGTACGGCGATGGCGTCGCGTCCGGGGCAGCGTGTCCGCCTGAGGGCTGTGGCGTAGCGACCGGCGTCAAGGCCCGTCAACCGAGGGCGCAGGGAAGGCCTCCCGCGCGGACGTCCGCGAGGGCGAAGCGGCGAGGGGCGGGAGCCGGAGTCGTGCGCGGGCGCGGGCGCCAGGCCAAGGCCGGGAGCGGCGGCCGGCGCACCGTAGCCGGAGGACCCCCGCCGAGGGAGGCCGGCAGCGGGGATGGAGGCGGCGTGCCGGTACGGCTTCTGCAGCACCACGTCGTGTCCAGAAGCGTTGGCGTTGGGGGCAGCGCAGCAGCTCCAGGAGCCGGCGCATCCGGTACTGGTGGCCACGACAGGGCTGGGGTGGCGGCGCGATGCCGAAGCCTTGGGCGGTGGATGGCGAGGGCGCGAGGAGGAGCAGGTCAAGGTACAACGGCTTGGGGAGCGAACGTGGGCGGCGACGGCGAGCGAACCAGAGCAGCTTACGTGAGGTGGGCGGAGCACGGCGCTTCGACGGGGAGGATGTGACTGTGCGGCGTAGGAGCTGGAACACCGGCAGGCGGCGGCGGCGGCGTGGGTGCGCGGGTTGGGGCGCCAGCGCAGGTGCCGGTGGGTGGGTTGAGGCGTTGTGGTGGTGCTCCGTCTCCCCAAGAAGGCCAGTGTCCAGCGAGGTTGGAGGCGCAGGTATCGAGGGAAATAATGGGAGCGGGGATGGGTCAGCAGAGACCGGGAGCGAGGGGAGTCGGGGCAAACTTTTACCAGACCGGGAGCGAGGGGAGTCGGGGCAACTTTTACCTCGCCTGTGGACGATTGGATTCCCCACGTTTTATGGTAGAGATATCCATCACATCAATGCCTCACCAGGCTGGGCTGTGGCAACAGCCTAGAAATCTGCTGGCCACTCACAAAGGAAGGACATAACCCTCTCAGACAATCATATGAATGAAGCTAGCTCGTTGCTTGATGAGACCTCCAAGTGACAAAAAAGTGCCAATAATGATCGTTGTAATGCAAGTATTTGGACAGAGACCACGGAGTGATTAGTTCTATATTAAGCTAAGGAGTGCGAGTGCAATTTGATGGTACTTCTTGATCAAACGAAATAAATCATGTGCCAATTTTAGTTTCACGAGCTTATTTTTTCTCATTATATATAGTAGTGGTCCGAAAGGAACTTTAGATAGCACTCAACGGCAAGACCATTGAAGGATACAGAAACACAGACAATCTGTACTGGAGATTGAATCGCTAATCAACTTATTTGTGCACATTGAGCATATGGATTAGAAGTCCAAGACAAAGATATAACCAGTGGAGCAGCCCTATATACAGGTTTAAGAAACGTAGTGCTTGCGGCCTTATACTGGTTGTTGGACAAAGGCTACACCATGCGTGACCAAAAGAAAAACAGAAAACCTGTTAGAAAAAAATAGAAAAGCTGTTAGAAAACACACAAAAAGATTGCAAATTTTCATGTGTGTTTCGTAAACACGATAGAGAAATTATGTTTCACAAGGGGCTGAACCTAAAATAATGGGCCATGGAGACCTTTCAGGCTCGCCCAAATTTGTCAGTTGTGTGCTAGGATTATGTGTTCTCTGTATGCCCTTCCTCTCTCCTGCGGCGCGAGCCACCCTCCACGTCACTCTTCCACACTCGTCTTCTCTATTTAGAATGGTGCATCAAACTGCAGGGCCTCGGAGGCAGCTGAAGGGGCCTTGGAGTTCCTTCACGTATGTGTGATCTGAGTTCTTCTATTAACAGTGTCAGCATGTACTCCTCAAGCTGGGTGTTGATGGTTTAACTCAAGTTGTGCTTCAACCTGTAGGTGTCGATTCCAAATTTATTATCAACGAAAGGTGCCCAAAAATGGTGTCCACTGTTCTCATGATGCCTTTGATGCCAAGCTAAAACTTCACGGTAACCATCTATTGTGCTAGCAGCAGCGTTGTCCTCTCTCGTATACATATACTAGTTCATTGCTACAGAATAACAAAACTTTTATACTTAAAACATATAGATCGCATGATAAGATAAGAATACCGACATTAGTGACATTTTGTCCTTTGGTGTCCATTGTGCTCCTGATGCTTCTGATTATAGTTTTCCAAACGGGCCAAGCCCGATGGGCCGGAATGGGCACGACCCAAAAAAACACGGCCCAGGAACGGCCCGACACGGCGGCCTCCGTGCCCGTGCCTGGGCCGCATGTTCAGCCCATGGGCCGGCACGCGACACGGCACGAGTAATGGGCCGGCATGGCAATGGCCCGATATATTTCAGCCATCCGATGAATCAAGTGAACAAGAGCCGTTGGATCCAACCACAGGCCATATATAGACACGAAACCCTAACTTCCCTCCTCATTTCTCTCCCACCCGATGCATGTCTGTGTGCCCGACGGCGGCATCTCGCGTCCGCCCATGCCTCCCTCTCTCACTAACATCCCTCCAGCCTAGCACCACAAGATGGCGCGGCGGCCGCAGTCGTGTACTCAACGGCATCGCGCGGCGGCGCGATGCCCTCGACGGCAGCGCGCGAATCTGAGGGCAGTATGGCGTGGCGGCGAAGCAGCACGTGGTGCGTGGCGGCAAAGCAGCCAGTGTCTGCAGTGGTGGCGAAGCAGTGCGCGGCATGTGGCAATGGTGTGGCGCATCTTCTTCCCCAGCCACTCCTGCGGAGACGACTCGGGCCGGCACGGTCTCGGCGTGCCATCGTGCCGGGCACTACTCAGCCACCATAGGGCCGTGCCTGGGCCGCGACATCGGCACGCCGGCACTACAAGCACGGCACGGCCGTGCCGCCGTGCTGCATCGTGCCGTGCCCCGCCGTGCCGTGTCGAGGCCGTGCCTGTGCCTGTGCCGTGCCGTGCCGTGCAGCACGTTTGGAAAACTATAGCTCTGATGCCAACCTAAAACATCACACTAACCATCTGGTGCAAGGAGTAGTATTGTCCTCAGCTCGCCTTGCTACTATATACATATATATAGCTGAAGATACTGATGAAGGACGCAAAGCATTGGACATGCTTGTGTGTACTAATAAATCAAGTGCAGGTCTCAACACTAGCTACCATGTATTAATAGAAGTAAAAGTTCACTTCAGTTCAAATTTTTAATATTTAGGAAAATTCAATGAAACAAAATAAATTAACCAAATATTGGAAAAAGTAAAAAATACACCAGATTTCAAAATGAAGTTTATGGTAATGTAGTAAGGCCTCATAAAAATATAGGGCCATGGCACTTGGCAAAGAAGGCCTTTGCCGATTGCTAGCCCAGGGTGGAGTGCCAAACGGCGGGCAGTCGGCAAAGCTTGATGACAGGTGGCCGCCGTCACCACCAGCCACCTTTGCCAACTGTAGGCTTTGCCGTGTGCCGCGGCACTTGCCAAAGGTGCGTTTTGCCGACAGTATGACACTTAGCAAAGGCTGCTTTGCCGAGTGTATGGTTTTGCCGAGTGCCTACGGACCTGCCACTCGGCAAAGGTAGCTTTTGCCAAGTGCCCGAGGATTAGCACTCGTCAAATTAATTTGCCCTCGTCAAATTGCGTCTCTCCGGTAGTGCAAGGCCAAAAATGGTGTCCATTGTTATCCTGATGCCTCCGATGCCAAGCTAAAACTCCACAGTAACCATGTAGTGCTAGGAGTAGCGTTGTCTCATCAGCTCACCTGCTTGCTCATATATATATATATGTAGCTGAAGAAACATGGTTGTGTGTACTAATAAATTAAGTGCATGTCTCAACAGTGGCTACCGTGTATTATTAGTAGCAGAAAAGTTATACACACCACTGGTTTGGTGTACTAAGGGTCTTTCACAATGATGTTATATATATCTTGTACGCCTATGGTACCACAAACAGTTGAAGCATATCTATTATTGCAACAGTGTTAGAAAACCTCAACATGCGTAATAAAAGAACAATGTGATTCTCATTGCAGTTTGGTAATTTCTAAACAAACAACAGTACTACTATATAGAGGATTTCAGAGAGGAGGCAAATATTGGTTTTCGGAAGAGAGCATGGCGTTCTCATCTGACAGTAAATCCCAATTAACCAGGTTTTATAAAGCTGGGCATGTTGATCACATTTGTTAATCTCGTTAACGGAGGCGGGCCGCTTATGCCGTCCACCACAGTTATTCCCATTAAGGTCGCAGGATAAGTAGCGTGCTTATTTCCGTCAATACATTAACAAAGCCGTCAGAACATGACTTGATCTGCTCTGGACTGGAATTTTCGATGCTGTTGGTGCATAATGTTTCCATTGAGGCCGTACTTGCAATTTTTTTTAATGCTTCTATGGCACTCCGGGAATTGTAGAAACAAGATGATACATGAAGGCATTCTCCCTTCCATTGGCTGGCTCTGTATGCTTTTCGACAAGATATATGGGCCAGACAATGTGCGGGAAGTGTTAAGATCCTAAGGCGACGTGAGTCTGGTGAGTGCTGGTTATGTTAACGCAGATGCAGCCTTCAACCAATCGACGGGTGATGCAGCAGCGGGTGGTGATTAGAGATTGTGAAGGAATCTTGAAACTAACGGCTTGGCTTGTTATTTCACTGTACAGGGATGTGGAAGAAGCCGAAGCTAAAGCTTGCTGTGGGCATTCACATGGCGCACAGATGGCCTGACGTTCCGATGATCATTTAATCCTGATTGAATCGGTGGTGTCCGAGCTTCAAGCTCCGGGGCACGATCGCTCGATGTTCTGGCTGACGATTGAGGAAACACGTGATGTCGGGGGTCAGTTGAGTCTGTTGAAGGTTATTAAGACTAGTAGGGACCAAAATAATTAAGCGCATGAACTGGGGTGTTTTGCTATTAGGACTAGGAAGAGTGAGTCTTTTTTATTCGATTGTTTTCCAGAGTGGGTTGTCTCACTCTCTTGTAAGGATGCTACTTAATTTTTCAAAATGTTTTAGTTCAAACAAAAGAAAATGATTAGAAGCAGGTCATCAGCTTGAACCAAGAACTGGAAGTCGATCAACGTCCGTCCCTTGACTCCTGAGAGGCAATTCGACTAGCTCGTGCAGCAGCGCAGCCTTCAGCCCCTCTGCTCTGCGCCTTATGTGCCTCCACGGCTCCACCCAAGCATTGTGCCGATGATGGCGCTCTCTGTTCTCTTTGTCAATTCCCACTCCTGCAACTTCTATGACAAGGACGTGCAAGCAGCAAGCTGGTGCTCTCCGCCCCTCTGTTCTCCGATCTTCATGGATAGGCATCCTACGACCTGGCTGGCTGGCCCCCGGGATGTAAACAAGCTAGCGCACCAGCCATTGGCAGATCGGCAACTTGCCTGCTGCCCCGCAGATACACGTATCCCTTTTGCATAGAACTACAGATCCTCGGTGCAAATACCAGAAACAACAATGACACTAAGTCATTGTGAACGAATGAGTTATTTCTTGTTTTGATTTTTACAATGAATGCTAATGTCTAGTCTCCAATATATGTATTGCAAGTTGTAATATTATATTTTGTTGCCCATAAGAGTTAGGACATTTTTATAAAAATATATATATAACTAAAGATACACATTTGTTCAAAAAAGTTAAAGATGTAGACCAAAGTGTTATGAAAATTGTAAAGACATATACGTTTTGTGGGTAATGGATGCTCTTTTTTTTTTTTTTTTTTGAGATCACGTCTAGACACGTATTTCATTAAGCAGCAAAGAGTTCGTTAATACACGAAACAGGGGGACAGTAACCCACGGTTACCGAAGCTCTACCAACACCAACTCGCACGTGATTGTGACTACGAAGAAATATTTTCTAACAAGAAGACACCGACCGAGGCCTACAAGACCTATCATCCAACCCAGTCAAGTCAAGATCCATGACTGACATGTCGAAGCCCCCCTTCAACACGATATGCAAAGCCTGCTGCTTCTTTTCGACATGTTATGGAAGGTGGCCTTACACTTGCTTTCAACCTCCGAGTCGACATCATTCTCGTCGACATGAATGCCAAGCTTCTTCAAAAGCACATTTTGGTCTCCCAGTACTTGAGGGCTGCCTGGGGGTGATTCCTCTGTGCACCCCGACACCCCTTTCGCTTGCTTACCGCAGCAGACGCTGCTCATCAAGAAGCCACGGCTGCGCCGCCCTAGGACACCTATCTTCATCCACTCATTGTAGCGTAGTGGACCCATCGCCGCCAGGTCACGGGCGGCAAACGCCATCGGGTAGGTCATCCCGGACCATGGGTGGCTCTAGGGGCCTTGGTGAGATTACACTTGAGTCGCCCATGTCAGGGCCTAAGAGACACTGGACCTCCACCACAGGCAGGCCCGCGAGGCCTGCCCCCGACTCCGACACCGTCAAAGCTTGGGTATTGGATGCTCTTTAATTGGTATTATTTTTTTATACATATTTGCTATTTATATTAACTGAGAACATTGAATTTGTTTCACCGTCGTGTTCTTTGTTATTTCTATTATATATATAATATTAGTGTGTGGCTAACATGATACTTTTTTTTGCCTTCTGTTATATATAGCCCCCTCATTAATATCTTTCTGGACCATGCATGGCCTCCTTAAAGTATACTAGTTGTTAGTTCTGAATTAATGAAGCCAATAGTAGTACTAAATGCCCCACATGTGATTATTAAGTTCCATGTATTGCCCTCCAGCTCCATTATATATGGAATCTGAGTCCCACCAGATCTTCAAACGACAAAAAAATAGAACTAGTGCTTGCTATAGGATTGGAAGGCATTGGGAGTAGTCCAATTGCAATAATGCAACTTGGATGCATAGCATTTTGGCCTCACTTTGCAAACTGTTGACATAGGTCTTTGCACGTGGCATTGGGTGGCACTTGTGGGTCTTGCTGAATCTGTTTCAAATTCAGTTGCACATTATAAAGGCTAATTTCTGACGGAGCGAAGCGGAGGCCCGTCACTGGAGTCCTGGGTTGAACGGCGTTGTAACCCATATACCCTGTGTTAGGGTTTCACTGAGATTATTCTCTTGTAAGCCGCCATACGGCGATGTAACCCAACTCTTGATAATAATGAGGAGTGTTTTCTATCTAGCGCTCGTGATTTTTCCCCTTCGCATTGGAGGCATTTCTTATGTTAAATCTGGTGTCTCATTGTGATTGATCTTGTGTTATTCATCATTTTATTCGCCGTCATTTACAACAGGTCTGATTTCGCAGCTATGGTATGGTTACCAAGCACCTGTCCGGACAGGCGCAGCTGGAGAAGGAACCACTAACGTGGAGACGACAAGGTGTAACAGTCGCAACAGTCGTCAAACTACACGTCCTGAGAGGACCCAAAAACTTACATACTTAACTAAAATGTTTTTGCTCTACATTTGTATTATGTGCATTCCAAATTATCCTTTTTCTCATGAAAAACTCAAAAAAAAAATCTAAGAGACTTGTTTACACATTGTGTTGAACAGATATGTAATGCCCGACTCAAAATAGATGACATTATCGGATATGTGCCGGTCGAACTTTGTCAACTTTAACTAGGTTTTTAGAAAATTCATGCAACATTTGTATATCAAAACAGATTTATTATGAAAATATATTTAACTATCTATGCAATGATATTGAAACATGCTCAATTTTCTACGAAAGAAAAATCTCACAGAATGATATACAACAATCGATAATCAATTTTATAAATCGAAATATAAATCTAAAGAGTACAATAGAGGGACTTACATTAATATTTACAATGCCACAAGGCGAGTACATGTATATCTAACATCCAGAACAGCTTGAGAAGGCGGAAGTAACGCGGAAGCAGCTTCAAACTCCAACTTGAGCGCAGGCACGAGACCTTCTAATCCGTTTGGCATCACTGAAAAGCAGAAAAATCTGCACACCGCCAGATGTGTGCAGGCTATGGTCAACACCGAATGAGCTTTAGTGGAAAAGAGAAAATAAGGGGATCTGGCAATCCTATAGTTTGGCTGTGGTTTGCATCCTAGCCCATGCGACGTAGCAACAAGTGTAATAATAATAATAATAATAATAATAATAATAATAATAATAATAATAATAATAATAATAATAATAATAATAATAATAATAATAATCAAGTTTAACCATTCCCATTCCCACACACACATCCATCCATCATCTCATCCATCCCAAATCCATCATCTCACCTCCATCAGCACATCTCAGACTCATGTCGGCAGACCAATTCCATCTCGGTCTGTCTCAACGGCCCGCGGCCCCCATCTAGGCTCGACTGGAACCAACTCTCAGGGAAGGTAGAACACTCCTCTCCTATCTAGTGAAGCAGAACACAGGACAGGTCCATAGCCGACAAGTCGGCATATGTATCGATCGATCAACCAAGAACACTCTGCAGAGGTTTTACATCCCATAAGATCGCCTTTATCGGCGTGCGCACACCTAGGCGGATGACTGCTTGCTATAATCGAACGATGCCACCCTACCTCTCAGCCCTAGAACATCCCAAGTACCTCTGGAATGGCTGAAACTGTGAAGTCATGAATCTGTGTCGTTGTTACGGGTCTCACGATCACATCAGAAGGGTGTGAGTCCATCAACGCCTGTACCTCCCTACACTCTCGCCTAGTAGTAGTGGCATCGTGCTACCATGTAGTCCAGCCGTCTCCCCATCATAGAGAGCGTGTGGTATGCAAATGAGTCCTGATACTGAGTACTAGTAAGTCCTTAGGGATGAGTAAGCCAAAATGTCTCCATCAGGGTTACTGTTCGGGTGCCATCACAACACCACGTGCCATCACAACACCTTCTCCCTGAGCTCTGCCCACGACAAGCTCACACATAGGGTTTCTCCGTCTACATGTTTACCCGCCACAGGTAACTCATATATGAATGTCCAGTCCGTGGCAAGACTCGCCCCCTAGGCTCGTCGTATATCCCGGCTGTGGAGGTATAAACTCCATATACCCTCACGGCCTAGTTTGGGCCGACATGCTATCGCCAGGCTGGCCCATCAAGCTTCAAGACCGATCGGCTCGGTGGTCGGACAGCCTAAAAACAGGCAAGAATATCGAAGACAAACAAGGAGGACAAGACCTAGGCTGAGATAGGAAAGTTTAGACTTGTAAAGTATATAAACTTAGTACCGAGATAGGCTAGTTCCGACTTGTAACCTTGCTCCCGCAATATATAAGGAGAGCAAGGACCCCGTGCCAAAGACAGAATGCGGCATAACGCACGAGACTCATACATCCACATCATAATCGAAACAGAGAGGGACTAGGATTTTACGCATCCTTGCGGCTGAACTGGGTAAACCTCGTGTGATTGCTCCCCTCGTTTACGTCTTGCTCGCAATCTCGTGCGCCTTCCGCCGATCCATTACCGTCGGGCATACCCACTGGTCGGACTATCGCCCGATATTTTCGTCGACAGTGGCGCGCCGAGGGGGTGCGCACCGAGATTTCACGTCGATCAAGATGGTTTCCTTCCCGGCTTCCATGACCTTCGGCGGCCTCACCTTCACCGTTGGAACGATGACTGGACAACCGCTCCGGACACCTCATACATCGAGGGTCCGCCCTCGATCCTAGCTCCACAAAGCAATGAAGGTACAAATCCTCCGCCTCCTTGGTATGAAGCATCATCATCAAAGCTCGAGTTATCAGAACTCCAGCCTTTTCTTCTAGGCACCAATCAACCACCAGACGAAAATTGGGCCGATCTGTTCGAAGCGACTCATGATCAACAGGATAGGCTCATGGAGTTTTTTGCTCAGTTTGGATCTATCCAGATTGAATCAAAGCAAGAATCACCTACTATCCTTCAACAGACTAAGCGCCAACAAAACGCATCGGATCACAAGATCCTAGATCCAAGGGTTGCATCACTGTTCCCGTACGGGTTGCCAAACACCGCCGACCTGTTCAGCCACCAACTTTTAGCAGATTACCTCAAAAGCTACAACCGGATCCCTGATCCGCGTTCAGATATGATCGGCTACGCTTTCGACGCACCCGCAGGACATATCGTCAACCATGTGCGCCTCGAAGAAGTCACGGACGACAAACCTCCAGAGAAAACACGCGATGTTACTCAAGACACGCCCAGACTCGATGATTATTATAATATCTTAGAACTCTCGGGATGTGCCCATACGATGGTCTACTCCGACAATGAAGAAGACTACAATCTAAGCGTATCGACACTACTCCAGATCTACAACTCACTGTGTTCCGACCAGAGGAACATGAGGAAATTCAGTCAGAGATCCATAACCCGGCCAAATCCGCTCAAGAGTTACAGAATTCCCATCTTTCCCTCCCCTAGGGAACGGTATGTCATGTCGGTGACAACGAGGTCACCATCAATGGAGAAACCGACGAACAAAGGCAACAGCGAGAGGGTCGAAACGCAGCCCGAGAACAACGAAGGCAAACGAAGCCGCAATCCAGCACATTTGCCGACCAAGATCGTATGGTCGGACGACGCAGGGGTTTTCGGCGAAATCTCGCTGATAATTTTGACCTTGTAAACGAAAGACAAGTTCACACAACCCCAAGCGCTAATCTAGCAATTGCTATCGACCGCCTCAAGATGGCCAACATTCCTCAAACTCCCCAAATTGAGGAAGCGATTGATTTTCTAGTAGCCGCTAAAGCTCAAGTGAACCATATGAGAGAACAAGCGCGCCCAGCCGCATCTCTCAGAAGCCACCGGCCGCGTAGTTTCCTTAGCAATCAAATCCCAGACTCTAGAGAGGGAGGTGCTAACTACAACAACTACGAAGACGATGGAGAGAGTTGTGGGAATTTTCCTCACAACAGATTTCACCAGAGACACAATGATAGAAGACAGATCAACCACAGAGACAACAGAGATTATGGCCAACCTTTCAATTACCGTCATGACGAACAATATGACGACAATGACCTCCGAGCAGTCATCAACAACCGATACCGAGCTCGCATGGATGCCTCAGGACCAAAGCCTTATTCAGCTACCCTACGAGAGGTAGTCTGGCCCAAAAGTTTCAGGATACCAGACATCAAAACATACGATGGCAAGGTCGACCCAGAGCACTGGATCCTCTTATACGAAGTAGCCGTACGAGCAGCAGGAGGGGATGAACACGTCATGGCCAATTACCTCCCTATCGTACTCGACAGTGGGCCGAATAATTGGTTATTACGACAACGAGAGGGGTCGATTCACGGTAGGCCTCAACTACGACATCTCTTCATTGAGAACTACTGAATAACATGCCAGCCACTGGCACTAAGTACGATCTAGCAAAGATCGTCGATTACCCAAATGAACCGCTACGTCACTACATACGACGCTTCTCGAAGTCTGGACAACAATTCCGACATATCGCAGCCGAAGTCGTGTCCCTTTTCGTACAGGGATTACGACAACCCGGAAATATTGATCTACGAAAAGAACTTTTGAGAAGACAACCCACTACAACCGACGAGATGTTCGAATAGCCCGAGAATTCGCTCGCGTTGACGATGCCATGCAACAATTGCCCGAAACCGAACAAGGATACGAAACTTCGAAGAAACGATGACAGAGAAAGAGATTTGCAACGCAAAGACATGCGCAAACGACTTGACGTGACAATAACCGTCGCAATGAACGACGACGCGACAATCGCATACAAAACAATTATAGCAGAGACACAGATCAACGCGTCCATTCGGTACCACCTAGCAGAGAAAAGAAGCGAGATTTCGATCCAGAATATGAGAAGATTCTAGGCCAGGACTGCCCTAAACACCCAGGAAAAGGGCATACCATGGGCGAGTGCCGCGGATTCACAAAGAATTTTCGTAGAGCAGCCGCTAAGAAACGAGAGATTAATAAAACAAAGTAAGGAGAAACGGCCCGAACGTAAGGACAAGGCCGAGGAAGAAGACGAAGACAGCCGACAAAGATCCACGGCATCGGTTCAACGAGCCCACCAAACACTTGTCGGCTATGATTTTTGGCGGCAAAGTTGGTCTTGAAAACTCGCGGGACAAAAAGTTACTAAAAAGGAGGATCATGGCAATCGCTAAGTCCGATGGACCAAATACGACATTAAAGCTCCGGCTGGTCGGAACAACCGGTAACCTTTAACGAGCCGACATGTGGGCAAATATACCGGATGCGAGGCGTTTCCCTTTGGTACTCGACCCGAGTTGTTAATCACATACGTATGGAAAGAGTACTCATAGATGGCGGCAGTGCTTTAAACATTCTATTCCTACAAGCTGCCATTCGCGAGCTAGGTTTAAAGATCGAAGATCTCAAACCTTACGACTCACCATTCGGGAGTCATGCCAAGCAAACCTTCAATGCCATTGGGAAAAATAACTCTACCCGTTCGAGTTCGGAACAAGACAACACTTCGTAAAAGACTACGCGCCTTCATTGTAGCTGACTTCGAAGGCGTTTACCACGCCATACTCGGCCGACCAGGGATCGCAAGGTTCATGGCTGTCCCTCACTACGGATATCTAGTGTTGAAAATGCCAACATCAAAGGGCATTCTTTCTCTCAGAGGCAATGTGCTTATGGCTCACGATCAAGAAACAAACGCCTACGCGGCGGCCGAATTAGCGAGACCTCAAAGCCCATATGGAACAAACATGCTTTGAAGCAAAACAGATACCCGAAGCCGACCTTCGATCCCATCAAGCGAGTCAAAAAGGTCGGCCAACAAAAGCAATGACACAAAGAAGATCGAGCTCATCCCCGGAGACAAGGAGAAAACTGCTCTTATAGGAGCCAATTTAGGCGATAAATAGGAAGACGCGCTCGTCAATTCCTACGGGACAACATAAGCATATTTGCTTGGAAACCACAGACATGCCAGGGCGTCCCAAGGGAAAAGGTCGAGCACTTCCTTAATGTCTCGAAAAACCGCCAAACCAATCAAACAAAGATTACGACGGTTTGCTCGCGACGAAAGGAGGTGATTAGGGTAGAAGTGTTAAAGCTATTAGCAGCTTGGTTTTATAAAAGAAGTGTATCATCCGACCGGCTATCCAATCCAGTTCTTGTACAAAAGAAAAATGGCGAATGGAGAATGTGTGTTGATTATACCGATCTCAACAAACACTGCCCTAAAGACCCCTTCAAATTACCTCGCATCGACGAGGTAGTCGACTCAACCGCAGGTTGCGAACTACTGTCTTTTTTAGATTGCTATTCCGGGTACCACCAAATAGCCCTGGCAACCCACGATCAGATAAAAACATCATTCATCACACCTTTCGGTGCATATTGCTATACGACCATGTCGTTTGGCCTCAAAAATGCTGGCGCAACATATCAACGAGCTATCCAAGAGTGCCTCCAAAAGAAATTTCCGACCGGTTAGTCGAAGCATACGTAGACGACGTAGTCGTCAAAACAAAGGAGAACGGATCCTTAGTTCCAAACTTAGAGCGAACCTTCGCGCTTTAAACAAATTTCAGTGGAAATTAAACCCACAAAAATGCATTTTCGAGTACCATCTCGGGATACTACTCGGTAATGTAGTTAGCCAAGACGGCATCAAGCCAAATCCAGAAAAAGTTAACGCAGTTTTAAAAATGACGCAACCCAAAGGCATAAAAGATATCCAGAAACTTACTGGATGTATGGCGGCTCTAAGCCGCTTCATATCAAGACTTGGCGAAAAAGGCCTCCCCTTTTTCAAATTATTAAAAGCCAAGCAAAAATTTGAATGGACAAGCGAAGCAGACAAAGCCTTCTCCGAACTCAAGATGTATTTAACATCACCTCCGGTGCTAACAGCACCTAAAGATGACGAAGAATTATTGCTATACATTGCGGCTACCGATCGCGTGGTCAGCACAGTAATAGTCGTCGAACGACAAGAAGAAGGACACACATATGGTGTACAAAGACCAGTCTACTACATTAGCGAAGTTTTAAACGACTCCAAACAGAGATACCCACACGTACAAAAACTTTTGTACGGGATCCTAATTACAAAACGAAAGTTGCTACACTACTTTGACACATATCCAATCACAATAGTAACAGAACATGCTTTGTTGGCGACATTCTCCGTAATAAAGACGCCGATGGTCGGATCATCAAATGGGCAATAGAGCTTAGCCCATACACATTGAAATTTCAAAGCGAGAACAACCATCAAATCCCAAGCTTTGGCTGATTTTCTAGTAGAATGGACGGACATGTCCCTACCTCCATTTCAAAACGAAGCCGAACGATGGGAAATGTTCTTCGATGGCTCCCTTAAAATAAAAGGAGCAGGAGCGAGCGTCGTGTTCAAAGCACCAAGCGGTGATACGCTAAGATACATGCTGCGTATCCATTTCAAAGCTTCAAATAATGCGGCCGAATACGAAGCTGCACTTCATGGCCTCAAAATAGCCATCGAGTTGGGCATAAAAAGGCTCCTCGTCTTTGGAGATTCTAATTTAGTCGTCCAGCAAATCAACAAAGAATGGGACTGTACTAATGAGAAAATGGAAGCATACGTGGCGTAAATAAGGAAGCTGGAAAATAAATTCTATGGTTTGGAATTCACCTATATACCAAGAGAAAAGAACAAACTTGCCGACCAATTATCTAAATTGGGATCCGATAGAGCAAAAATGCCGCCCGACGTATTTGTTCAAGATCTACTATTACCTTCTCACACAGAGGTAGCACAGAACCACCACAAAAGGAAACAGATTCATCCGACGACAAAACTAAAACATGATATCCAACAGAGCATACTTCTGCCCATCTCCGACCAGCGGCAAAGATCATCGCGTAATCCGACCAGCACCTTTCGTAATAAATGCTCCAGTAACAAGATCAGGCAAAAAATCTATAGATAACTCCAAAGTTATTTATCCAAAGAAAAGAAAGCGACAAGACCCCTCAACCGCAAAGGGATGTAACGAGCAAATACCATCAGTGGAACCTTTGGAACAAACAAAAGAGACAAAGCCAGACTGGAGAATTCCCTTTATTCGGTATCTCGTTGATGAGGACACACCGACAGATAAAACAGAAAAACAGCGTCTCATAAGACGCAGTAAACATTATGTCCTAGTCAATGGGCAACTTATGCGCAAAAATACAAGCGCCGAAGTCCTGCAAAAATGTATTTCCTTCGAAGAAGGAGCAGAACTACTACTACGTATTCACGAAGGGATGTGTGGAAACCATGCAGCATCAAAAACACTGGTCGGAAAGGTGTTCCGAGCAGGTTTTTACTGGCCAACCGCACTCGCTGATGCTAGGAAACTAGTTCAGCATTGTAAAGGTTGCCAATTCTTCGCTAAACAAATTCATGTCCCTGCACATGAGCTTCAAACAATACCAGCAGCATGGCCCTTTTCATGCTGGGGACTAGACATGATAGGCCCATTCAAAAAAGCCCCAGGCGGCTATCAATTTGTCTATGTACTTATAGACAAATTTTCAAAATGGATAGAATATAAGCCCTTAGTCAAGGCAAATGCTCAAAAGGCTGTCGAATTCCTAACAGACGTCGTACATCGTTTCGGCGTACCCAACACCATTATAACAGATTTGGGATCCACATTCACGAGTGGTGAATTTTGGGATTTTTGCGAAGACTTAGGAACAAAAGTGAAATATGTATCGTGGCTCACCCTCGAGCCAATGGTCAAGTAGAAAGAGCAAATGGGATGATCATAGACGTCCTACGAAAAAGGCTATACCGAGACAACGATACCCATCCAGGAAGATGGTATCATGAATTACCTGCTGTGATATGGGGACTTCGAACTCAACCAAGCAGAAATACCGGCGTCTCGCCTTATTTCATGATATTTGGTGCTGAAGCAGTTTTACCAGATGTAGTGGCATTTGGCTCACCAAGAATAAAAAACTATGACGAAGAAGCCACAAATGAAGTCAGAAAAACTATCATCGATTCAGGAGAAGAGCGCAACTTGGAAACACTCCCAAGAACGGCTAAATATCTAGCGTCTCTACGACGCTATTACAACAGGAATGTAAAAGAAAGACAGGTTTGTGGTCGGAGATCTCGTCCTCAAAAGAATTCGGAAAACGAGACGACCTCCACAAATTGTCATCTCATTGGGAAGGACCTTTCCTAGTCAAAGCGTCACAAGACCAACAACTTATAAATTGTGTACTCTAGACGATCCACCTAGAGATTTGCCAAACTCTTGGCACATAGAACACTCAATTAAATTCTATGCTTAAAGGCAATTGTAATTTATACAATAACAGTACCGCCATCTGTACCGAAGCACACAGATATTTTTACAATACGGTGCCAAGCACCACAGAACTCAATACCATAGGAAAAGTTTAAAGTTATTGCTCAGGCACAAGATCTATCTTGTCGGCAATAACACAGGCGGTGCCCCAACAAGCCTTCTGCAAATCTTTGAGCTTTTCTGGAGAAGTGTCTGCAGGCCGTCCGTACTCCAAGCGCTTGAAATCCCGAGGAAAGTGAGATTGCGCAAGAGCTATAACACTCGACGCAACAAAGCGGCTCCCTTCCCGACAAACTCCTTCAATAAGCGCCATGAACGGCGGCATTGATCCACAACAAATTCGGGAACAAGAAGGGGATTTGTCGGCCTCACTTCACCTCGCGCAAGCACAGAAAACAGAGGCTGCAGTCCACCCGCCATGGATAGATAACGTTCTGTCAATTGCTGGTTATCATCCTTCAGCATGCCAAATTGCGCCATATGACGCTCATACGTTTCTACACAAATACAATTTATAAGATACAATCAGATCAAAACTTCAAACACAGAACATAACAAAGGAGAAAAACGCACCTCGTGCCTCCTTCTCCAAGCGTTCAATTTCTACGCGGGCCTTATTGCCTGCCTCGTTCAGACGAGCAATTTCAGCAGCCATTAAGGCTTTGTCACTCTCCAATTCTGCAAAATACTCAATCAGCTACTTATAACTTCTATTAAAATAACAAGTAACAAGAGCAAAGCAAAACAAACCTTTGTTCTTTTTCAAGAGGGAGTCTTTCTCAAGTTCCCAAAGCTTTTCACGACCTTCATAAACTCGGATTTGCCGACCCAAATCCTCGTTTTGCTTCCGCAGAGACCGTTTTCACACATGGTCGGCTTGAACTGCTCTATGCAGAGGCGACGTTTTTCAGCAACATCTTCAACAACTGCGAAAGGATCTTTTATAAACACTACAAGATGGGCAAAATAGAAAAATCACTAAAGACAAGTACTAACCTTGACACGAGCCCGCAAATCAGCAAACACTTGCTCAAAGCCATCGAAATGGTACCCCACGTCAACATCTTCAAAAATGTGCCAATCTCCATCCTCACCCGACGGGCAACGTAGGCTGCGGCTGCCCGAAATATGGGCACCAGAAGAAGTTCCTCCTCTGATCTCTTCCATTATCTCGGGGTGATCTGCGCTTGAGGCACTGGGTCTGAAACTACCCAAGCTCATATTAAGATGATGATCATCCCCAAGAGAAGAAACCAGGGAGGAATCTAGCACTACCGGCTCAGCATCCCCAGAAGAGGCCATAGTATTGGCACCGTCAGTAACCATTACAGAGTCAGCAGCAACATTGGCAACAGCTGCCCCTGGATCGCCAACAAGATCAACAGCAGGTGGCACAACTTCAGGCACGGCCCTTTGATCCATAACAACATTGCCAGAAGGAGTTATGCCATCAGGAACAGCCTCTTGGCTCGAAAGCGACCCCAGATTCTCCAAAGCTACATGACTCGAAGGGCCCCGACTAAGTCATCGACAATGGGAGCCCTGCAAAGAAAAATTTACAACCAATCAAAACAAGAAGAAGAAGAGCATAGCAAATTTAACAAGATTCGCAAAACTTACAGTTCAGACTGCTCAAAATGCAGATTAAAATAATCTGGCATATCCTCCCCTTCATCCCTAGAAGGCACGAGGTACCAACATCAAGGTTAACTTGCATCAACAGTCGGGAGGAGGAGAAGAACGACCGGTGGCAGCAAGCGTTTCATCACATTGGCCCACGGCGGCAGAGAGCACCCCGACTACTCACAGTCTGACTTAAAAAGTGAGCATCTACAAGATCTCCTGAATGACCGGTCTGATCGGCAGATATGGGCTGCTCCATAACATGGCTAGCTCCCTGCACCAAAGGGAGAGCACTATCCCGACCACTCTCAGAGCGCAATTTCTTGCGTCGGGCAAACTCAGCAAGGGTCACCCCATCCTCACAATCAGAATCAGAATCCGACGATTCTACAATCTGATTATGACGACGTTTTTGACCAACAGAAGTACAAGCTTGTAGTGATAAAGCTCCACCGGTCAAGACGCCACTCCGCTTCTTCTTTTCATAAACAATTTTCCGCTTGCCAGCTGCCTTTGACTGATCGACATCAAGATCAGCAGCATCATCAGGCACTGTCATCCTGTCAATGCCCCGATCAAAACCAGTGCGTTGGTACTGAAGAGCTTCCCCAGCTGGAAGATCATCTAAAGGCACTCGGGACACATAAATATGACGGCCCTATAAGCATATAAAGATCAGTCTAATTACCAAAAGCATTGAGATATGAAGAAAACAAACAAGTGAACAGAACAGTACCGGTGGAGGTGGCATCCTCCGTCATAAGGTTTAATAGTTGACGAGGGATATGAGTATCCTCCCCGTTTGAACATTTTCATAAGCCTCAAATTAATATCATCAAGAGAAATTTCCTCCGAAGATTCACGAGAAGGATCATCCTTCAGACGATATTCCCACAGGAAATTAATTCTCTCCTTCAAAGGTTGGAAACGGCGAGAGATGAAAACAGCTGCCACTGTAAAACCGTTCAGGCCCTTAAAATTCATCATTGTCAGAATCTCTTTTACTTCAATCATCTCAGTAGCATTTGGCTTATCCGACCAGCGATGATTCGGTTCAGGAATCTGAGTAATATCACAAGGGACAGGCCTCCCTTGCTCATTGTCATTCACATAGAACCATTTTTTGAACCAATCTTTCACATTGTCAGTATGAGTGAAAGACAGCCAGCGTGAGCGCATTCCATCACGAAGAGAGAGGTAGCACGCTCCAGCTACGGGACTACCTCCTAAATTTCCTCTCTTTTTCAATTCATAAAAATGACGAAACACATTGAAGTTTGGGGGAATTGCAAGGTACATCTCACAATATGCAACAAAGAGCGCAACTTGTCATAATTGAGTTCGGTTGCAGTTGCGGATAGAAATCCCCACAAAATACAAAGTTCCACCAGGAAAGTATGAAGAGGAATACCCAAGCCTCTGGTGAAATAATCCTCAAAGACAACTATTTCACCATCATAGGGGCGAGGAAACGCCTCACCTCGCGACGGCACACGCCACACTTCAAAAGATGCTGGCGGAATCATGCCTCCATCCGCCAAGGAATTTAACGACGCCGCCGTCGATTGCGTCGGCGACCAAAGAAGCTTCATCTGCTTCCCATATTCCTTCTGTTCCTTCTCCTTCCTCTTCTCTGATGCAGATTGACGCCTTTTCCCCATGGTCTTCGCGCAGAAGAATGCGAGGATTTCGAAGCTAACCCTAAGAAACGGAGACAAATTCCCTTTATTCGGTATCTCGTTGATGAGGACACACCGACAGATAAAACAGAAAAACAGCGTCTCATAAGACGCAGTAAACATTATGTCCTAGTCGATGGGCAACTTATGCGCAAAAATGCAAGCGCCGAAGTCCCGCAAAAATGTATTTCCTTCGAAGAAGGAGCGGAACTACTACTACGTATTCACGAAGGGATGTGTGGAAACCATGCGGCATCAAAAACACCGGGTCGGAAAGGTGTTCCGAGCAGGTTTTTACCGGCCAACCGCACTCGCCGATGCTAGGAAACTAGTTCAGCATTGTAAAGGTTGCCAATTCTTCGCTAAACAAATTCATGTCCCCGCACATGAGCTTCAAACAATACCAAGCGGATGGCCCTTTTCATGCCGGGGACTAGACATGATAGGCCCATTCAAAAAAGCCCCGAGCGGCTATCAATTTGTCTATGTACTTATAGATAAATTTTCAAAATGGATAGAATATAAGCCCTTAGTCAAGGCAAATGCTCAAAAGGCTGTCGAATTCCTAACAGACGTCGTACATCGTTTCGGCGTACCCAACACCATTATAACAGATTTGGGATCCACATTCACAGGTGGTGAATGATGGGATTTTTGCGAAGACTTAGGAACAAAAGTGAAATATGTATCAGTGGCTCACCCTCGAGCCAATGGTCAAGTAGAAAGAGCAAATGGGATGATCATAGACGTCCTACGAAAAAGGCTATACCGAGACAACGATACCCATCCGGAAGATGGTATCATGAATTACCTGCTGTGATATGGGGAGTTCGAACTCAACCAAGCAGAAATACCGGCGTCTCGCCTTATTTCATGATATTTGGTGCTGAAGCGGTTTTACCGATGAAGTGGCATTTGGCTCACCAAGAACAAAAAACTATGACGAAGAAGCCACAAATGAAGTCGGAAAACTATCATCGATTCGGGAGAAGAGCGCAACTTGGAAACACTCCCAAGAACGGCTAAATATCTAGCGTCTCTATGACGCTATTACAACAGAATGTAAAAGAAAGACGGTTTGTGGTCGGAGATCTCGTCCTCAAAAGAATTCGAAAAACAGACGACCTCCACAAATTGTCATCTCATTGGGAAGGACCTTTCCTAGTCAAAGCAGTCACAAGACCAACAACTTATAAATTGTGTACTCTAGATGATCCACCTAGAGATTTGCCAAACTCTTGGCACATAGAACACTTACTTAAATTCTATGCTTAAAGGCAATTGTAATTTATACGATAAGATACCGCCATCTGTACCGAAGCACACGAGATATTTTTACAATACGGTGCCAAGCACCACGAGGAACTCAATACCACGGGAAAAGTTTAAAGTTATTGCTCGGGCACAAGATCTATCTTGTCGGCAATAACACGAGCGGTGCCCCAACAAGCCTTCGCAAATCTTTGAGCTTTTCTCGGAGAAGTGTCTCAGCAGCCGTCCAGGACTCCAAGCGCTTGAAATCTGCCGAGAAAGTGAGATTGCGCAAGAGCTATAACACTCGACGCAACAAAGCGGCTCCCCTTCCCGACAAACTCCTTCAATAAGCGCCATGAACGGCGGCATTGATCCACAACAAATTCGGGAACAAGAAGGGGATTTGTCGGCCTCACTTCACCTCGCGCAAGCACGAAAAAACGAGAGGCCGCAGTCCACCCGCCATGGATAGATAACGTTCGTCAATTGCTGGTTATCATCCTTCAGCACGCCAAATTGCGCCATATGACGCTCATACGTTTCTACGCAAATACAATTTATAAGATACAATCAGATCAAAACTTCAAACACAGAACATAACAAAGGAGAAAAATGCACCTCGTGCCTCCTTCTCCAAGCGTTCAATTTCTACGCGGGCCTTATTGCTCGTTCGACGAGCAATTTCAGCAGCCATTAAGGCTTTGTCACTCTCCAATTCTGCAAAATACTCAATCAGCTACTTATAACTTCTATTAAAATAACAAGTAACAAGAGCAAAGCAAAACAAACCTTTGTTCTTTTTCAGCAGGGAGTCTTTCTCAAGTTCCCAAAGCTTTTCACGACCTTCATAAACTCGGATTTGCCGACCCAAATCCTCGTTTTGCTTCCGCAGAAGACCGTTTTTCACACATGGTCGGCTTGAACTGCTCTATGCAAAGGCGACGTTTTTCAGCAACATCTTCAACAACTGCGAAAGGATCTTTTATAAACACTACAAGATGGGCAAAATAGAAAAATCACTAAACACAAGTACTAACCTTGACACGAGCCCGCAAATCGCAAACACTTGCTCAAAGCCATCGAAATGGTACCCCTGTCAACATCTTCAAAAATGTGCCAATCTCCATCCTCACCCCGACGGGCAACGTAGGCTGCGGCTGCCCGGGAATATGGGCACCGGAAAAGTTCCTCCTCGATCTCTTCCATTATCTCGGGGTGATCTGCGCTTGAGGCACTTTAGTCCGAAACTACCCAAGCTCATATTAAGATGATGATCATCCCCAAGAGAAGAAACCAGGGGAGGAATCTAGCACTACCGGCTCGATCCCCGAGAAGAGGCCATAGTATTGGCACCGTCGGAACCATTACGAGTCGCGGCAACATTGGCAACAAATTGCCCCTGGATCCCCAACAAGATCAACAGCGGGTGGCACAACTTCGAGCACGGCCCTTTGATCCATAACAACATTGCCGAAAGGAGTTATGCCATCGAGAACAGCCCTCTTGGCTCGAAAAGCGACCCAAAGCATTCTCCAAAGCTACATGACTCGAAGGGCCCCGACTAAGTCATCGACAATGGGAGCCCCGCAAAGAAAAATTTACAACCAATCAAAACAAGAAGAAGAAGAGCATAGCAAATTTAACAAGATTCGCAAAACTTACGGTTCGGATTTGCTCAAAATGCAGATTAAAATAATCTGGCATATCCTCCCCTTCATCCCTAGAAGGCACGAGAGGTACCAACATCAAGGTTAACTTGCATCAACAGGTCGGAGGAGGAGAAGAACGACCCGGTGGCAGCAAGCGTTTCATCACATTGGCCCACGGCGACAGGCAGGAGCACCCCGACTACTCACAGTCTGACTTAAAAAGTGAGCATCTACAAGATCTCCTGAATGACCGGTCTGATCGGCAGATATGGGCTGCTCCATAACATGGCTAGCTCCCTGCACCAAAGGGAGAGCACTATCCCGACCACTCTCAGAGCGCAATTTCTTGCGTCGGGCAAACTCAGCAAGGGTCACCCCATCCTCACAATCAGAATCAGAATCCGACGATTCTACAATCTGATTATGACGACGTTTTTGACCAACAGAAGTACAAGCTTGTAGTGATAAAGCTCCACCGGTCAAGACGCCACTCCGCTTCTTCTTTTCATAAACAATTTTCCGCTTGCCAGCTGCCTTTGACTGATCGACATCAAGATCAGCAGCATCATCAGGCACTGTCATCCTGTCAATGCCCCGATCAAAACCAGTGCGTTGGTACTGAAGAGCTTCCCAGTGAAGATCATCTGAAGGCACTCGGGACACATAAATATGACAGCCCTATAAGCATATAAAGATCAGTATAATTACCAAAAGCACTGAGATATGAAGAAAACAAACAAGTGAACAAAACAGTACCGGTGGAGGTGGCATCCTCCAGTCATAAGGTTTAATAGTTGGACGAGGGATATGAGTATCCTCCCCCCGTTTGAACATTTTCATAAGCCTCAAATTAATATCATCAAGAGAAATTTCCTCCGAAGATTCACGAGAAGGATCATCCTTCAGACGATATTCCCACAGGAAATTAATTCTCTCCTTCAAAGGTTGGATACGGCGAGAGATGAAAACAAATGCCCTTTGTAAAACCGTTCGTGGCCCTTAAAATTCATCATTGTCGAATCTCTTTTACTTCAATCATCTCAGTAGCATTTGGCTTATCCGACCAGCGATGATTCGGTTCAGGAATCTGAGTAATATCACAAGGGACAGGCCTCCCTTGCTCATTGTCATTCACATAGAACCATTTTTTGAACCAATCTTTCACATTGTCAGTATGAGTGAAAGACAGCCAGCGTGAGCGCATTCCATCACGAAGAGAGAGGTAGCACGCTCCAGCTACATGACTACCTCCTAAATTTCCTCTCTTTTTCAATTCATAAAAATGACGAAACACATTGAAGTTTGGGGGAATTGCAAGGTACATCTCACAATATGCAACAAAGAGCGCAACTGTCATAATTGAGTTCGGTTGCGGTATTGCGAGATAGAAATCCCCAAAAAATACAAAGTTCCACCGGGAAAGTATGAAGAGGAATACCCAAGCCTCCGGTGAAATAATCCTCAAAGACAACTATTTCACCATCATAGGGGCGAGGAAACGCCTCACCTCGCGGCGGCACACGCCACACTTCAAAAGATGCTGGCGGAATCATGCCTCCATCCGCCAAGGAATTTAACGACGCCGCCGTCGATTGCGTCGCGACCAAAGAAGCTTCATCTCGCTTCCCATATTCCTTCTCGTTCCTTCTCCTTCCTCTTCTCTCGATGCGGATTGACGCCTTTTCCCCATGGTCTTCGCGCGGAAGAATGCGAGGATTTCGAAGCTAACCCTAAGAAACGGAGCACCGAGCGAAGGAACGATTGCGAGAACGGTAGGCAAAATGAAAGCAAGCGGTCAAATGACGGCGGCACCGGGAGTTTTTTAACCACACTAGGGTTTTTACTCCCGATGGGCCGGGAACTGGCCGCCGCCCAGCGGAAAAAAAAAAAGGCTTTTTCGGTTCGTTTCTTTTTCCCTCATTTAAAATTCATTTTTTCCGCAGACGCACAGCTTACCAGACAACCTGAAAGCTGGCCCAGTAAGCAAAGCTACTGACGGCCGTTTAAGTCTGTCTTCTAGCTATAGTCTTAAAAACAACCTCGCTAAAAAGACTGGGTTCACAGCAAAGCTGTTCCAACCCGCTGTAACAAAGTTACAGTATAGCACCAACAATTCAACCCACACAATCCGACAGCTGAGCTGGGATTTTTTGGCCAATGATACCGGTTATTTCGGCACACAAATAGCTAAGCTATTTCATGGGTTTAGATTCAAAACCATGGTCTCACAAACCACGGCTGGGATCGAGTTAAGTAGCAAAGCTACCTTAACTTAATCATGACAAAGTCATGGCATGGTTCAAACCGACCAGCCCAAATGAAATTTGGCTCGCTCGGTCTCACTCAAAGAGTGGTCGGAAACACATAAAGCACGATATAATGATCTGTTGTCTTCTTTTTTAGACCACGACATAACGTGTTCCACCTCATCTCGAGGCTCGGGGACTACGTGGGCCCACGTCACCGGAGAGGTGACATGGGCTAGATCCTTCTTTTAGAGCTTGCTTTGCAACATATACTATCTTACGGAACCTCGGGGACTACGTGGGCCCACGTCATTTGCATGACTCGGCCTGATCCTTTCTCTTTACAAAGAGTTTAGTTTCAAAACTAAGCTAAGGCAACGACCAATCACGACAGATACCATGTGATGGCAGGCATCACACACTAACGAGGGCCCACGTCTCCAGATTTGGGACCCTTTCAAAATTCTTTTTTCTTTTCAGGAGCATCATAAATCTTTCGGTCAAAACCGAAAACGTCAACCAAGTGTAAGCAAAGTGTGGTCGGAAGCATTAAGACGGTCCTCCAGCCCTGCTCGGACCACATGTCGCACGTGTGTCCGACCACCCTTTCTCACTCAACCAAGCAAGACGGTGTTTTTTCCCGCAAGATCCATGATGCTCGGGGACTAGCTGTGGAGGTATAAACTCCATATACCCTCACGGCCTAGTTTGGGCCGACATGCTATCGCCAGGCTGGCCCATCAAGCTTCAAGACCGATCGGCTCGGTGGCCGGACAACCTAAAATAGGCAAGAATATCGAAGACCGAGAAGGAGGACAAGACCTAGCTGAGATAGGAAAGTTTAGACTTGTAAAGTATATAAACTTAGTACCGAGATAGGCTAGTTCCGACTTGTAACCTTGCTCCCGCAATATATAAGGAGAGCAAGGACCCCGTGCGAAGACGAATGCGGCATAACGCACGTACTCATACATCCACATCATAATCGAAACGAGAGCGGGACTAGGGTTTTACGCATCCTTGCGGCCTGAACTGGGTAAACCTCGTGTGATTGCTCCCTGTTTTACGTCTTGCTCGCAATCTCGTGCGCCTTCCGCCAATCCATTACCGGTCAGGGCATACCCCTGGTCGGACTATCGCCGATATTTCGTCGACACCGGCTCAGTCAACTCAACCCTCACCCTCCACGCACCAAAGTCACACTCGCAGAACCACCAGAATCTCACCAAGTCTGCCAAGGCTGGCATCCCAAGCCAAAACCATTCCTAGTGTTGACCACCCGCATCACATCATAGATCCAATGCGAAGTGGAGTTATAATAAGTATGGTGATATAAAGTGCAAGCAAGCAGAAGGTTAGTAATAATAATAAGTGCGAGCGCAAAGCTGGGTAACATGGTGAAGGATTTGTCAATCAAGGGTATAAATGGCTTAGGCAATTGCATGCATCATATACTAGCAAAGGAATAAATATAAAGCACTAGCAATTCTATTTAATTATGCAATGTCTAATAGCATTCTCTAAAAGAAGGTGCTGCCATGACACCTGCGATGTCGAGGTAGTAGTGGTACAAATTCGATAGTAGTGGTACAAGTCCTCCTTTGACAGATGTAGTCGATCAGTGGGTCTCCTCCTCCTAAATCGACTCTGTAAACAAAACATAATAGTCATGTACGAATGAATAATAAAAGATCCAAATGCACTCAAACATAGAGCCATGAGCACCACCGCGGCGGCATGGTTAGGGCACAAGGGCTTTCTAGGCTTCTCCTTCGTGGCGTTTAGGTGCACCGGCTAAGGCGACGCTCAACGGCACGACCTTGCAGCTCAAGGCAGCCGGAGCAGGGCTGGGCGGTGTGACACGGTGATGTCGTGGGCGCGGCGGCGGTGCACCACGACACACATCGCAGTGGCATGGTCCGAGGCAAGGTGGCTTCCTGCGGTCATCAGGTCCATCTAGCGTGTGCATGGCATGCGCCAGATCCTGGCGGGTCTAGATCTTCGGAACAAGGCGTCTAGCGAGTTCGTCCGACAGGCAGTTCACCACGGCGGGGTTTGGCCGCGGCGACAGCGTGGCGGTCCTCAAGGCCGGCGCTTCTCCAGCGCCGTGGTCCAGGGGCTAGGTCTGGTCTGTGTGTGTGATCATGTGCGTGTCCAAAGTCGGCATCGGCTTGGCCTACGCGCCCTTGGGCGCCATGGCCCTAGAAGCATGTCCAAGGGTGGAATAGTAGCACGGCGTTGCTCACCGAGCGTGTAGGCGTAGCAGGGTCTCGACGTAGCGTGTCGGCTCGACGGCGGGGTCGTGCAGTGGTAGAGGTGGTCGACGTCGCGCTCGCGGTAATAGCCCGTTGGTGCTTGTTCCTCCTCTTCTCCGGCGCGCGGCGGCTTCTCTTCCGACGGCGCTCCTCCAGCGCTCCGTGTCCGGCGGCGCTCCGCCGTCTCCTTATTTCCCCCGCCTCCTTCCTTCTCCGTTCCTCCCCTTCTTCCTCAGATTCTAGGTGGCTGGTGGTGGTTTGCAAAGCCGCAAGCGGCGGTGGATGGGTGGGAACCCTAAAGCTCCGGGGCTTCGCTTTTATAGGAGATGATGAACCGAGGAGCACGGCGGACGGTGATAGGGTGATCAGGGCGACCAGCTGGCTCCAGAGGGCTCGACGGGTCATTGTCTGGGTTCCGTGGGCTCCAGAGGTCAGTGGGGTGCGCCCAATTGGCTCATGACTAAGGAAAAGGGGGGAGCAAGGGCGCGGGAGCGGCACATGCTCTGCCATGGCCGTTGGCGCTCTTCGACAGGGGTCACACAATTTGCGTGACCCGTGGGGCCCGCGGCTATGAGGTGGAGGGCACGGCACCGTCGGATGGCATGCTGGCGAGAGACGGACGGCGGGCAAGGCTGTTTGACCGCGGGGGCTCACGCGGTGTGTGTGGTCTCTGCTCTTCTTTGGCGAAAAGCAGAGGAAGGAAAGGGCGTGAGGGCGATGACAGTTGGGGCCGCTAGGGGAGTGCGCTTCATCGCTTTGTCGTCTAGCGGTGGAGGCGACTTCCGGTCTGGAGTTGGGCTGGTTCCGCTGGTTGGGCTGCGGGGAAAGGAAAAGAGACACAAAGAAGTAGTAGGCCGGCAGGTTGGCTTGGGCCGGTTGCTTGCGAGAAAAAGAAAATAGAGGGAGGAGAGGTTAGCGGGTTGGGCCGGTGGACTATTGCTGGCCCACGTCGGTTGGTCGACTGAGAAAAAGAGAAATGGGAGGAAAGGAGTTAGCGGGCTGGGCCAATCGCATGGGCCGAAATGGCCTTTGCCATTTCCATTTCTATTTTCCTCTCTTTTTATGTTTTCTATTTTTGTTTATAAGTGTATATATTTGTATGTTTTATGCCATGTGACATGTGTAATATTTGTATGATGGTCTTAGGTGGTCAAAGGTTAGGTTAGGGTATTATTCCCCATAACTTTAGTATATTTATTTATTATATAAATAAATATGTGTTATTGATTTATTATTCAATACAATGGAAAATCCAATAAAATCCAAATCAATCATGTTGCATATCACAATAATAGTGCTAGTGTGATTCAAACATAAATGTCACCTATGTGACATGATGTTTTAATACTTAGTTAAGATAATGGCCAAGCATGGATCCAACTAATGTATAAACTGCCGGTAGGCCACTATATGTACGGCAAAGTAGTGATCAACTAGGTTCATGCTTAGGGTTAGGATTAAGATGTCTAAGAGTAGGTGTGATCATCCTAGGAGCTCATATGTCATATTTATATAAATGATTACAAGGTTACCTTAAGTCATGTCTTTAAGATATACAGGTTTAACTTCCTAATCACATGTGGCTTAAGGGGGGGTGTGTGGTAAGAGACATGTGATGATGTGCTATTATGTATCTAGGTAGGATTATCTACATTACAAGCAACAAACATGGGTTTGTTTAGAAAAAAATTTGTAGTTGGAATTTTTGTGTTTGGTGAATTTTCCGAGTGGTTACAGAAATTTTTATAAATTTTAATATTCTTGAATATATAATTTTTCAAAGTTAGAAATGTTTAACTTATTGGAAAGGGAGATGGCATCTATTTTGGAACGGGGAGTACTCATAATGGAATACTAGATAAGTTACACTAACCTCGGTTTTGAGCTTGTGTTTGTCCTGACAAAAATGTCTTTTGATATTAGAAAAAGAATTTGTGTTTAGTATAGAGCTTTATTAATCACGATGGTCTTCATGTCATTATTGTTTGCACTACACCCTATTCATATGAGAAATTTTTCGATACTTGGAAATAATGAAAAGAACAATTTGAAATCTGTATCCTAGGAATAATAATTTGTGTTTTAGAAGAAATGTACACGAGAAACCTGTATCCTAGCTTTCTTCTTCTTACGGATGTATTTGAAATTTTTTCTGTGGATATGACTTAACTGACGTACTATGCTGGGCTCGAAATGCAGGTTCTGATATACAGCGGTCTCACTGTCTCAGGGTAAGGGGTTGTTTGAATGGCACTAGAGTTTGATCGATGGGCTCACTAGTGAAAAACCACGGGTGGTTTGATTAGATGCATTCTTTAAAGAGGATGACTGAAGCTAAAAATATAATTTCTTTTATCTAAAAAAACATAGTGGTGGTAATGGGGGACGGGGGAGATGAATAAGTGTTCCTGTCAGGTGAACTCCGCTGGACGATCGGACCATGAGGTGCCGGTTACTACTGACCGTCCCGCCCTTGCTCCTCAGGGTTGCACTGAGCCCATGGGTGGTCATGGTGAAGACGTGGGTGCAGCAGATGGGCGGTGGTATCCTACCATCAGGAGGACATAGGTAAAAGCTGTAGTAAGGACAGTGTCAGCCGTTATTTACTAAAATATATAGCCTTATGTTTTATTAATTACTTATTTGAATGCTTAGTATCTGAACACAGAAATGATAATAGTAATTGCTATAGGAGTGGGAGGCAGTGGGAGTTGTACCATATTGCAAAAACGACTCCAAGGCACCGCTTGTCAGCATTTGTCATCTAGACCCCCACCTGCCTGGCCTTCAGGCTGGGTTAACACTTAGAGCATCTCTAAGGGTTTTGTATTTTTGCTTTGGCATTTGTAGTCATTTGCCAACTCACAAAACAAAATGCAAAGGAATAAAAGAGGACATCTCCAACCGTTTTGCAATTTTGACTTGGCAATTACCCAAAATAGGCAGCGTAGGTGGAGGGATGTGATGCGAGAGTCTCGCGTGGGGACGTCATGCGACAAATGCCAAGCGCGAGGAGCTTGGCATATATGCCAAATCTCCCCTCCAAATGCCAAGTTAATGAAAATGCAAAGGCTAAATGCATAACGATTGGAGAGGGTTTTTTAAGAGTTTTATGCAAATTAGTAAATGTCAAGTTCAAATGCATAACCCTTGGAGATGTCTTAACACTACCAAATTGCCAATGTTGGGGCTTCATGTTTTGTTGCTGAGATACGTAGAGTTAGGCTTTGCATGAATGATGTTTGGATGGATGGGTGGATGTCGCATGGAGCAGCGCGGAGACATCCATTTCTTCCCATCGGAGCGCACGCGTTGGCCCATGCGAGCTCGGTTCCGGCAATACAGGATTCAGATCTGTTCCAAAACTGCACGCCGGGAGCGACCTTTTGCATGCCACGAGCCTAACGCCTCATGCCCTGCCATCCAAACCATAGTCACAAGAATTCTGGGTCGAGCGGGTCGAGGGACGGGCTCGAGGGACGCGGGTCGACACTTGACAAAAATGTGGTATAAAGGGTGTATATTCCAAACACCAGAACACTGAACCAGAACACTGAACCAATCAGACCCTAAGACTCTCGCTGTCTGTAATGACGCAAGGTCACGCACTGTTCACACTGTGTCACGATGCACTGTTCACGCATGAATGGACAATTAACTATATCAGCTACCCGTAAACCTCCAGTTCTTCCAGCTGCGACTTCCACCATATTGTCAGAACCCCACAATTAGACACGTAGGTAAAAGTAATCAGAGACGCGGGAACATGTGTCTGAAAAATTAACATCAACCACGCATGTGGCAGTGTGCCGCATGATCGCCAACAAAACCCCACCATCTGTGCCACTCTGCTCCATTGAAGATATCGATTGCTCATAGCTCCAGGTCCATTATATAAGCAGTCGACTCCCATATCACAACTTAGTACCACCTTCTACTCCTTTTCACAATGAAAAAAAAATGTAAAGGAAGCTTCGGACACAAAAATGGTAATAGTGCTGGGTATTGGAGTGGGAGGTAGCGGGAAGAGTACCGAATGGGAAAAACAACTTAGAGGCACACCCTCTGAGCTGTTTAGGAGAAGGGGCATGGCGCTGTGCTAGCCGGGGATGGCAGGCTGCTAGCTGATGGTAGACATCGGCATGGCGCTGTGCTGGCCGGGGAGGGGAGGCTGCTAGCTGATGGTGGTAAAGGCATAGGAAGAGGAAAAAGAAGATATAGAAAAGTTGTGTACGGTGCGGTTTCAGTGTTGGAGAAGAAGATGAAAAAAATAATGTTATTATGGACATTTCACACTTCTAATCGATGAACTCATTGAGAATTTGGACATCTAAACCATGTGAAATTAAAAGTTATCAACTAAAAAGTGTTGGGATCCCATTAAACTCTGCAATTTTGATATAATGTTTGTCTTAATCCAAACTCATATGAAAAAGTTATGAATTTTTTGTTGCAACGCAGCGTATCAGTTGTGATTGAAGCCATGTGGCACTTATAGGTGACATATCACTACCAGGTTATGGCTGGTACTGACAATGATAATAAACATCCTATATCACTGTCAATTGTAGCCACGAGCAACAGTGGTGCTCTAAATCTGCCAGTTTCAAGAGCAACTGATGACAATGATAGTCCAGCAGTTATTAGCATTTCTGAGATAGTGTGGCAAACAATGAGATTATTTCCACCAGATGCAAGAATTCATTATGATATACATGAGTACTTGTCGTTAGATTGTATTTAGTGGGACCTCCACATGTTAATGCCCTTATGTCCCAGTTCCCATCTTTATATATAGCGTAGACGCATAGCATTGGCCGGATGGCTCAAATCATGTTGCTCATCTGCCACAAATTTCGAAACAAAATTAGGATTCAGAGGCAACAGGATATCCACCATAAATCAGTGCATGTTCCCCGGTAGAGCGTCATGTTGGAGCAGAGCAACGTGTGGCAACGCTGGATGCTCTCTCTGAATTACCTTGGATGCGGCTTGGCATCGAATACACATTGCTGTGAGCCTGGGTGTTATTGGTAACTCTTCCCGTGCATACAAGCAACAAAGCTCCACCACATCTTCAAGTCAGACTGCCTTGATATGATCAGAGATGCAGAATAACCGAACCGAACCGATACATGCATTATGGAGGTGGTTCGTTAATTAATTCACTGCCACTTCCATGGTCTTTGAGGTTGCATTTCATTGGTAGATAAAATCGATTATTCAAGCATTAGTTACAACTGAGGCTCGCCATGCGTCAATGTAGTCCGCCGTCCCAATCTAGTTTTAACCCACCAATGTGTTTAACCACTCCTGAGATTTGATTTCCTTATTGTTACCAAGTAAAGAAACAGCTACTGAGAGACTGGTAAGGCAACAGCAACAGCATGCAAACCCAAGCATCCGCATGGCTCTCAGAATTTGACGACACTTGTCCATGGCTTCGGCAAGAAACCATTCCATATAGTACTTGTCCATTGATGACAATAAACGTGATGATATCTCATCATTTAAACTTAGATCTTTAATGCCGTAATAGAAGAGAGAGTAAAATTTTATATTTTTAAACTTAATGACTACGGACAGTTATTTCACTGTGATTCCCAGTTAAATTATTTATAAATTTGGAGCATTTATATGGTATACTGTGGACAAGTATCAGATAATGAAGATACTCCCTCCATACTTAAAAAATATAACATTTAGGACATGATTGTGGTAACCAAGGAATGATTAATTAGAGGGTATTTTTCCATCCTTGCCCTTGATAAATAGGCGTGTACCTGCTATTTGATCGGAAACCTTTCGTTGGTCGCTTGGTGAACACACTGCGCCCCATGTTGGACGTCAGCGCTACGATCTCCCATAGCCATCGTATTTTTTTTGAAGCTCTGCATGGTGACTGGGTCGTGCACACCATTCGCGGCCGAGGTTTCTCTGGGCGTCTGTCCATCAACGATCTACCCCTCCTTTTGTTACAAGATCTATCCTCCTATTTAACCGTTGCTCCTTCCTTTCCATCTCTACCAGATCTTGACGCCAAGCGTGCGAACGGTTGGTGAGCCCTCGGAGAAATTTAATCGATGCAGCGCCGCAATAAATGAGCGGACATGGCATGGCGTGCGGTGGCCCCCCTTCCTCCCTTCCGTGGAAGACCACCGGCGGCCATGGCATGGCGTGTTAGCGTGCTGGTGGGCCTATTGGCGGCCTATGGTGCGCTGGGGACCAGCACTTCGTCGGTGGCGCGCTAGGGGCTTGGACCTGGTGCCCTAGGACTTGGATCTGGCGCCCGGTGGCTGCTGGCCATGTTGCCAACGACAGCATCCGGTGCCTATCCGGCGGTTCGTGGGGGCCTGCAGTACCGGAAAACCATGGTATGGGTGGTGCGGCTAGTTGGGTACGCCATCTTGCACCGCTGCGGTGTGGGCGGCTGCTCTGCTGATGCGTCATCGACGCCGTGCTGGCGTCGATGGTGTCATCTCACTCTTTTCGAAACACCTGTTGTGCCATGGTGGTAAGGCTGGTGCCCCTCACGATTCGACTGCGGCGACCCCCTAAACTCTGCGGCAGCCGGGCCTGGGCGCCGCCCCATGACTTTGATGCCCAAAGGTGGTCGGGCGAATGACCGTGATGCCTTGGCGCACCACTTCCTTCTTGTAGGCGTCATCTTCGAGTCCCATGCTCCTGCCAACGGACTCCTGCTACCCGCCGCTCCTCCCACATGTCAGTTTGATCGTCTTGCTGCACCTAATTTTGCTTTTTGTTTCTCCTCACCTAGGTATGTCCAGCTGGTGTTTGTTGTAGCCATAGTCGTTATAGGTGGATGCCTTGCCACCGAGGTGTTTTTGGCGGATGCTTTGCCGCTGAGGGTTTTTCGGTGGCTGCTTTGCTACCGACATTGCGTTTGCATCAGATGCTTTGTTGTCGAGGTCGCGGACGTTTCTGGTGGATGCTTTACCGCTGAGGTGTTCCAGTGGATGCTTTGCCGCCAAGGTATTGTGGTGGATGCTTTGTCGCCGAGGCCGCTAGCATTGCCAGTAGATGCTTTGTTACTGAGTTTGCTGGGCTGACTAGACAGATGCTTTGCCGTCTAGAGTTCTGGTGGATGCTTTGCTATTGTTATCTTTTCGTCTCCTCTCACAAGTGGCTACTATGGTGTGGATAATTTTGTATTAGGTTCAGTGTGCTAGGGTGTTAGGTGGAGGGTGCCCCACCCCTCATGTTTCTTGCTTTTTGTTTGCTTGGAGGACTTCGTTGCTCATCCATGGATTACCCACGTATCCTTTTTTGTCAATTATGTGTAGGTCCATTCACCACTCTCTTCTGCTTAATGGAAAACAACATATATCCTCGATCTCAATCTTAATGGGTATAGATAGATATTTCACTATGATTGTCAGTTCATTTATTTATATATTTTGTACAGTGGATATGTATCAGATAATGGTGATAGTAATTAGATCTGAATAAAATTAAAAGTCGTTTAAGGCACCCCACGGAATGTGACGCTTAAATGAACTGGATGCGCTAAGCTGTGGCTCACTGCCTCCTTCATATAAGCAACCAAGAGTCCCACACGCCACTTACATTTGAGCTCTTCACTCAAGACATCTTTTCATTAATTTGCCTTTTTCCACATGTTGTTTCCTTAGTTTCACAAGTAATAGTACCTTCGACCACAAACGTGACAATTATAGTGCTTGCGCGCTATAGGAGTGGGAGGCAATGGGAGTAGCCCAAACGCAGCTATACTTTCACAGCCTGCATAACCTGGCATGCCACATCACTTTGTCCTCCATCAACGTAATATTTCTCAACAGCCCTCTTAAAGAGAATAGAAGGGATTCACAGACTCCCGACAACTTCGGCCTTAGTGTGCGTTTAGATGCCAGATGCTCACAGCCATCACTAGTACCACAATCCACTGCCTGGATTTCGACCATCTGCATAACAGGCTTTCACAGCACAAAGTCGCAGATTGGCCACTTCCTGCTTACTATAGGAGTGGGACGCAATGGGAGCAATCCACGGCACTATGCTTGTGTGCATCGGTTGCTACAGCACTTCATGCTCAGTTACATCTCTACTACAAACACACAAGAAGAGTAGAAGGAGGCCACTGGCACCTGTATCAGATTGAATGCCTGTGAGATGAAATCACCAGTCCTGACAGTGGTTCATGGCCGAGATTGAGCAACCATGTAGCAGGCTGTCACAGCACACCTCTTGCCCTAATCCATGAAAAGGATTTTCCTGTGCTGTTATTACCCCTGCTCCAAATGAATTTCTTTCGCTTCAAGAAACTGTTAATATATAATGACTCGTAGGATACTTTATTACTATAACAGGAATATGTGTTTAATAATATATACGTTTTTTTATGGTAGAATAATGTCAAAAAGCATGCAGTTCTCAAAACAAAATGTCAAAACGCATATCTTTGTTTTTCAGGAATATATATATATGGCACCATATCCATTTTTTGGTCCTTGATTTTCTGATACTCAATGTACCCATTATCTATAACTCTTATAAGAACAAACCCCCCTAGCATATTTATCTGCGATCTCATGAAGCCACGTCATCGGAGGGTCCCACAAGTCACTAGCCACATCAGTCTTAGCCCACCTCACACAGAAAACCATCGGTCATCCTCCTCATCTCCCCCGCACGGCTGCAACGACGCATCGTGCTTGGTACGCACGCCCCACGCCGGAACTCCCGTGCCTCTTCGTCTTCTGATTTCTGATCTCCTCCATGCTATCTCTTCCACTTCTCTGACCCACAATCCCCTCACTAATGATCCTGCAATGTACGGCACCATTCATCCGGTCCAATGTCATGACGATGCTGGCATTTGTCCCATCCAATCGCTTGATCATCCGCCACCACTTCCTTCGTATTATAATACCCGTGAACTCATCTCTGCCATCCCTCTCCATCAGGCAAGTGGCTAGGCAAGAGGTGCTCGACGATTTGCCATGATTTCATGATTGTGCTAACAAGAGGAATCTCTGCAGAGTTTGTGCTTCATTGGTCTCTGCCGCCTCACACAGATACACAGACTCTTCCTACTGACCACCCTGCTTTAGTCTACTCCGGTACATACATGAAGGGGCAAAGCATGACATGCCTCCCGTCCGCGCTATCACCTCCGTGTGTCCGATGCTACCCGAACAGGGCTGAGGGCACCGTCGGGATCCCATGCACTTGCACAGCCTGTGAAACATCCTTAATTTTCCACGAAGGAAAATCTCACAGAATGATATACATCAGTCGATAATCAATTCCATACATCGAACTATAAATCTAAAGAGTACAAAGAGAGGGGTTTACATTAATAATTACAACGCCACAAGGCGTAACAAGGTATATCTAGCATCCAGAACAGCTTGAGAAGGTGGAAGTAACGCGGAAGCAGCTTCAATCTCCAACTTGAGCGCAGGCACGAGACCTTCTAATCCATTTGACATCACTGAGAAGCAGGAAAATCTGCACACCGCCAGATGTGTGCAGGCCATGGTCGGCACCGAATGAGCTTTAGTGGAAAAGAGAAAATAAAGGGATCTGGCGACCCTATAGTTTGGCTGCGGTTTGCATCCTAGCGCATGCGAGTAGCAGTAAATAATAGTAACAATAATAATAATATAGTCAAGTTTAACACATTCCCATTCCCACACATCCATCCATCCATCCATCATCTCATCCATCCCAAATCCATCCTCTCACCTCCATCACCACATCTCACACTCATGTCGGCAGACCAACTCCCTCTCGGTCTGTCTCAGCAGCCCGCAGCCCCCATCTAGGCTCACGACCGGAAAAGCTCGGGGAAGGTAGAACAGTCCTCTCCTATCTAGTGAAGCAGAACACAGGACAGGTCCATAGCTGACAAGTCAGCATATGTATCGATCGATCAACCAAGAACACTCTGCAGAGGTTTCACATCCCACAAGATCACCATCATTGACAAGGCCTTATCTAGGCTGATTCCGGCTGCTTGCTATAATAGAACGATGCCACCCTACCTCTCAGTCCTGGAATACCCCAAGTACCTCTGGAGTAACTGAAACTGTGAAGTCACGTTCCCGATCCCGAATAGGGGGCCATGATCGTCTCGGGAGGGTGTGAGTCCACCAATGCCCGTACCTCCCTACACATCTCGCCTAGTAGTAGTGGCACCGTGTTACCAAGTAGTCCAGCCGTCTCCCCATTACAATGAACATGTGGTCTGTAAAGGAGTCCTGAAGAAACTGAGTACTAGTAAGTCCTTAGGGATGACCAAGCCGGGATGTCTCCAACAGGGTTACCGTTCGGGTGCCATCCTGGCACCACGTGCCACCACAGCAGCTTCTCCCTGAGCGGCCCACGACAAGCCCACACTCAGGGGTTTGCCCAACCACAAGTATACCCGCCACAGGTATCCGCACAGGAATGTCCAGTCCATCCCAGGGCAAGACTCGCTCCATAAGCTCATCGTATATCCCGGCTTATCGACACAACCCTCACCCTCCATGCACCCAAGTCACACTCGCAGAACCACCAGAATCTCACCAAGTCCACCAAGGCTGGCATCCCAAGCCAAAACCATTCCCAGGGGTTCACCACCCGCATCACATCACAGATCCAATGCGAAGTGGAGTTAAAAGTATCGCGATATAAAGTGCAAGCAAGCAGAGGGTGGCAATAATAATATAAGTGCGAGCGCAAAGCTGGGTAACATGGTGAAGGGTTTTTAATCAAGGGATATAAATGGCTCAGGCAATAGCATACATCAATATACTAGCAAAGGAATAAATATAAAGTGCTAGCAGTTCTATTAATCATGCAATGTCTAATAGGATTCTCTAAAAGAAGGTGCTGCCATGACACCTGCGATGTCGAGGTAGTAGTGGTACAAATCCAACTATAGTCTTACAAGTCCTCCTCCGCCAGATGTAGTCGATCAGCGGGGCTTCTCCTCCTCCTAAGTCGACTCTGTAATCGAGACATAATAGTCGCGTTAGCGACTCCTATAGAATCCACAAAGAACCAAATAAATATCAAAAAGATCCAAATGCACTCAAACATAGGCTTATGATATAAAGCTTGATTTTATATGAATTTCGATATAAAGATCATCATTTTTGGAGCTCGTATGAAGAAGTTATGATTTTCCGAAGTTTAAACTATTTTCTGAAAAGGAAAAGGGCCAAAATAATCTGGTGGCGACACGTGTCAAGTTGTGATTGGCTGAGGCTGCTGTTGTCAATGACTGGTGGGGTCCGGCTGTTCGGTCACTGACAGGTGGTCCCGGTCAACAGGTCAACGTTGACCAAGTCAACAGTCAACGGTAGTGGGCCCCGTATGGGCCGAGCAGGGCCGGATTAGGGCTGGGATATGGGTCGGACGGGCCGGGATATGGGTCGGACGGGCCGGGCTCGGCCGGGCTGGGCTCCTATCGGGCTCTGGTCCACGAGTCTGTCCGCACCGTTGGCTCACGGTGGACTCGCCACAGCGGGTCCATGGACCATAGCGTGGTCCATGATGAACCACGTCTATTCCTCCTTTCCTTCTCACGGTCCACATAGATGGGGTTCACGGTGTTAGCATCAGGTTGGGCTTAGGCTCACGGGCAAGGCGTATGGTGGGTAGGCAACAACGGGTCCCACAGTCAGTGTCACGGTCCATGTGGACCAAGTCCGTTTGCACCAGGCCATCATCATCTCCATCCTCTCATCCCATTCCTCCGTCATGCGCGCCCCGACGGCATGGCCGGCGGCGGCATGGTTGCGCGCACGGGCGCCATGGCGGTCCTTGGTCTAACATAGAGAGCGCATAGGCTCCACGGTCTCAAGGCGAGCACACTGGTGCGTCAAGGGAACCAGGGCACCACCCAGTGTTGCGATCCACAGCGCCGGCGGCATGGTGGCATGACAGCGACGACGCGCATCGCAACAGAGGGACGAAGCGGCCTTACGTCCCATTGAGGCCGCAGCTGGTCAATTCGGGTACTCTGGGGTCGTTCGGCTCGACGGCGGCGACCACCCCACACGGCGACGTCCGCGCGAGTAGCGAACTCGCGGCGGAGCTCCGGTGGATCAGCGGCGCTGCGGCCAGGGCAGTACAGGGCTCCACGGGCTCCTTCATCACTGCGGCTAGATCCAGGGAGTCACAGAGATGCTCTATGGCCATCCAGAACGGAGCGAGGCGGCCGGAGCATCACTCAGAGGCTGCGACACGGCGGCGCTCCGTGTGACGCCAGCGATGGCATGGTTCCGAGTTCAGGGGCATCCAGTGGTCCTACGCTTGGATTAGCGCGCGCATGGTGTTCACCACGGCGTCTCGGGTCCGGATCTGGGGTAACAAGGGGCTTCCAAGGTCCATGGTGAAGCGGATCAAGACCTCGCCATGGTTGGCATGGCCATGGTGAGTTCACGGTGGTCCGAGCAGTTCCGGCATCCTCCTGACGCCGTGGTACCAATTGGCCAGGCTGGTCGTGTGCATGTGTAGGTGCTAGTGTACCTGAGCCGGAAAAGGCTCGTCGCAACGCCGTGCTCAGCATGGGAGCACGACGGTGAGGTCAGCAGGTCCGATGGTCGGGAACAAGGGAGAGACGGCGCTGCTCACCGAGCGTGTAGCCGAAGCACAGGCGAGGCCGCACGTAGTCGTCGTCGATCGCGCAGTCGTCCACTCCAGCGAGAGCCTCATTTCTCCGGTGGCATGCGGCTCCCGGCAGCGGCGTCCTTCCCCCGCGGTCCGGCTCGGCGATCTTCTTCTCCGACGGTGGCGGCTTCTTCTTGATCTCGCCTTCCTCTCCTCCTCTTACTCCTCTTCTTCTACTCTTTCTTGCTCTCGGTGTGTGGCCGGTGGGTGGACAAGGAGCGGCGGCGGCGCGAGGGAATTGGCTAGGGTTCTGGGGCTTCCGGCGCCGGGCTCTCTTTTATACCGGAGCAGCGTCCATGGCGGACGGTGATCGCGGGGTCCGAGCGATCACGTGCCCAGAGGTGGCTCGGCGGGTCGCTTTCACGCTTGTGCGGGTCCCAGCTGTCATCGAGGGCGGCCAATTTGGCTTCGCGGCCAAGGATGCGGGAGGCAGGTGCGCGGCAATCCCACGTCCACGGCGCGCGTGAGGACGAGGCATCACGCCGCGAGCGTGAGGCTGTCGGGGTACGGTCGGGTTGCGTGGCAGCCATCCAGGGCTCTCGCGAGGATCCGACGGCGGCAGTTGGTTGCGTCGCGGCTACGCGGGGGACAACGCCTGACACAACTCGACGTCACGCAGGGGACCAAGGTGGCTTATGACAAGCGGGCCCCTCGTGTAAGTGGCAGCGGCGATCTCCTTTGGCACGTTGCGGGGAAGGCTTTGGCTGGGCAGGCTTCATGGGCCGGTCTGGCTTCAGCAGAAAAAGGAAAAGGAAAGAAGGGAGCTGGGCCGGTTTGGGGAGAAAAAGGCCGGCAGGTGTTGCTGGGCTGTTCGGCCGAAATAGAAAAGAAAGAAGAGGGGTTTGGCAGGCTGGGCTGGAGTCATGGGCCAAATCGGCTTCAGCATTTCCATTCCTTTTCTTATCTCTTTTCATTTTCTGTTTTTGTCTATTTTAATACATGTAAATACTTAGTGTTTTGTAGCCCTTGTACAAAGTTCCATGGTGGTCATAGTGGTCATAGGATTTGTTGGGTTATTATTCCCTTAATATTATATTTAATTATTGTATAAATAAATATGTTGTAGTGCTTGTATTGATTTGAATAAACAATACAAAAATCCAAATAAAAGCCAAATCACAAGTATTTAATTAGATGCAATTATGATGCTTGTAAAGTTAGAACAATTTACGTGGGTCCACTAGTGCATGTACCCTAGCGACGTGGTACCTAAATAGATGAAATGTAAAACTAGTCAAAGACACTAGTTGGTTCTAGGGTTTAGTGTGTAGCACATGTTCCTTGGTTCCATCGATTCTAGTAGTATTCCAACAAGGTCTTAGGGTCATGGTCTAGGATCTACTACTAGGGCATATCATGGCTATTGATGCCACTGGTCAAGGCATAGGTTTACTTGGATCCTATTCACTTGTGGCTTAAGAAAGATATTAAGACACATGCGAGGATAATATATCGTGGTGCTTAGCAACTAAACCCCCATGCTAGGTGTGCGACAAGGTAGGGTTTCCTACATGACAAGCAACAAACATGGATTTGCTTAGAAAAAATTTTATAGTTCAGATTTTTGTATTGGTGAATTTTTCGGGTTGTTACAGCCTGGGCCATGAGGCGTTCAACAAGACGTTGATCTAGCCGGCGGCCGGTTCACCCTCGAATGGAGGACTGGGGCCTTGCGTTCTAGACTTCAGAGATCGAGCCAGAGGAAGCGGACAGTGCATTACGTACAGGGGGTGCATGCTACTGCAAGAGAACAAATTAGTGTTTCAGTGTATTATACGTCGTTGCTCTGAATGGCATGTGATTATTTCACTTGCTTATTATCGCTAGGTAATTACCACTGCCTTTTGCTGATCTTTTTTCTCTCATGCTCATGTGCACCACCTTTATGTGTAGAAGAGAAAGCTGTTTGTCATACTCAGATCTGAGGTCAAGTTTGTGTTGGTATATCTTTATGTGCTAATGTCCACAACTGTTTTTTCTATTATTCCTGAGGCGAAGGCGCAAATGCAAGGGCAGCAACTGAATGTTACTGAAGTTCCAACTGTTTCAGGTCTATCAAAACCTCATCCCACACTAAAGTCTGTAGTTCTTTATATAATCGCAATATGTAAAAAGGCAAGGGCAGCAACTGAATGTTACTGAAGTTCCAACTATGCTTGTCCGCCCCATACTTTGCAATGCTGAGTGTTTTGTGATAGATGGACGATCCATTTTTCTCCCAATACCTCCAAATCCTATAATCATGATACTATATATGTATCAAAGAACTTACGCATGTTCCGACTTAGTTACACAAAGTGGATTGGAATTTTTTTGTGAAACGGAAACAATATTTTAGGTGCAGATGAATGCAAATTTATCTCTTTTATTGGGCCTCATGGGCGTGTGTGTGGGGGGGGAGGGTGATGAAATGTACTACAGTTTTATAGAGTTTTAGCTATCACTTCAAACGAGCATCGTGTTTGCTATGCATTTCTTATGGTTCGTATTTATATTCAATTAGATGGACCAAACCAGTGTCAGAGAATTTATTCTTCTTACTTTACTTCAGCAATACAATAAAATAATTAAAAAGAAGATTGGTGATTTGTCACATCAGAATATTATCAATTGTTTTGAAAACATATGTTTTTGGTTTTCCATCTAAATCAAGTACATGTCTCGCAACAAACAACATGAAGAGAAGGGAAAAAAATTTGACTAGTTTGTGGCACTATAGTCTTTTCTGATGGAATTATATTTTCGTATTCTCGATCACAAATAATGGCGTCAGCTGTTGCAGCCATGTCATATGATATCATTAATCCAGGTTATAGCTTTTTATCTTACTCATTTCTTATTTGTTCCCTTATCTCAAAAAAAAATCTTATTTGAAACTTTATTGTCATTGTTGTATTATTTGATCAGACCATTGGTGCTACACATCTGCAGGGCATAATTCCCATTAGACCAGAGGGGGTTGAATGTGAGTCTTAAAATTTCTTTCGAAACTTTTGGTTCTCGGCTCGACAAACAACCCTAAGAAGCAATACACAAAGAGGCAATGATCACGACCCTATTGAGAGGGTGGATGCTCCTTAGAGCATCTCCAACAGTCTCCCAATACACACCTCCAATGAGAAAAAGCTGATATTTGGGGGATTTACATGCTCCAACAATTCCCCAATCCAGCCCCAAATAAGAAATTTTTTTGCTCAGCCCCGCAAAATCGAGACCTTCGCCCCGCAAAGAAAGGGGAAGAGCACCCTCCCCGCAAATCTCTTCGCATACAATGAGTTTTCAGCAACCAACCGTCGCCTCGACACGGCGCAGCCATGGCCGCCGCCGTCTGCGGCTAGGCCCGCGCGGCGCTCGCATCAACCATGTCAAAGAAGGGGAGAAGGTGCTCCAGCGACACCATCGCCCAGGCGAGATCTGGCGTGAGACCTCCTCGCGCGGTGCGGGGCTATGGCTGCCGACGAGATGCCGTGCGCGACCGGAGTTGTGGCTACGGACGGGGATGGCGACGACGACGGGGATGGAGATAACGACGACGATTTGGACAGCGGGACCGGTTTCGATCCCGAAGGTGGAGTTCGAGGCTCGTGAAGACGGCCTCGTAGCACTCGATCCCGTCGGCGGAGCCCGGTCCTAGCACGGAGGCGCGCTCATTGGAACCGAAGGAGAAGACGCGTGGTGGCTGGGACGGGCGAGAGAGCGGCGGCGGCGAAGGCGTGTGCGAGAGAAGGAAACGCGAGGGAGACGAGATGACTATGTCGCACGAGGAAAAGGAAAAGAAAAGAACGGAGAGAATTAAATGATTTCACTGACATGTGGGCCCATCTATTGGGGGTCACTTATGGGAAACAGCTACACCACCTCTTCCCAATGAATCAAATAGTGCTACTAAGCCGCCCCCATTATCCTGTTATTCGGGAACATATATTGAGGAACTGTTGGATATGCTCTTAGGAACACAACGGATCACCACAACAGCAGTGGAACAAATAAAAATCAAATCGGTCCGAACCGACAAGATACGGGTCAAATAGAGAAACTGCTACAGTGTCGTGCCACATTTCAAACTTGGACTCGCTTATCGCTTCAGCCTCACCTTGCACTCTGTTCACGGCTTGCCACCTTGTTGTTGTCGTTAGCTCCACCTTATTGTTGGACGATGGGCACAGCAGAGCAACGAGGTCTCCTTTTCTTACCTATATCTGGCCGTCGCAATGGAAGGGATGAACGCGGGCATGGCAATAAAAAAAATGGGAGACCCATATTAAGTTGGTCCGGAGGTTGGGCAGGGAAGAAAAACAGAGTTCATGATTTTAGTGTTGGTCAAAGTTAATCTTAAGGAGTGGTCTTTGAAAAATCGGAACTACTACTACACCACCTATCCATTGTAGAAATGAGACATTCTAAGGTGGTTTTGCGACTACCCTTGAAAATCAATGTTTAGGGGCAGTCCATGAAAATAAAATTCAAGGGTTATTGACTTAGTCAACTATCCCTATACATATTTTTAAATAAATTACACGAAACTATTAAATGTGCCAAAAATTTAGACATAAATATTTTTTGCTAGCACGTGCCTATATAGTTTGGACGCCGCGTCATAAGCCTCAACCATGGGGTACTCATAGTGCACACTTCACCATATAGAGTCTATTCATATTAATTACACAACCACGTACATATTTTGCTGACATGGCAAGCCATTATATGAGGAAAGGGAGAAAAAAAACAAAGAAACAACGTCTTATTTAGACGTCATGTTGCCGCTGCCACCTCCTCCGCTGGCGCTCCACCGAGCGGTCTTCTCCCATGCGCCTCCCTCCTACGCGCGCCATCCTTGGCGCTCAGTCTTCCGTGTGCGCTCACGGAGGTGAAGCCGCCGTCTCTGCCAAAATATCTAGGAAGCGCGCCTCTTTCAGGCCCGGTCCACTCCAGGTGCATCTCCCATTGAGGTTCATATCCAGGTGCATCCATAGCTCCCTTCGATTCTACCTCGGCATCTCCTCCCCCATCCACTATGACCAAAGAGATCCCCCCAATCTCACTAATGAATCGATCAACAAAGACTAATGGACGGCGAGGCAATGGTGTCCCTACCCCCTAGAAGTCCCAACAAGGAACTCTAGTGGTCCTACGGGAAGTATCTATGATTCCGCTGCCATCTAATGTGCATAATTTGAAACAAAGCATTGTGCTCATGACTGATGATGTTGGTGGGCGTGGGCTAGGATTTGTTGCCAATACGGGGTACAAACTAGAGCTGTGGTCGGGCGTGGCTGGTGCAGATAAAGATGCCGGTTTTGTTCTAAGCAGAGTCATCGATCTTCGGAAGGTACTCACTTCTGGTGCACTCAAGAAGAAGATGCCTCAGGTGGATGGTTTCGCGGATTGTGGTGCCAACCGAATTCTGTTCATAAGGACGTTTGATGGGTTATACAACATAGAGATAAACTCTAGCCAGGTCAGGAAGGTAACCAACTCCTGTGGACGTGGTGAGGTTATTCCTTACATAAGCTTCTGCACTCCAACCTCCAGGCTCTAGCTACAGAAGTACAACTTTGCTTGTTTATGATTTTCCATACATTAATTGTCGACGAACCATGGCATATTATTTGTATTACCATAGTAAAAGGAAAGTGCACACAAATATATTTGTAACCAGCTCTGGTGTATAAATATGTGTCTATGTCTTATAACTATACAACCCCTAAGGTCTAAATTTGCTCTTTAGACGGCTTCCCGAAGAGGCTTGCCAATTTCTTAGTCTACTCTTCAGAAGCTGATGTTGTACTCTACTTCATATCTTTTGGTCCGATGCATGATCCCCAGGGATGGTTGCGGAGAATTTCCAAAGTTTACGTACCTTGTCCACATGCTGATGCTGATGCTGAGCTCGTTGGGAACTGCATGCTCACACGTACCACTCGTCGGAGCGGCCACACCTGCTAGTCTTAGAAAAATAGGCAATTCATGCGCTCGGACGTCCGATGGATCAGATGCCCGCTGCACATGGCCATCTTCATGCTGGTGAGCTCATCTCCAACGTCGTCCACCGCCTGCCGCCGACGGTAGGATCTCGCCGGACCTTCGGGGAAACCCTATTGCCGGCGGTGACCGCCCTCTTCACCTCGCCCCTCCAGCGCCTCCGGCCATGGCGCCCTGTCGACGAAATATCGGCGATAGTCCGACCAGGGGTATGCCCTGACCGGTAATGGATTGGCGGAAGGCGCACGAGATTGCGAGCAAGACGTAAACAGGGAGCAATCACACGAGGTTTACCCAGGTTCAGGCCGCAAAGATGCGTAAAACCCTAGTCCTGCTCTCTGTTTCGATTATGATGTGGATGTATGAGTCTGTGCGTTATGCCAGATTCTGTCCTCCGGCATGGGGGTCCTTGCTCTCCTTATATATCGCGGGGAGCAAGGTTACAAGTCGGAACTAGCCTATCTGGTACTAAGTTTATATACTTTACAAGTCTAAACTTTCCTATCTCAGCTAGGTCTTGTCCTCCTTGTCGGTCTTCGATATTCTTGCTGTTTTAGGCTGTCCACCAGCCCGGCTGAGCCGATCGGTCTTGAAGCTTGATGGGCCGGCCTGGCGATAGCGTGTCGGCCCAAACTAGGCCGTGAGGGTATATGGAGTTTATACCTCCACGGCTAGTCCCCGAGCATCATGGATCTTGAGGGAAAAAACACCGTCTTGCTTGGTTGAGTGAGAAAGGGTGGTTGGACACACGTTCGACATGTGGTCCGAGCAGGGCTGGAGGACCGTCTAATGCTTCCGACCACACTTTGCTTTCACTTGGTTGACGTTTTCGGTTTTGACCGAAAGATTTATGCTGCTCCTGAAAAGAAAAAAGAATTTTGAAAGGGTCCCAAATCTAGAGACGTGGGCCCTCGTTAGTGTGTGATGCCTGCCATCACATGGTATCTGTCGTGATTGGTCGTTGCCTTAGCTTAGTTTTGAACTAAACTTCTTTGTAAAAAGAAAGATTCAGGCCGAGTCATGCAAATGACGTGGGCCCACGTAGTCCCCGAGGTTGCTGTAAGATAGTATATGTTGCAGTAAGCTCTAAAAGAAGGATCTAGCCCATGTCACCTCTCAGGTGACGTGGGCCCACGTAGTCCCCGAGCCTGAGATGGGGTGGAACACATTATGTCAGGGTCTAAAAAAGAAGACAACTGATCATTATATCGTGCTTTATGTGTTTCCGACCACTCTTTGAGTGAGACCGAGCAGGCCAAATTTTATTTGGGCTGGTCGGTTTGAACCATGCCATGACTTTGTCATGATTAAGTTAAGGTAGCTTTGCTATTTAACTCAGTCCCCAGCGTGGCTGTGAGACCATGGTTTTGAATCTAAACCCATGAAAATAGCTTTGCTATTTGTGTGCCAGAATAACCGGTATCATTGGCCAAAAAATCCCAGCTCAGCTGTCGGATTGTGTGGGTTGAATTGTTTATGCTATACTGCAACTTTGTTACGCGCGGGTTGGAACAAACTTTTTGCTTTGTGAACCCGATCTTTTTTAGCGAGGCTGTTTTAAGACTATAGCAAAAGAAACAGAGACTTAAATGACCTTCGTAGCTTTGCTCACCGGGTCGGCTTTCGGGTTATCCGGTAAGTCTGTGCGTCCGTAATGGGAAATGTTTTGTAAATTTAAATGGGGAGAGAAAAACTGACCAAAAAGGCCTTTTAGCTTGAAGCGGCCCGGTTTTTCGACCCATTAAGGAAAAAACCCTTGTGTGGTTAAAAACTCTTGGTGCCGCCGTCATTTGGTTTGCTTGCATTTTGCCTATAGCTCTTGCAATCAGTTCATTCTGCCGCCCAAACTCCGTGCCTAGGGTTAGCTCAAGTAACCGCATCCTGTTGTTTCGAGGGTCATGGCGAAGAGGTGTCAATCTGCAACAGGGAAAAGGAAGGAGAAAAAAGAGCAAAAAGAGTATGAGAAGCAGATGAAGCAGATTTGGTCACCCACTCAATCGACGGCGGCGTCGGTGAATGCTTTGGCGGATGGCGGCATGATCCCGCCGGCATCCTTTGGAGTATGGCGTGTGCCACCTCGAGGTGAGGCATTCCCCCGCCCTTATGATGGCGAGATAGTTGTATTCGAGGATTATTTTATCAGGGGATTAGGTATCCCAATCCATACTTTCTTGGTGGAGCTTTGTATCCTTTGGAAGATATCGCTCTGTAACCTCCACCCGAACTCAATTATGACAATTGCGCTCTTTGTTGCTTATTGCGAGATGTATCTTGCAATTCCCCCAAACTTCAATGTCTTCCGTTATTTTTATGAACTGAAGAAGAGGGGAAACTTGGGTGGTAGTCCAGTGGCTGGGGCATGCTATATTTCTCTTCGTGATGGAATGCGCTCCCGCTGGCTATCTTTCACCCATACTGATAATGTGAAGGACTGGTTCAAGAAGTGGTTTTATGTAAATGACAATGAGCAGGGGAGACCTGTTCCTTGTGATATTACACATATTCCTGAACCCAATCATTTTTGGTCGGATAGACCAAATGCTACTGAGATGATTGAGGTGAATGAGATAATTGCCATGATGAACTTCAAGGGTCTGCGAATGGATTTACGATTCTGCCGTTTATATCTCTCGCCGTATTCAGCCTCTGAAGGAGAGATTTAATTTTTTGTGGGAATATCGTCTAAAAGACGACCCTTCTCGTGAATCTCCGGAGGAAATTTCACTTGATGACATTAATCTGAGACTTCTGAAGATGTTCAAACGTGGGGAGGATACTCATATCTCTCGTCCTACCATTAAGCCTTATGATTGGAGGATGCCGCCTCCACCGGTATGTTTCGCTTACTTATTTGTTTCTTCGTATTTGGACGTTTTTTGGTATTCTTGCCGTTGGACTGATCTTCATGTGTTTATAGGGCCGTCATATATACGTGTCCCGAGTACCTCTTGATATTTTGCCTCTTTGGAGAAGCTGCAGCATGCAGCGTACGGGTTTTGATCGAGGTATTGACGGGATGACGGTGGCTGATGATACTTTGATCCCGATGTTGATCGATCGAAGGCAGTGGGAAACGGAAGGTTGTTTATGAGAAGAAGAAATGATCGGCATCTTGACCGGTGGAGCTTTATCATTACAACCTTGTGCTTCGGCGGCGAAACGTCGGCGTCATCGGTTGCGAATCGTTAGATTCGATTCCGATTGTGGAGACGAGCCGACTCTTCTTGAGTTTGCTCGGCGCAAAAAGTGCGCTACGAAAGTGGTCGGGATAGCGCTCTCCCTTTGTTGCAGGGAGCTAGTCGTGTCGTTGAGCAGCCTATGTCAACGGCTGACCGGATTGGTCAGTCAGGAGACCTTGCACAGGATAACTTCTCAGGTCAGTCTGTGGATGGTCGGAGTGCTCCTGCTGTCATCGTGGCCCAAGATGAAGAAGCTCTTGCTGCCACTGATCCTTCTTCTCCTCTTCGTGATCTGGTGGTGCGGAATGACTTTGATGTTGGTACATCTGTCCCTTCTAGGGATGAGGAGACCGATATGCCAGACTGGTTTAGTCTGCATTTTGAGCAGTCTGAGCTGTAAGTTTTGCAAACTTGTTACTTTTTGCTATGCCCCCCCTTTTTTTTTTAATTGCTGTAAAAATTTTCATTGCAGGGCTTCTATTGTTGATGACTTGGTCGGGGACCCTTTGGGTCATGAAGCTTTGGTCAATCTTTGGAACAAGCCGGGGAGGCTGTTCCCGAAGTCATAACTCCCGCCGCCAATGCCGTCATTGATCAAGAAAATGTTCCCGAAGTTGTGCCACCGCTCTGCGATCTTGTTGATGATCCAGGGATAGTTCTTGCAAATGTTGTTGCTTGAACTGCGGTGGTCACTGTGGGTATCAACATCATGGCCTCCGCTAGGGATACTCGACCATCTTATCCCGGTGTGGCGTTAGATTCTTCCCGGCTTCTTCTGGCGAGGGTGATCAATATCTGAATATGCATTTGGGTAGTTTTAGACCCGGTGCATCGGCAGCAGATCGCCCGAGATAATGGAAGAGGTCGGGGGGAACTTCTTCTGTCCCCATATACCTGGTAGCCGACTATGTTGCTCATCAAGATGACAACGGTGAATGGCACATTTTTGAAAATGTTACCGGGGGTGCCGTTTACGATGGTTTTGAGCAAGTGTTTGCGATCTTCGTGCTCTTATTAAGGTTGGTACTTGTTTTTGGTGAATTTTTCTATTTTGCCCGTTACGTCGCGTTGTGAAGGATCTCTTTTGCGGGTAGTTGAAGATGTTGCTTTGAAGAGCGCCGTCTTTGCATAGAGCAATTCAAACCGACCATGTGTGAAAACGGTCTTCTGCGGAAGCAAAATGGAGATTTGGAGCGGCGATCCGTGTTCACGAAGGTCGTGAAAGGCTTTGGGAACTTGAGAAAGATTCCTTGTTAAAAAAGGTTGCATCCCTTCGGGAGCAAAAGAAAGGTTTGTTTTACTCACTCCTGTTACTTGTTGTTTTAACGTAATATGTCGGTACTTGATTGTACTTTGTAGGTTTGGAGAGTGATAAAGCCTTGATGGCTGCTGAAATTGCTCGTCGAACGAACGGAGAACAAAGCCCGTGCAGAAGTTGACCGCTTGGAGAGGGAGGCACGAGGTGCGTTTTCTCCCTTTTTATCTTCTCTCGTTGTTGTTTCGATCTGTGTCTTATAGGTTATACTTATGTAGAAACGCATGAGCGTCATATGGCGCAATTCGGCGTGCGAAAAATGATAATCGGCATCGACGGAGCGTTACTGTCCATGGCGAATGGATTGCAACCTCTGTTTGCTGTTCTTGCGCGGGCGAAGTGAGGCCAGCAAATCCCCTTCTCGTTCTGAATTCGTTGTGGATCAATGCCGTCTTTCGTGGCGTTTGCTTAAGGAGCTTGTCGGGAAGGGGAGTCGCTTTGTTGCGTCAAGTGTTCGGCTCTTGCGCGCCTCACTTTCCTCGGGCGGATTTCAAGCGTTTGGAGTCCGGGAGGCTGCGGATACCTCTCCCGAAAAACTCGAGAGATTTGCAAAAGGCTTGCTGGGGCACCGCTTGTGTTATTGCGACAAGATAGATCTTGTCCCAGAACAATGATTTAAAACTCAGTTGTGGTATTAAACTCTGTGGTGCTTTGCACCGTTTTGTAACAATATCTGGTGTATTTTGATACAATTGGTAGTTGTATGTCTGAAAATGATTACAATTGCCTTGGTGCTAGGCATAGAATTTTATTAAATGTTCTATGTGCCAAGAATTTGGCAAATCTCTAGGTGGATCGTCTAGAGTACATAGTTTATAAGTCGTTGGTCTTGTGATCGCTTTGACTAGGAAGGGTCCTTCCCAATGAGATGATAATTTGTGGAGGTCGTCTGTTTTCGAATTCTCTTGAGGACGAGGTCTCCGACCACAAACTGTCTCTCTTTTACATTTCGTTGTAATAGCGCCGTAGAGACGCTAGATATTTAGCCGTTCTTGGGAGTGTTTCCAAGTTCCGCTCTTCTCTGAATCGATGATAGTTTTTCGACTTCATTCGTGGCTTCTTCGTCATAATTTTTTGTTCTTGGTGAGCCAAATGCTACTTCATCTGGCAAAACTGCTTCAGCACCAAATATCATGAAATAAGGTGAGACGCCGGTATTTCTGCTTGGTTGGGTTCGGAGTCCCCATATCACAGCAGGTAATTCGTGATACCACCTTCCTGGATGGGTGTCGTTGTCTCGATATAGCCTTTTTCGTAGGGCGTCTATGATCATCCCATTTGCTCTTTCGACTTGACCATTAGCTCGAGGGTGAGCTACGATACATATTTTACTTTTGTTCCTAAGTCTTCGCAAAAATCCCAAAATTCACCGCCTGTGAATGCGGATCCCAAATCTGTTATAATGGTGTTGGGTACGCCGAAACGATGTACGACGTCTGTTAGGAACTCAACAGCTTTTTGAGCATTTGCCTTGACTAAGGGCTTATATTCTATCCATTTTGAAAATTTGTCTATAAGTACATAGACAAATTGATAGCCGCCTGGGGCTTTTTTGAATGGTCCTATCATGTCTAGTCCCCAGCATGAAAAAGGGTCATGCGGCTGGTATTGTTTGAAGCTCATGTGCAGGGACAAGAATTTGTTTAGCGAAGAATTGGCAACCTTTACAATGCTGAACTAGTTTCTTAGCATCGGCGAGTGCGGTTGGCCAGTAAAAACCTGCTCGAAATACTTTTCCGACCAGTGTTTTTGATGCTGCATAATTTCCACACATCCCTTCATGAATACGTAGTAGTAGTTCTGCTCCTTCTTCGAAAGAAATGCATTTTGCAAGACTTCAGCGCTTGCATTTTTGCGCATAAGTTGCCCATCGACTAGGACATAATGTTTACTTTGCGTCTTATGAGACGCTGTTTTTTTTCTATTTTATCCGTCGGTGTGTCCTCATCAATGAGATACCGAATAAAGGGAATTCTCCAAATCTGGGCTTTATCTCCTTTGTTTGTTCCAAAGGTTCCATTGATGGTATTTGCTCGTTACATCCCTTTGTAGTTGAGGGATCTTGTCGCTTTCTTTTCTTTGGATAAATAACTTTGGAGTTATCTATAGATTTTTTGCCTGATCTTATTCTTGGAGCATTTATTACGAAAGGTCTTTGGTCGGATTGCAGCAATGATCTTCTTTTCTTCTTGGTCGGAGGTGGGCCAGCAGTATGCTTTGCTGAATATTATCTGTTTTGGTTTTGCCGTCTGATGGATCTGTTTCTTTTTGTGGTGGTTCCTGTGCTTCCTCCTGTGTGACAGAAGGTAATAGTAGATCTTGAACAAATACGTCGGGTGGCATTTTTGCTCTTTCGGATCCCAATTTAGATAATTGGTCCGCAAGTTTGTTCTTTTCTCTTGGTATATAGGTGAATTCCAAGCCATAGAATTTATTTTCTAGCTTCCTTATCTCTGCCACGTATGCTTCCATTTTTTCATTAGTACAGTCCCATTCTTTGTTGATTTGCTGGACAACTAAATTAGAGTCTCCAAAGACGAGGAGCCTTTTTATACCCAATTCTATGGCTATCTTGAGGCCGTGAAGTGCAGCTTCGTATTCGGCCGCGTTATTTGAAGCTTTGAAATGGATACGCAGCACGTATCTTAGGGTATCACCGCTTGGTGCTTTGAACACGACGCCTGCTCCTGCTCCTTTTATTTTAAGGGAGCCATCGAAGAACATTTCCCATCGTTCGGCTTCGTTTTGAAATGGTGGTAGGGACATGTCCGCCCATTCTACTAGGAAATCAACCAAGGCTTGGGATTTGATGGTTGTACGGCTTTGAAATTTTAGTGTGTATGGGCTGAGCTCTATTGCCCATTTGACGATCCGACCACTTTGGCGTCTTTATTGCGAAGAATGTCGCCAACGGCATGTTCTGTTACTATTGTGATCGGATATGTGTCAAAGTAGTGTAGCAGCTTTGGTTTCGTTATTAGGATCCGTACAAAAGTTTTTGTACGTGTGGGTATCTGTTTTTGAGTCGTTTAATACTTCGATGTAGTAGACGGTCTTTGTACGCCATATGTATGTCCCTCTTCTTGTCTTTCGACGACTATTCTTTGTCTTGACCACGCGATCGGTAGCCGCAATGTATAGCAATAATTCTTTATCATCTTTAGGTCTTTAGCTTGGTGGCGATGTTAAATATGTCTTGAGTTCGAAGAAGGCTTTGTGCTTCGCTTGTCCATTCAAATTTTTGCTTGGCCTTTAATAGTTTGAAAAAGGGGAGGCCTTTTTCGCCAAGTCTTGATATGAAGCGGCTTAAAGCCGCCATGCATCCAAGATAAGTTTACGGATATCTTTAATACCTTTGGGTTGCGTCATTTTTAAGACTGCATTAACTTTTTCGGGGTTTGGTTTAATGCCATCTTGGCTAACTACGTTGCCGAGTAGTATCCACGATGGTACTCCGAATATGCATTTACGTGGGTTTAATTTCCACTTGAAATTTGTTTAAAGCGACGAAGGTTCGCTCTAGGTTTGAAACTAAGGATCCGCTCTCCTTTGTTTTTACGACTACGTCGTCTACGTATGCTTCGACAGTGGTCGGAAATTTCTTTTGAAGACACTCTTGGATAGCGCGTTGGTATGTTGCACCAGCATTTTTGAGGCCAAACGACATGGTCGTATAGCGATGCGCCGAAAGGCGTGATGAATGATGTTTTTATTTGATCGTGAGTTGCTAGGGCTATTTGGTGATACCCTGAATAGCAATCTAAAAAGGACAACAGTTCGCGACTGCGGTTGAGTCAACTACTTCGTCGATGCGAGGTAGTTTGAAGGGGTCTTTAGGCGTGTTTGTTGAGATCGGTATAATCAACACACATTCTCCATTCGCCATTTTCTTTTGTACAAGAAGCTGGATTGGATAGCCGATCGGGATGATACACTTCTTTTATAAAACCAGTTGCTAATAGCTTTAACACTTCTACCCTAATCACCTCCTTTAATCGCGAGCAAACCGTCGTAATCTTTGTTTGATTGGTTTGGCGGTTTTACGAGACATTAAGGAAGTGCTCGACCTTTTCCCTTGGGACGCCCGGCATGTCTGCTTGGTTTCCAAGCAAATATGCTTATGTTGTCCCGTAGGAATTGACGAGCGCGTCTTCCTATTTATCATCTAAATTGGCTCCTATAAGAGCAGTTTTCTCCTTATCTCCGGGGATGAGCTCGATCTTCTTTGTGTCATTGCTTTTGTTGGCTGACCTTTTGGCTTATTGACTGGATCGAAGGTCGGCTTCGGTTCTGTTTTGCTTCAAGGCATGTTTGTTCCATATGGGCTTTGAGGTCTGCTAATTCGGCCGCTGCTGCGTAGGCGTTTGTTTCCCCCATGATCGTGAGCCATAAGCACATTGCCTACGAGAGAAAGAATGCCCTTTGATGTTGGCATTTTTAACACTAGATATCCATAGTGAGGGACAGCCATGAACTTTGCGATCCCCGGTCGACCGAGTATGGCGTGGTAAACGCCTTCGAAGTCGGCTACAATGAAGCGACGTAGTCTTTTCAAGTGTTGTCTTGTTCCGAACCGAACGGGTAGAGTTATTTTTCCCAATGGCATTGAAGGTTTGCCTGGCATGACTCCCCAGAATGGTGAGTCATAAGGTTCGAGATCTTCGATTTTTAAACCTAGCTCGCGAAACGCTTGTAGGAATAGAATGTTTAAAGCACTGCCGCCATCTATGAGTACTCTTTCCATACGTATATGATTAACGACGGGTCGAGTACCAAAGGGAATCGCCCGGCATCTCGGTATATTTGCCCACATGTCGGCTCTGTTAAAGGTTCTTGGTTGTTCCGACTAGGCCGGAGCTTTAATGTCTGTATTTGGTCCATCGGACTTAGCGATTGCCATGATCCTCCTTTTTAGTAACTTTTTGTCCCGCGAGTTATCGAGACCAACTTTGCCGCCAAAAAGTGTTTGGTGGGCTCATTGAACCGATGCCGAGGATCTTTGTTGCTGTCTTCTTCTTCTTCCTCGGCCTTGTCCTTACCGTTCGGGCCGTTTCTCCTTACTTTGTTTTATTAATCTCGTTTCTTGGCGGCTGCCCTACGAAAATTGCTTTTGTGAATCCGCGACACTCGCCCATGGTATGCCCTTTTCCCCGGGTGTTTAGGGCAGTCTGGCCTAGAATCTTCTCATATTACGGATCGAAGTCTCCCTTCTTTTCTCTCTAGGTGGTACCGAATGGACGCGTTGATCTGTGTCTCTTCTATAATTGTTTTGTATGCGATTGTCGCGTCGTCGTTCATTGCGACGGTTATTGTCATGTCTGTCGTTTACGCGCATGTCTTTGCGTTGCAAATCTCTTTCTCTCGTCATCGTTTCTTCGAAGTTTACGTATCCTTGTCCGGTTTCGGGCAATTGTTGCATGGCATCGTCAACGCGAGCGAATTCACGGGCTATTCGAACATCTCGTCGGTTGTAGTGGGTTGTCTTCTCAAAAGTTCTTTTCGTAGATCAATATTTCCGGGTTGTCGTAATCCCATGTACGAAAAGGGACACGACTTCGGCTGCTGAAATGTTTGGAATTGTTGTCCGAGACTTTCGAGAAGCGTCGTATGTAGTGACGTAGTGGTTCATTCGGGTAATCGACGATCTTTGCTAGATCGTACTTAGTGCCAGGCTGGCGGCATGTTATTCTATAGTTCTCGATGAAGAGATGTCGCGGTTGAGGCCAGCTGTGAATCGACCCTTCTCGTTGTCGTAATAACCAATTATTCGGCCTTTGTCGAGTACGATAGGGAGGTAATTGGCCATGACGTGTTCATCCCCTCCTGCTGCTCGTATGGCTACTTCGTATAAGAGGATCCAATGCTCTGGGTCGACCTTGCCATCGTACGTTTTGATGTCTGGTATCCTGAAACTTTTGGGCCAGACTACCTCTCGTAGGGTAGCCGAATAAGGCTTTGGTCCTGAGGCATCCATGCGAGCTCGGTATCGGTTGTTGATGACTTCTCGGAGGTCATTGTCGTCATATTGTTCATCATGATGGTGATTGAAGGGTTGACCATAATCTCTGTTGTCTCTGTGGTTGATCTGTCTTCTATCATTGTGTCTCTGGTGAAATCTGTTGTGAGGAAAATTCCCACAACTCTCTCCATCGTCTTCGTAGTTGTTGTTGTTAGCACCTCCCTCTCTAGAGTATGGGATTTGATTGCTGAAGAAACTACGCGGCCGGTGGCTTCTGGGAGATGCGGCTGGGCGCGCTTGTTCTCTCATATGGTTCACTTGAGCTTTAGCGGCTACTAGAAAATCAATCGCTTCCTCAATTTGGGGAGTTTGAGGAATGTTGGCCGTCTTGAGGCGGTCAATAGCAACCGCATTAGCACTTGGGGTCGTGTGAACTTGTCTTTCGTTTACAAGGTCGAAATCATCGCAAGATTTCGCCGAAAACCCATGCGTCGTCCGACCATACGATCTTGGTCGGCGGCTGGATTGCGGCTTCGTTTTGCCTCCGTTGTTCCCGGGCTGCGTTTCGACCCTCTCGCTGTTGCCTTTGTTCGTCGGTTTCTCCATTGATGGTGATCTCGTTGTCACTAACATGACATCTTTGCGTTCCCTAGTTTGGGAGGGAAAGATGGGAATTGCTTTGTAACTCTTGAGTGGATTTGGCCGGGTTATGGATCTCTGACTGAATTTCCTCATGTTCCTCTGGTCGGAACACGGTGAGTTGTAGATCTGGAGTAGTGTCGATACGCTTGGTGCTGTTGTTTGCAGATTGTACCTCTTCTTCGTTGTCGGAGTAGACCATCGTATGGGCAGATCCCGAGAGTTCTAAGATATTGTAGTAATCGTCGAGTCTGGGCGTGTCTGGAGTAACGTCACGTGTTTTCTCTGGAGATTGGTCGTCCGTGACTTCTTCGAGGCGCACATGGTTGACGATATGTCCTGCGGGTGCGTCGAAAGCGTAGCCAATCATATCTGGACGCGGATCAGGGATCCGGTTGTAGCCTTTGAGGTAATCTGCTAAAAGTTGGTGGCTGAATAGGTCGGCGGTGTTTGGCAACCCGTATGGGAACGGTGATGCAATCCTTGGATCTAGGATCTTGCGATCCGATGATTTTTGTTGGGCATTTTGTTGGCGCTTGGTCTGTTGAAGGATAGTAGGTGATTCTTGCTTTGATTCAATCTGGATAGATCCAAACTGAGCAAAAAACTCCATGAGCCTATCCTGTTGATCATGAGTTGCTTCGAACAGATCGGCCCAATTTTCGTCTGGTGGTTGATTGGTGCCTAGAAGAAAAGGCCGGAGTTCGATAACTCGAGCTTTGATGATGATGCCTCGTACCGAGGAGGCAAAGGATTTGTACCTTCATTGCTTTGTGGAGCTAGGATCGAGGGCGGACCCTCGATGTATGAGGTGTCGGAGCGGTTGTCCGGTCATCGTCCCAACGGTGAAGGTGAGGCCAGGCTTCGAAAGTCATGGAAGCCGGGAAGGAAACCATCTTGATCGACGTGAAATCTCGGTGCGCACCCCTGCACGGGCGCGCCACTTTGTCGACGAAATATCGGCGATAGTCCGACCCGGTATGCCCCGACCGGTAATGGATTGGCGGAAGGCGCACGAGATTGCGAGCAAGACGTAAACGGGGAGCAATCACACGAGGTTTACCCGGTTCGGGCCGCAAAGATGCATAAAACCCTAGTCCCGCTCTGTTTCGATTATGATGTGGATGTATGAGTCTCGTGCGTTATGCCAGATTCTGTCCTCCGGCATGGGGGTCCTTGCTCTCCTTATATATCGCGGGGAGCAAGGTTACAAGTCGGAACTAGCCTATCTGGTACTAAGTTTATATACTTTACAAGTCTAAACTTTCCTATCTCAGCTAGGTCTTGTCCTCCTTGTCGGTCTTCGATATTCTTGCCTGTTTTAGGGCTGTCCGACCAGCCTGAGCCGATCGGTCTTGAAGCTTGATGGGCCGGCCTGGCGATAGCGTGTCGGCCCAAACTAGGCCGTGAGGGTATATGGAGTTTATACCTCCACACGACCCCACCGGCTGACCAGCATCGCCCGCTCGGCGGCACCCCAGCCGCCAAAATAACCGCCGGCCGAACCACCACCACCGTCGTGTCCACGACCGCCGCCAGACCAGCTGGGCGCATTCTACAGCACGGGAGAAGGAGGAAGAGGGAGGCCTCGCTAACCGTAACCCTGACCCTAAATGGCGAGGAGAGAGGAGAGAGGAGAGAGGAGAGGGGAGGAGGATGCGTATCTGGCTCGATGCGCGGCCAGTGCCGTCACCATGGCCGCGTGCGTGGTCATGGGCATGCGAGCTCGGGGCGGAAGGAGGAGCTGGGGGCATGGAGTAGGGAGAGGAGGTTACCACCGTCGCGGCGGTCGCCGGGAGCAGGGTGGAGGGAGGAGTTGAGGCGACGGCGGTAAGGAGAGTGAGAGAGAGCGGGGAGAGAGAGAGTGGGGTTGGGGTCACACGCCAGGACGGGGGCCCAATGTGCGAGCGCCACCCGTCCGACGTGTCAGACGGCCGATGTCTAGCATTTCCGTAGAAACGCGACAGGTGGCCCAATCGGTGAGCGCCACCCGTCTGACATGTGTCGGTCGGACGGCCGATGCCTAGCATTTCCGTAGAAAAATGGATCGAGAAAACAGGACGAGAAGGTATGTTATAGAGCAAGTCCATGTCATAAAATCTCTGAGCTGGCAGAGAGAGTTGAGCGGGTGTTTTGTTGTCCACCCGCTAAAATGCAGGTACCGAGACTGAGCTAGCTTTCTTTTCCATCTCCTTCCTAATCTCATACGCAAACAACAAATACTAAAATATTCCTTACCGTCGGTATAATTAGCTAGTCCATTACACGGATTGTTTGCTAATTTGGACAACAAGTGAATCGGCACAAGGATACAGCCGGCTGTCAGCGTCCCTCTCCTCTCTTGGCATGCACCACGATGCCGGGGCCAAGTGGGGTTCGCGCGCCATAATGCTTTTTTTTTTTGAGCGAATCACAGAGCTTCATTATATAATAGCGGGATTACAATCAGCGGCTGAGAGTTCGGTTAACCACCCCGGAATCTCATCAAGCCAAAAGAAAGAACGACTAGTGGCCGACACCATACAAGCACAAGTGTGCGCCACTGAGTTCGTTTCTCTCCTAACCCACTCAACACGAAAATCAGAAAAAACTTTTACAAGCTCTATGATATCGAAGCAAATACCACCGATAGACGATCTCACTGCTGAAGGGTCTTGTAGAAGTTTTGTCAAGCCCTGGCAATTGGATTCCAGCCCCAACTCCACCGCAAGCTCCACCCCTACCTTTGTAGCTAGTGCCTCCGCAGACAGTGCATCATACACTCCATCAAGCCATCGAGCCGCTGCTGCGACCACCAAACCTGAGTGGTCATGGATGATCACGCCTGCGCGACCAGTGCCCGTTGCCTCGTCGAAGCCCGCATCAGAGTTAATCTTCATCCACCCCTCCGGAGGCCTCGTCCACTTTATTGGAGCACGAAACACAGTGGACAGGCCTGGTTTCTTGAGAGAGGCCAGATCCTCAAGCAAAGATGAGATATACCGTGCAGCGGCGCCCGGCTCCCAGACTTTCCTACCATGTCACCTTCCATTCCTGCCAGTACAGAGACACCATGCTCCACATATCAGCGTGGCCGCCGTTTGTTGGGAGCAGATCTCCGGCTTCAGCACATCAGTTTGCCATGATGCAGGATGTAGGTTAGGTTTCACCATCCCCATCACCTTGTTCACCTCGGCACAGAAACTTTTTGCAGTCGGACATTCAAAGAAGATGTGGTAGAGAGATTCATCATTGTTTCCACACATTTCACAGTAGCTCTCGCGCTCCACATGCCTTCTGAACAATTCAGATTTTGAAGGTAGTGAGTTATGCATCACCCTCCACCAGAAAACCTGAATCTTAGGGGGAACTTTCAGCTTCCATATGGCACTCCATGCGCTCGATCCATCTGAAGCTGTCGGTTCATTTGTTAACGCCTTCGCCACAATCATTTGATCTTGTTTAAGAATCCGGTAAGCAGAGCGAACCGAATACATGCCGTGACGTTCAAAAGCCCAGGCCGTGACATCCTCAGCAAGATGCACACTTGGCTTTATTTTGAGCACCTCTGAAGCCTCTAGTGCCATGAAAGTTCTCCGCACTATTGGCTCATCCCAGGATCTGGTTCCCGGTATAAACAGCTCATGCACCGATTCCGCCATGGCCCAAGGCATACGCACCAGAGGCCTGAGAGATCCCAGACCGGTATCCAATTCTCCTGGGCCTACCCGTTTGATCAAGCCCCGTTGGAGCACTTCCCTTCCATGTAAAATCGATCTCCAAGTCGCCGAGCTTCGCCTCCTTTTGGTCGCTGAGAGGAAATCTGTTTGTGGGTAATATTTCCCCTTCAGTAACCGAGCACACAGCGAGTCCAAACGAGAGATCAGTCTCCACCCTTGCTTCCCCAACATGGCCTGGTTGAACAGAGAAAAATCTCTGAATCCCATGCCTCCATCAGCTTTGCACCTCGTAAGCTTTTCCCATCTGATCCAGTGGATCTTGTGATTGTCAAGCGAACTGCCCCACTAGTAGTTGCTGACCGTCGACGTTAGCTTTTTACAAACCGCCGGTGGGAGCTTGAAACAAGCCATCGGATAAGTAGGTATGGACTGGATATTGGCCTTCAACAAGACCTCTCTGGCCGCGCAACTGAGGCCCTTTTCAGCCCAGCCTCCCACCATTCCCCTTGCTCTTGAGGGGACATAGTTGAAAACATCTGCTGCTCCCCTCTCGGCCACAGTTGGCAAACCCATGTATCTTTCTCCCAATGCTTCATTCGGTATTTGCAAGCTTGTATGCACTCCATCTTTACAGTCCTGATCACAATTTGGACTGAAGAAAATGGCTGACTTGTGCTTGTTCACCATCTGGCCCGACCCCTTGTGGTAGTCATCAAGTATAGCAGCTACCCGATCGGCCCCTCTCTTTGATGCTTTGGTGAATATCAAGCAGTCATCCGCAAAGAGTAGATGAGAAATCCAAGGTGAGTGATGACTCACCCTCACCCCTCTTGAGATATAAAGCGGCCCAATACTCCTGATCATGCAAGAAAGTCCCTCCGAGCATAACAGGAATAAATATGGTGATATAGGGTCACCCTATCGAATCCCCCTGGTTGGTTTGAAACTGTCAGAGAAAACCCCATTCACCCTGACTGAAAAGGATACCGACGTGAAACACTTCATCACCAGGCTACACCATGTGTCAGGAAATCCCAAAGCCTGCATAATAGCTTCCAGGTATCTCCACTCAACGCGATCGTACGCTTTCGCCATATCTAGTTTGACCGCACAGTCTCCTGTTTTCCCCTTCTTGTTTCTCAAGTAGTGGACACACTCATATGCAATCAATACATTATCAGTAATAAGCCGCCCCGGTACAAACGCGCTTTGCTCCTCCGCAATGATGTCATCCAGTATCAGACGTAGCCGGTTTGCCATAGTCTTGGAGCTAAGTTTATAAAGCACGTTGCATAGAGAAATAGGATGGTACTGTGAGAGTTCTTGGGGGTTGCTCACCTTTGGAATCAGTACAAGCAGAGTCTGGTTCACATCCTCAGGTAGTTCCCCGCCATTCAGAAAGGTTAGCACCGCTTCTAACACACACGGCTTGAGAAGTTGCCAATGTGTCTGGAAGAAGCCGGCATTAAAACCATCCACACCCAGTGCTTTGCTCGGTGCCATCTGGGCCAAAGCCGCCTCCACTTCATCAGCCGTGAAGGGACTGGACAGCAGCTCACACATGTCCTGTGTCAATTTCTTCGGCACAAAATGGCACACCAGATCCGGATCCAACTCTTCTTGCGCAGCAAAAAGTTTTTCATAGAAATCATGGGCCATTCGCTCCAGATCATCCTGCTCTGTGACCACATTGCCATTGTCATCCTTGAGCATTTTGATACGGTTGGCCCTCCCTCTAGCCCGAGCCTTAGCCTGAAAGAAGGCCGTGTTCCTGTCCCCCTCCTTTAACCATGCGATTCTCGAGCATTGGCGCTCCATGGTCTCCTCTCTTGCTAGCACATCAGAGAGCTGAGCCATGAGTCCATGTTCACGAGCAGTCGGGCCCCGATAAAGAGTCCCACTTCGTTCCTCCTCCAGCTGGGATCGAAGGTCTATGACTTGTTTTTTCACCTTGCCAAAAACCTCACGATCCCATGTACGCAGCGATCTCTGAAGGGACGCCAGAGCAGACGCAACTGAAGACAAGTCTGCACGTCCTGCGCCCGGGTCCCAAACCCTGTTGACAAACTCATTGTACTCTCCATGAGATTTCCACATGTTTTCATACCGAAAAGTTTTCGGTTTCCTGCGTCTCCTTCTCACAATATTATCTTGATGTCGTATCTCCACCAAGAGGCCCGCATGGTCTGATTCCGCAAGCAGAATATGATGGACTTCAGAGCCTCCCAGTACTCCCAAGAAATTGTCATCCCCAAAAGCCCTATCCAGCCGGGCTTTGACATTCCTTTCATCATCCTGGTGGTTGTCCCAAGTGTAGGGGAGTGTTGACGGTAGTTAAGTATCAATTTTATACCATCAACGCAGCAATAGAAAGGACTAATATGAGTTCACCTATTAGATATAGGGGTTACACTGACAGAATTCCACGAGTTTTGGTGATTGTCTATTTCTGCAGGGGGTTATCAGAAAGAGAACCAAAGGAGGCCCACATGTCATGATTACATAGAGATAAAGATCGAACGGGTAAAATTGTATACTCTAGAAGACTCCAGAAGGCGACACCTGAAAGCGGGGGCCCACCTGGCATTGACTAGGGGCGGCCGACCCACCACCTCAACCAATCAGGTTGAGGCTCGTGGATCCTGCCTCCACCGCCTTTGAGGATGAATAATTATCGTCCATTTAGGTCGGTTTGATCCGATGGCTATGGTGCAACCTAGGGGCCTATATATTCAGAGCCCCTGGCCCCTGGGTGAAACCCTAATTCATTCTCTCTTCATTCATCTGAGAGGATTCAGAGAAGCCATAGCCACCATCTCAATTAGAGCTCCATAGTTTAGTAGCATAGCTACATAGGAATAGATCTAGAGGGAATCAAGCCTAGCTTGGAGTCCGGATCTGTCGGAGTTCTTGGTAATTCCCCTCTACATTCTTGTAATATTCATCATTGTTCGTGATACTATGAGTAGTACTTTATTCTATTTTATTATATCAGAATTGACTTTGCTCTATTTGATTATGTTCTCAATTATATCGTTCTTCGTTTACTTTGATTATATGTTTAGCATAGTTGGACTAGAATTATGTTTATGCATAGGATCGTATAGCGCTTGCTCATTAGGCCAATGGGTGAGTGATAGATATTGTGTAGGCATGGTGCTGGACCGTATTTATCTGCGATTGCACCCTATATTCCGGATCGTGAGGTAGATCGCGGGGTAGTGATCTGTTGAGTCCTTTCTAGCCCTTCTCCCGAGTATAGGTCTAGCGAGAATACCCCTATTACATTGAAGTCATTGCTATGTCTCTAGTCTTCTCGGTAATATCACTATGCATAGATGTAACCTTTTCCCGCCATGATTGCTAGATGTTCTTGCACTAATCATTGTATGCTTTGACTTTATAGTTAGAATAACATAGGATTATACCCTAGATCATCCTAGTCCATGCTAGTGTTATAAGCTTAGAGTGCTAAGTTGAGATGGCTATTACTATCATTTTATGTGGCTAAATGCTCTCATTTATCTTATGTCAATTATCATTCATTCTTATATTTTATGTGACACTTACCCCGTATGAGATGATCGATACGAGACAAGGTTAAGCTCTCCATTATTGCATGTGCATTGCTCATCACTCATTATCCGGTGCATTCCCTTCCCGGTGGTAAAATTATAAATAATGATACCTAGATTACTCCTGGTTAAAATGCTACGATGATATTTTACGTGCGCTTGAACCCTCCTTATTTCAGTTGCACTTAATAGACATCAACAAGCATTTTTGGCGCCGTTGCGGGGAAGGTTGAAAGCCAATGGATAATGAGCAAAGCCGCACTAAATAATAAGATTGAGCACTATCACCATTCTCTACTCATACGGCCTTACCCTTGTCTTTCGTCTATTTTATATCTTATGCGGTAATATATGAAAAAGACAATTCTTCCTGATAATTATATTGACAATCCAGAAGCTTTATTCAGGAAGGCCAGAAGCAAGTTGAAGAAGACCAATCAATCATCATCAACTCAACTTGGAAGTTTGTCAGAAGCAGAAAGTCAACCTTTCATTCGAGACTTGACACCAGCATTTGAAGCCATGGCGAACAAGTCACTCCACGAGTTCTCAGCTCCCACTACGGACAACATTCGTACTAGACCAGCTGCGGACATCGAAGGAGCTTTTGAGCTCAAGCCTGCGCCGATCAACATGGTGCAAGCAAGCCGGTGCAGTGGGAAGGCCCATGAAGATGCTAGTGCTCATCTCCAACACTTTCGGAGATTTGTAGCACATTCACTATCAAGGATGTCCCCGAGAGATGCTATACTACTTCGCCTCTTCCCATTCTCACTCCGGGGAGAGCGAAGCGTGGTTCTACGCCAATAAGGAGAAGAATACTACGTGGGCACTATGTTCCACCAATTTCTTGGCGAAGTTCTTCCCCACGGGCAAGACAAATGCTCTTCGTGGGAAGATATCAAGCTTTCGGCAACATCATGATGAGGCTGTCCCCGAAGCTTGGGAGCGCTTTCAAGACTACATCTTCGAATGTCCTCATCATGGCATGGAGAATTGGCTGCTTATGCAGACATTCTACCATGGGCTCAGCAACAGCACACGTGAGACGATGGATGCTACTGCTGGAGGTGCATTCTTATCACTCACTATTCCTCAGGCCACAGCTCTTGTGGAGAAGACGGCATCCAACCAAGGTTGGAGTGAAGAAAGAACTCAGACCCGCAAGAAAGGTGGAGGAATGCACCAGTGAAGGAGGTAGACATCTTTACTGCCAAAATGGATCTGCTAATGAAGAGGCTCGATGAGAGAGCCCCGGAGAAGAAAGAAGTCATGCATATACATGATGCTCGCATGACATGTGAAGAGTGTGGAGAGACTGGGCACACAGGTGCTAACTGCCCAGAGCTGAAGGAGGACGTGAACTACCTCAACAACAACAACAACAACAACAACAATTACTATCGTCCTCGCGGAATCAAGGTTGGAATCGGCGGCGGAGGCCTAACTACTCGGGCAATTATTCGAGGCAACTATCATGGTAACAACTCCTCCTACAATAATTACAACCGGCCGCCTTTGAGAGAGTTAGTCTTGAATCAAGGCAAGATGATGGACAATCTGTCCAAGAAGCTGACATCAAATGACAAGGTCCTAGAGATACTCGGCAACAGAATGGATGGCTTTTCCAATGCCATCAAGAGTCAAATTTCACTTCAACAAAATACTTGAGTCACGGGTACAACGGCTTGTCAACCTTGCTCCCTCTGGCGGCCAACGTAACCGCGGGACAACCCGAAGAGCTCGAAACGCAAATCTTGTTGATATATTCAATGTAGAAGACGGCCGGAGTGATCCATCGAAGGGGTCATGGATTGACTCAACTCGCCAATCAAGAAGGGCGATCCGGGAGACCGGTCATTCCGATCTCCATTGGAAGTACCAACTTCAATGAAGCAATCGTAACTTCGGTGCAAGCATCAACATCATGCCAAGAGTGATATATGAGAAGCTATTCAGATGCCCCTTAGCATACACAACCATGTGCTTGCAGCTTGCAGACCAGTCACTCCGTGTCCCTTTGGGAGTACTAGAAGCTATATGTGTACGAGTGGGCAACTCGTATGTCCCTGCAGACTTCGTGGTAGTGGATACAGGCAGTGATGAAAGGTCCCCTATCATTCTGGGACGACCATTCTTGAACACTACTAGAGCCATCATGTATGCCAACACTGCTAAGATCATCTTCAACATCAAGGGCAAGAGAGAGACCTTCTTCTTCGAGAAACAGCAGTGCTTTGCGGTTCCCAAAGACACCCTCATTAACGGAACAATGAGAAGAAGAAGAATCCAGCTAAGAAGAGCAAGACCAAAGATAAGAAGACCAAGAAGACGAGAGCGGTGAGGATGGTCACTGCCGGTCCACAAGGAGCATGACCACTTACTCGATTCCCACGTCGATCAAGAAGGATGACCCGGGTGTCCCAACCATTCAATGCTCCATCAACGAAGCTCTTTCAATAAAGCATGTCGTGACACCGGATCGGCGTCAACATTATGGCCAAGGTAACCTATGAGTATCTATATGGCACCATGCCTTTGGAGCCCACCTATGCACAGCTGCAGATGGCAGATCAAACATTCCGCTTTGTCGAAGGAGAAGTGAAGGATGTCCTCATCCAGATAGATGACCATTATGTCCCTACAGACTTTCTAGTCATTGATATGGGAGATGACTACGATCCTCCAATCATCCTAGGAAGACCATTCCTGAACACCACCAGAGCTATCATCTATATTGGGACAGGAGAGATCCATTTCCACTTTCCCACTGAGAAGGTACGCCGCTACTTCAACAATAATTATATAATCACTGAGGAGCCCAAGAAGAACAGAGCAAGGAGAAGGCAGCGTACCCGTCGCTAGAACAAGAAGAACATCACTACAGATGGATGGGCTGACTATGAGGGAGAAGTGTCTAGATATGAAGATCGATACCCAGAAGAGAAGAACATTGTAGAGGAAGAAGAGGTGCTACCAGCAGAAGAGAAACAAGTGATCCAAGAAGCTCCCTCCTTAAGGTCATCCTCTCCAACAAAGAAGGTGTGGAAGGTAAAAGCAAAATCAGAATCCATTCCTACACAAGAGGCAACGTCATCAGAGGCGCCAGCCAATGCACCCCTTAAAAAATGAGCGAACATGACAAGTCCTGTTCGGAGGACTTAAAACCACCGAACGCTGTGCCAAGAGGTAACTTGGTATTTATCAGCATTACTTTTTCAGCATTGTATTTTTACCTTAGCATATTTATTTCCATACTTGCATCTTAGTTGCATCTTTACTCTTTTATCTCTGCATTAGAAGAAAGAAAATAAAGATGTTGTGCATTTGCATCCGGAAAAACATCAAGCCCCACGTGGATAATCATTCACTGTGGTGGCACAAAAATAATTTCTCAGCATATTTATCTTTTCCTGCCTGCATTCCTTAAATAATAAAAAGATAAAAATATTTCTTGAGATCCTGTTAGAACAAGTTTAAGTTAGGAAGTTCCAGTCAACCAAGGCCTAGAGGTTTTATCACTAACGCTTAATCGTTCCACAAGCTTTGTTGTCTATTTGAGCTTCACAGAACATCAAGGATCAAGAAGAGCTAACGGGTAGAAGGACATCCAGTCCCGTCGGAGTCTTTGCCGTGACACTTGAACATTCTCCAACGGCAACTATCTACGACACTCTGGAGGACTAGAACGTCTACGATTGCTGTCGGCAACATCGCGACTATGTCAACATCCAGCTTGGGGGAGAGCATCCCCCATGTACCAAGCTAAGTGTCTCCAACTTATCTATTTATACCTTGTTAGACTGTGCTTTGTTAAGACAACTAAAAACGATGTATAACCATAGAAACCCAGAAAGATTTCTTCATTTATATTTTCTACTTTTGGAGAGCTCTTGCAATCTGTCTTTAAGTTATCCCTTAGAATAAACTCTTCATGGAGATGATGAATAGTTGCTCTGTCATAATTCCTTTCAAGTATCTAGTTTTCAACCTTGCACTCTCCCGAGTTTTGGACACAACTGTTTAGATTTGAGATTTGCTCAACACGAAACTTGTGGGTAGCAAATACTTGATCTAAGTCTAGGTGGTTGACGGGTATGATATGGGAAGGTTTTGAGCTGCTTGTCCATCTTGTTCCTAGAGATACTAGAGTTACGGAGAATTTATCTCGTGAAAATATTAAATTCCTGCATGATGAGTTCCTTTATGATGAGAGTTCAAATCCCTACCACAGCCGTATATTCATGCTTACTAGATTAGGAAAAACCCATCTGTTTATATAGATCATATTGTAGGCTTGAGTGTAGTCTTTATAGGCATTGAGTGTGGTTATGCTGTGGACCCATAAGGAATCAGTCATGCAGTTAAAGTCAATACTATGTGCTCTCCATCCATTGATCTATGCTACTTCCGTCCTCAGAAGCATGCACCCATTTTATAACTACTACATTCATTTTGTGCTACTTCTGTTCCTCGAAGTACCACCCACATATAGATCCACATCCACCATATATTGTGCTATCTCTACCCTGGAGATACGCACTTATGTTGCTCCTACCCTGGAAGTACGCATTCCCCACATATTGTGCTATCTCTACCCTGGAGATACGCACCTATGCTGCTCCTACCCTGGGAGTACGCATCCATCCATCCATCCATCCACATATACATACGCCATTCATTTCACTAAATCCAGAAAAGGTTCTACTCCTATCCTGGGAGTGAACATCTAGAAATAATCATCGCCGTTCCATTACCTACATAAAAGCTCAAGTCATTATCATTTCAAGTTATACACTCCCCGTGCTAAAGTTTCATTTTCAGAGGTTCATTTTCAGAGGATTGGTTGCTCTAAAAAAAAAGAGAAAAGAAAAAAAAAGAAAAGAAAGAGTAGCCAAGTCCTTCCTTCAAGAAGTTTCAAGGTTTCCAAATAAAGGGAGTCATGTTATCCCCAAAGGAGCAAGTGTAGAAGTAGATGATTCACCAAGTGATCACCCCCATAATCATTTCCTTATCACCATCATTCCATCATCATCCTATCATCATCTCATCCATTCCATTTCCGCATTCACATGCACATATGACTTTATTATTGTTTTAGTTCCTATTGGATCCATGTCTTAAGCTGTGCAATATATGCAAGTGAGTTTGAGTGTCTCCCCACCTATAAGCTCCACATAAGCCTATTAGAAAGTAGGGTGAGAGAGAGAAGGCACTTTTCACTATGCCTTAGTTCCACAAATACCACATATTTTGAGAGAAGAGAGAAGGCATACACTACTCATGCCTTGGAGAGGATCCAGAAATACCACAAATGAGAGACCTGAAAGGTTCATACAAGGAACTCTAAGTTTTATTTCAAAACTTTGCAAAAACTCCAGGATAATAGTTGATCAAAGAGCGAGAAACATGGCGCTTGACTTGACCGTTCTATCTTTCAACTACTCAAGACCCAAGTGACGGTTATAAGCCCCATGGTGAAAGGTAATATGAGTAAGTTTTGAGTCAGAATAGTTCACTCTAATCCGGAGGAGAGTTCTTGTTTGAACGCATGTGTACTTGTGAGGAGTGAAAGCATTGTAGCAACTCCGATCCATCAGCATATCTTTGCTCGGGGACGAGCAAAAAGGTAAGCTTGGGGGAGTTTGTTGACGGTAGTTAAGTATCAATTTTATACCATCAACGCAGCAATAGAAAGGACTAATATGAGTTCACCCGTTAGATATAGGGGTTACAACGATGTAATTCCACGAGTTTTGGTGATTGTCTATTTCTGGGGGTTATCGAAAGAGAACGAAAGGAGGCCCACATGTCATGATTACATAGAGATAAAGACCGAATGGGTAAAGTTATATACTCTAGAAGACTCCAGAAGGTGACACCTGAAAGCGGGGGCCCACCTGGCATTGACCAGGGGCGGCCGACTCCCCCCTTGGGGCGGCCGACCCACCACCTCAACCAATCAGGTTGAGGCTCGCGGATCCTGCCTCCACCGCCTTTGAGGATGAATAATTATCGTCCATTTAGGTCGGTTTGATCCGATGGCTGTGGTGCATCCTAGGGGGCTATATATTCAGAGCCCCTGGCCCCTGGGTGAAACCCTAATTCATTCTCTCTTCATTCATCTGAGAGGATTCAGAGAAGCCAGAGCCACCATCTCAATTAGAGCTCCATAGTTTAGTAGCATAGCTACATAGGAATAGATCTAGAGGGAATCAAGCCTAGCTTGGAGTCCGGATCTGTCGAAGTTCTTGGTAATTCCCCTCTACATTCTTGTAATATTCATCATTGTTCGTGATACTATGAGTAGTACTTTATTCTATTCTATTATATGAGAATTGACTTTGCTCTATTTGATTATGTTCTCAATTATATCGTTCTTCGTTTACTTTGATTATATGTTTAGCATAGTTGGACTAGAATTATGTTTATGCATAGGATCGTATAGCGCTTGCTCATTAGGCCAATGGGTGAGTGATAGATATTGTGTAGGCAAGGTGCTCCGGGACCGTATTTATCTGCGACAGCACCCTATATTCGGATCGTGAGGTAGATCGCGGGGAGTGACAGTCTGTTGAGTCCTTTGTAGCCCTTCTCTCGAGTATAGGTCTAGCGTAATACCCCTATTACATTGAAGTCATTGCTATGTCTCTAGTCTTCTCGGTAATATCACTATGCATAGATGTAACCTTTTCCCGCCATGATTGCTAGATGTTCTTGCACTAATCATTGTATGCTTTGACTTTATAGTTAGAATAACATAGGATTATACCCTAGATCGTCCTAGTCCATGCTAGTGTTATAAGCTTAGAGTGCTAAGTTGAGATGGCTATTACTATCATTTTATGTGGCTAAATGCTCTCATTTATCTTATATCAATTATCATTCATTCTTATATTTTATGTGACACTTACCCTGTATGAGATGATCGATACAGACAAGGTTAAGCTCTCCATTATTGCATGTGCATTGATCATCACTCATTATCCAGTGCATTCCCTTCCCAGTGGTAAAATTATAAATAACGATACCTGGATTACTCCTGGTTAAAATGCTACGATGATATTTTCTGTGCGTTTGCGGAACCCTCCTTATTTCAGTTGCACTTAATAGACATCAACAGGGAGACCATGGTACCCAAGATCAGATAAGTTACAATCAATCACTGCATCTTGAAAACCCGCCATTTGCCACTGCTCCCGCTCATTGACCCCCATCTGTTCATCCACCGACAGGATCTCGTTGAAATCCCCAACACACAACCAAGGGTCTGCCGATTGTGCCCTCAGTAATCTCATCAAATACCACGTATTTTTCTTCTTTCTCTCCTTGGTTCGCCATAGAAACCCGTCAGTCGCCACTGCAGAATTCTAAGATCATTACAAGAGAGAATCACATCAATATGAGACCGAGACTTGCTCAACTCGGCCACCATGATGTCATGACGCCACATCAGAATCAAACCTCCACTTAGCCCCTCGGATTTAACAACAATGGCGTTAGGAAAGCCAAGGCTGCGTTTCAATCCAAGAGCCCTCTCCTTCCCCATTCTGGTCTCCATCAAGAAGACCACCGCGGGCCTTTTCTCCTGCACGATGTGCAGGAGCTCTTGAACTGCCTCGGGCTGCCCGCAGCCCCGGCAGTTCACACTTAGTAGACTCATTGCATCCGGCGGGGACTGCCGCTCGCAGTCGCCGCCGATCCTTGAGGTATCTCCTCACCCCGCTTCTGCTTCTTCAAAGTTTCTATCGTGCTGCTGCCACTAGTGTCAACAGTAGCATCCAACTGGTTCACCCTGGATGACACCAAGCCCGCGGGAACAATGGCATTGGAGCCCCCCAGAGGGATATTCAGGTCAGGAGTCACAGCGCCCCTTGACGCATTCTAGGACTTGCGCTTCCTTGGCCCTTGTCGCTGATCGGTGGCCGCAGCCTGGAACACCAGCTGCCTACTCGCCGACTGACCTTCCCCCACCACCATGTCCACTTCTGCTGCCCTCTCCTTCAGAGGGGACTCAATTTCCACATCCTCCTAATCTCCAACTTGGCCCGCAGAATTCTGTGAATCAGTTCTTGTCTTTTGGGGTTTCCCCCCCGAGGCATTCTGCCTACTAGAGCCACGGATGTTCGAAGAGGAACCGCTCCCGAAGGATTCTGCAGCTGCTGCAGCAAAAGACTGAGGTCGTCTCTTCTTCTCTTCGGGCGCCCTCAAGTTCACATCGTACAGCAGCTTGCCATCCTCGTTGCGTGCCGCTGGGTTTTCACACTCAATATCCGAGTGTCCGATCAAACCGCAATGGTAACAGATGTACGGTAGCCTCTCATACTGAACCTGAAACCAACGAGGTTCCTCATTTTTATTCACACGAAGGAGGACACCCCGTCGCACAGGTTTATTGATCTCCATGGATATGCGGCCTCGCAGAAAAGCGCCACTCGCCTTCCCATCAGAATCCACATCCATTTTTATCACACGCCCAAGTAAATCCATTGCTCGTGATCCCCTTGCACGGTTCATCCAACCGAGCGGAAGGTTAATGATCCGAGCCCACAACTCGACCCTTTCAAAGTGGATCTCATCAGTGCTAAGTTTTTCATCATACTCTTGGAGCAACACTGAGTACTTTCCCACCAACCATGGAGAGGCAGCAAGGATCCTATCCCTATCACATGCACTGCCAAACTCCACAACGAACATGTTGTCTTCTTTCTTACCAATCGCCCGGATCTTTAGGCCGATCGGGTTTCCCCAAGCTGCCTTCATTGTCGAGCGGATCGTACTAACATGGACAACCGCCGGCGACATCACCTTGCCTACCAGAGTAGACTCCACGGGCACCAAACCCACCGGGCTTTCTTCGTCATCACTGAATTCCAGGACCGCATTCTCGTCCTCCGTCAACTTGAGTTTCTGGAGTAGATCGGTCACATTAGGGTTCGGGGTAGCAGTCCCCTTCCCCAATCCTCCACTCCTCGCCGTCGCCATGGCCGACTAGGATGGCACAAAGGATGGCCAGCACAGACACAGGTGCAGCCACAAACGAATCCGACCCTTAGGTGAACCTAAGCGGCAAAACCCTAAAGGTTTCTGTGGGCGGCGGCGCCAAGCAACGGCTAACCGACGGTATGCGGGGGCCGGCGCCACACTGCGATGGTGGCGACGGGGCGTGGACGCCGGGGCCGAAGTGCCGCCGGCGTTTGCAGATCAGGATCTCCGGTGATCGGAGTCCTAGATCGGGGTCGGGAACGAGAGTGTTTTCGCGATCGCCTCAGTCGCCTCTCCGTAAATCACGGAGCGCCACATCGCGCGTGTTTCGGACAGCAAAGCAAACAGTTCGGTAGGCCGCACTCCGCGCGCCATAATGCTGGGAGCCGCACGCCTGATAGTATATGGCATCACCCGCCGACTAGAGACCCCACAAGTACAACAGACCTATCACAGACGATTTGTAAACCTCCATGCATGGCAACCCGTTTTCGGCCTCGACGGCAATTACTCGATTGTGATGGTCAACATTGCAGCCAGTTTAAAATAATTTTGGTTTATCTTACTAGCCGGTGGTGATTAAGATTTTCCAGAACTCCAAAAAATGTGTCAAAAAATTTGATAAACCAGTTGGCGAAGCAGTGCCCTGGCGGTCAGGCCTCTGCAGCAACAGTTTGATCCAGCCGTAGTGAATTGGACCTACACTGCTGATGATGAGTGTCTCCATAGTTCTGACCACACAAAGAGTTTGGATCTCACTATGGTGGCGAATCCAAGCCGGTCATCCCTACTTGCCCATGAGTACGATGTGTCCCAAGGAGTAGTCCACCGGAAGTAAAATCACTAACATTTGCCGTGTGCCCAAATCATACTTGAACATACATGAGTAGGTCCGTTGGATGCCCCTATGTGCTGGCCTCCGACAGGTACATATAGGTGAACATGTCCCGGCTCTCGCAGATGGTGACCACCAAGACCAAGGAAGGTTCCGCCATGGCAGTCCAGGTGGTTGCAGTTGCCAGTGCCGCTGCCACCGAGGCATGCTGCGGCGCAGACCAAGGCCACATCCAGCTTTTAGGACCAAGAGCAGCTCGTCGTACAGAACGCGGCAGCAGCAAGTCCTCCCTCCGGTCCGTGATGGGGTCCCAGGTCACGAAGCCCTTCTTGAAGGGGCTTGGCCTACCCACCAGGACTGCGTCGTGGAGGAGGACGCACCAGCGGCAGACGCTGAGAAGGCGCCACCACCAGTAGTGGTCGTCGTGGGTGGTGCAGCGGGGCAGGTGGAAGGCAGAAACAACGGGGTCGAGGCACGCCACATAGTTGGCGTCACACGTGATGGTGCACACAAAGTCTAGGGTGGACGGAGACTGGTGGAACTCGCGCTACCTGCGGTGGAGCAGGGCTCGAAGACGAGGCGTCGCCAATCAAGGTGGGCGCATTTAAACCGAAAACCTATCCGAACCGAACTGAAACCAAACCGAAGTGTCGGTTTTTTGGTTATTTTGTTCGGCTTTGGTTTTCTTTTATGTAAGTTCGGTGTTCGGCTCGATGGTCGGTTGTTGCTCCAAACCGAACCGAAGACCGTAAAAACCAAACTTGTGTGCGGCAATGCGCAATGTCAAAGCTGTCCGCGTACCCCAACTCACCAAAGCCCACTAACGATGGCCCACATAGCGAATACATTCCCCACCCCACCAGCCGGCCATCCTTCACCCCGAGTCTTTCCTTCTTCCTCTTCCGTGAAGTCGCGATTCGTCATATCCCGTCCTCACCTCTGTCGACGAAATATCGACGATAGTCCACCCAGGGGTATGACCCGACCGGTAATTGAGCAGTGGAGGCGCGCAGAGATTGCAAGCGAGTTGGGATCGGATCGGTAATTGGACTGGAATCCAATCAAACATCTCATGTATGGTATTTTACGATCTCCAGTTCTACAAAAAATCCTTTTGCTTTTTTCTTCGGTTGGATCTTCTATAAATAAAATTAGAAGGTTCCATTGGGGTTTCTTGTCCGAGCGGAGCAATTACTTATCTCACCGAGCAGAGAAGCGCCTCGACAAGCTGAACAATGTATGTAATGTCACCGTGCAGAGAAGCTGCAGCAGGCACTACGCATTGCTGTGTATAATTCTGAATATATACAAATTGCTACACCATGCATGCCATGTCAGGCTGTCAGCACTACGCGTCCCGACTCATGTGTGTCCTTTAGCGACTTCGCTTCAGCTATCGCAGCTCATATTTTAGGAGACTGGACATTTCAAATAAATGGCAATGGACGCTGAGATGATCGATGAGTATATGGAGTTCAGACTGGTGATTGTTGTGCAGGTACATGGAGCTCGTGATAATGAGGATCTGATTATGATGGATGAGGGGAACAATGACATGGAGGAACATATTCATAGCAAAAAAAAATGTGTAATTATTTGCTATCCTGAATTTTCTACTTGTTCCCAAAAATCTATCTCTGCATATTTATTATGGACACCTTTTATGCGTCCTAAATGCTACCAATCTTGATTTTGATATGGTTAACATTGCAACGAGAAGATGGTCAGGCAAAGTCGGCGTAGAGGGCGACTCGAGTAACTTTAATTTTCTCAATCACATATGGCCAAAGGGAATAATATCAAAGCCAGTGCATTGCCCCAAGCTGTATGTCCAGCCAAGAGAGCAGGGATGGACCTAGCTATAACCCCTCTATCTAGGAAACATGAAATATTCTAGCATAATATCATGGTTTAGTGTTTCAAATTTAATGAATTAAAGATAAAAAAATATCATTGTTTATGATATCAAATAAATACAATTAGTTTTAATTACTAAATATATTTTTACTAAATTAATACAAATTCATAAATAGAAATAATATTTAATAGAAATATGGTAAAATATAAACTTCTTTTGATGGGCACATAATAACCCACAATTGCATGTTTTGTTGGACGGTGGGAGTATTTTTGATTAGCTGATTTGCAATTTTCCGCCATATGTGCCCATATACAAATAACTAACAAGGCCTCTTTTGGATAAAAAATTTATAAATTTTATAAAATGTAATATTCACCCGTAGCAACGCACGAGCATATTTCCTAGTTTTTCTAATGCAGCAACCACTGGTATAATATTCTCCTAAACTTTTATATTATTTTTGAACATCTTAACGTCATCCTCAAATAAGAAAACTCAGAACTCTAGAAAGTTCAATATCTCATCGAGATGTACAATTTTCATATATAGTTCAAATTCAAGGGACTCTTAGTCGGGCGATAGAATAGTAGTGTCACTCTAAAACGATATTGCCGCATGTTAGACGGAGTTTGTGCCGCATGCTGCACTTTGTTCATGTTTGAAACGCAGTGTAACATGGCAGATATTGCCGCGCCAATGCATATGGCGCAACAACATTTTTTTGTCACGCCAATGGCACTGGTGCGACCAGAAGGGTCAGATCTACAGAAATAAAAACAATAATTATTAAAATGTTGAATACAAATGGATTAAAATATGAATCTCCATTCATGTATGTATGGAATTTTTTTGTTTTAGTGCTGTTTTATCACACATTTATATTTAAAAACCAGACCAGTGGACCTTTTTTAGAATTATACAATACAGCATAGACCCTCACAATGCACGCAAACTCACCCCTATTAACGCAAGACTGGACTGACAATTCTCAAGATTGACGATGTCCACTCTTGTGCTTATGAACGCACACAATTAAACTCTACATATATGACCTTTTCCAAACACTTCTTGAAAAATAAAGCTTTGGAATACGTGAAGTTTATCTCTGCACAAAATGGTGGTAATTGGATTTTGACAAACGCTTGGGTCTTGTGATGATCCAGCTAGTACAGCTTTTATTAACTGGTCCAAAAGGCCACGAGATTCATGATACTATGACATGGATCTTTCGAGGCGTCCTATTTTCGAAATCTTCTCCCACCGTGTTAGAATTGCAGGTGAAAACCTTCCCTTGATGATGGGCTAGCTTGACGGTGCTTTTGGGGGTAATTCCCTTCCCAAAGGCAGTGCTAGGATCTCCAGCTCCATTGTGGCCTCTTGCAGTAGGCATGGAGGTGCTCCATGCTGTGTTGTTGTTGTGGCCGGACAGGCCATCAAGTTTTGTCTGCGGTCCATATTGGAGTTTCTGTTGGGTCTTCTTCGACCAAGTTGAGCTGTTTAGTTGAAATGTTTTTTCGACCAAATTTAGTTGTTTTTTAGTTGGTCTGCTTTGACGAAGTTGGAGTAAGTGGTGGGGGCAAAGTAGTGGGGTTTTTGGGCCTTGTTTCCATTCAAAAAAAATAATCTAAAGGTCACATGCTTTTTTATTTTCTTTCTTGGTCTAACATAGTTGGTTTTAAAGCTTTTGTCGTCCTTAGTTTGCATCTGCAGTTACATGATTTGTTTCCCTAAAGTTGATGTCACAAACTCCTTCGAGCATAACAAGTACATTATATTATTAGCGAGATCGATCACTATGTGAGTGAAGAAAAGAAAGATGCCAGTACTCAGTAACAAGAATCGCTGGTACACAGTGCTTGCATACATAATAAAGCAGATGTGCTACGTAATAATGCATCCCATTACTTTCACAGTTGTCCGATCTGCAATTCTGCATTCAGAGAACATCTGGACCGTGCGAAGGAACCTCTGGGCCCACCTGGCAGGAAAACTGTGGAATGAAACGGCCCAGCAAGACAGCAAATAAACTGCCGATCGACCTATTGTTGATGACAAAACCCTAGTTTCATCTATTCCGCCCCCACCAACGAGGCATGGCGCCGCCGCTGCCAGAACTGATGGACGAGCTCGTGGAAGAGATCCTCCTCCGCTTCCCACCAGACGACCCCGCGAGCCTCGTCCGTGCTGCCCTCGTCTGCAAGCTCTGGTGCCGGTTCGTGTGCGGCGCCACGTTCCGCCGCAGATTCCGTGAGTTCCATTGCACAGCGGCTCCCTTGCTTGGCTTGCTCTACAACCACACTGAGGTCATATACGATGACCCACCTAGAAACCCTGATGGTTGGGTCCAGCTCGTAGACACCTTTCACTGGTTTCAGATCGCATACTTTATCCCCATGACCTCCTTCCGTCCTCTGCACGCCTCCAATGGCCGCCACGGCTGGCACGCCGTCGACGCCCGCCATGGCCGTGTCCTGCTCTGGGACCCTTCGACGGCCGAGCATGGCGATCTTTGCGTCTGGGACCCCGTCACGGATGAGCAGCAACACCTTTCCGAGCCACCGTTCTCCCTGCAGGTTGCGGCCGTGGCCTGTGCAGCTACTGCTGGTGGATATTGCAACCACCTCGACTGCAGCCGGGGACCTTTTCTGGTTGTCGTCATGGGCATCCAGGATGATGCCATGCACCTGTCCGTCTACTCGTCTGAGGCCGGTGCGTGGAGCACTCTTTGTGGGGGCCCCACTGCTGATTCCATCACCATGTTCAATAAATTGCCTGGTGTCCTCGTGCGGAGTGCACTCTATACCTTAGTTCAGTGTAACGACGTGAATCATGAGATCATGAAGTACGACTTGGCCACACGGCAAGTATCTACTGTTCACCTACCACCTAAGTTCCGCCGTTGGAAACCAAGCATTATGGTCATGACTGATGATGATGGTAATCTAGGATTTGTTGCCAATGTGAAGTACGAACTCTGGTTATGGTCAAGGGTTGCTGGTTCTGAGGATGCTGGTTTTGTTCTAAGCAGAGTCATTGATCTTCGGAATGTGGTCCCCTCTGCTACACTCGTGAAGAACGAGACTTGTTTGAATGGTTTCGCGAATGGTGGCGCCAGCCGAGTCCTGTTCATAAGGACCATTGATGGGTTATACAGCATAGAGGTAAATTCTAGCAGGGTCAGCAAGATAGCAAACTCCTGTGGAGATGGCCACGTTGTTCCTTACATAAGTTTCTGCACTCCAACCTCCAGGCTCCAGGTACAGGAGTACAACTTTGCTTGTTTATGATTTTCCATAAATTAATTTAGACCATGCATTTAGTTTGTTCCATTGTTGAGATTGAAAGGACAGGGTTGCTCACACGCACGTTATCTAAATCTAGGCTGATGACGTAGCTAGGAAGGTATTGATCGATGAGCAGGATGTAATGGAGAACTAATCTCTTCATATTTATGCATACTGATCACCTATGCCTGACAATATAATGCCACTTAATAGCAGCAAAGAAACGTGAATTAAGATATCTGTAGAAAACAGAGATGCTTCATCAAGTTTCTATATATGGAGTTTTGAATCTGTCGTATGTTTGTAGTTTTGTTTTCATGTATGGCCCTTACCTACTGGTTCTGTATTTTATAAGTTATATAGGGTTGTTTGGTTAACTGCTGAGCAATAAATGTTGAAAGCAAATATTAATTTCTCAATAAGCTAGCTAATGTCTTTTTTTTTTTTTTTTTTTTTTTTTTCTAAAAAAATATAAATGTTTCTGCAGCACGGTTGGGAGTTGTCTTATTCTGCAATTGCATCGAAGACACAAGTTGTGGGCACAAGTTCTTCAAAAACCAAATCAGATATTTGAGAGAATCCTTGTCTGAGATTACTGGAGGTTAAGAAAATGAGCATACGGAACTGAAATGATGTGTAATTTTCATGTGTCGTTTTACTGCTGATATACTCTGACATGTTGGTTAAGTTCTGTGACTGAAAATGATAGTACTACTGTACTGCCACATTTATTTACTGAATCTACGGCATTGTGAATTTTTTATATTTTCCTTGTTCTTTTACCATGGCATATTACTTGTTTTACCATAGTGGAAGGAAATTGTTGCACAGAAATATGTTTTACCTTAGCTCTAGATTTGCTGCTAGATGACTTCCCGAAGAGTGCATGCTCACCCGTGCCACTAGTTGGAGCACCCACGCCTACCGGTCTAAGAAAAATGGCCTGAGGTCCAAAGACACCCAAAAGGTCTATTAGCTATGTTACAGGTAAGTTAGGGTTTGTGGCTCCTCGTCCTCTGTCTCAACAGGGTCTTAGTTATGGAGGCGGCATCTGACCTCTTCCTATGCTGTAGAATTGGGGTCGCGCAAAGATGGTGGCGGCCGCATGCCTTTGAGTAGAAGGCCTCACCCGGCATTGGGGGAGCACACACCGCAAATGGTCTTTTATACTTCTCCTATTGGTAAAGATGCCTAAGTTCTCAGGCAACACTGTACTCCACTTCTGTCTCATTTTTGTTTTCTGCCCGTGAGCCTAAAAACATTCTATATTTCACTCACCTGAAATATAGCAAGTTTGTTTTTTTAAAAGAAAAAGGAGAATGGAACATGAGAGAAATTGAAGGTGAAAGGACTTTTCCCAATCGGTAATGCTTCTCTGTATACGTTCGAACTATAGAACAAGTGTTGTTGGGCCTCCGGACCAACCGCACGGCCCACTCGTACCCCCGCGCGTGGCACCAAGGAACAGACCTCCCCCACATGCAACCCCCCAGGTGGACCTCCACCCACTCTCCCGTCCACTCATTTCTTGTTCTCTCCGTCATTTTCTCCTTCCCATGAGCGGCGGTGGTGATTTTTTCACCACCACCACCGTTTGGAGCGGCGGGCGCCGGCGGCTCCGTCCTTCTGGGTGCGGCGACGGCTCTGCGCCTCCCCGGCGCGGCGGCAGCTCCGCCCTCCCCGGAGTGGCTTCCTCCACCTTCGTCTCCGCGCCACCCGCTGCCTCTGCCGGAACGAGGCCGCAGCTTTGGGCTAGGGCGAGGGAGGTGGTCGCCCGGCACGGGGAAGAAGACGGGGCATGTGGATGTGGATCCGCCCTCGAGCATCGCTCACTGGTGTGCCCCATGGGGGCCGCCGACCACGGGAGAGAGGATGCGGCGGCTTGGTGGAGAGGAGAGCCATGGCAGGGGCCATCCCCGACGACGGCCATGGTAGGACTAGCTCGGAGCTCACCAGATCTAAGCTCCTTTTTTCTCCTCCCCCCTGCTCATGTTATTTCCCGCTCCTCACGCAGATTTTGGGTGGGTTCTGTATTCTAGATCTGAGATTTTTTTCTCCCCCTCCCTGCTCTGTGTGTGCTCTGTATTTTGGATGCTCCAGTTCGTCACAAATCAATGGTGGATTAGGTGACAAGCTGATGTTTTCTAGATTTTTTTAGGTAGCAAGTCGATGCTTTTTTTGATGTTTCAGTTAGGTTCTTCTTTGTGTTTCGAGGGCAACATGAATGTTGTTTCAACTCCTTTGCGCAATTTGTTTCAAATCGGCGTCTATTTTTTTTTTTGCGGTTTTTGTGTGTTCATGTTGTTCAAACAACTGTGTTAATGTTGTTTCGGATATGAACAGTTTAATGTTTCGGTATATGTTTACCACTTGTTTCAATCGGCCTCGTTCCCATAAGCATGCCACCGCGCTCTCGTCCATATTGTGTGCTCGAGGTTTTTGTTGTGTTTCAAATCTCATGCCATGTGTGTTTCAATTCTTGATCTTAATTTGTTTCACTGTATTTTGTTTTCATGCGTGTTTCATTAATTTGTTCGGTGATGTTTCAGCGATTGGCCGGTGATTTTTCCGGGCTCCTAGGCGGCGACGGGACCGAGACGGAGCAGATCGGCCCTTGCGGGACGGCGACGGGAGGGGGTGGGGGCTGCGGGAGCTGCGGGAGGTGGGAGCTGCGCGGGTGGACGCTACGGGGAGGTGCGGGAAGGTGGGCCAGGCCTGCTAGCGGAGCATTCAATCGATCGAACGTTCGATCGCTAGGGACGCCCTTTCCCAATAACACAGAGTTCGACGAGATGGGGCAGAAACTAATATCCAGGCCCATTTTGTATTAGTGCAACTGTGGAGCAATGTCAGCCGAGGCAGAAAATGACATCCGGACTCCTTTTGCCACCGCATTTGAGCCCACCTGGTACCTAGTCTAGGAAAAATATTGAGCCACACACCGCGAGCCCCACCACGTACTTCACACCTGTAATCGCTGCGCTTCCATTCGCCAACCAAGGACAAACCCTAGCTGCCGACGGCCATGGCGGCGCCGTCATCTCTGGATCCGCCAGTTCTGATGGACGAGCTAGTCGAAGAGTGCCTACTGTGCGTCCCACCGGAGGACCCGGCAGACCTCGCCTGCACCGCCCTTGTCAGCAAGCAATGGCATCACACCATCACTGGCGCCATCTTCCGCCGTAGGTACAATGAGTTCCACCGCTCAGCACCATTGCTGGACTACATCGAAAACCTTGAAGATTCCATCCGCTTCGTTCCTATGTCGTCATCATTTCGGCTGGCCCATGCTGACCGCCGCGATGTGGAAGTCGTCCACTCAAGCCATGGCCGCGTCCTCCTACTTTCCACCCGGGTGTTAAACGATCTCCAGCTCTTCATGTGGGATCCCATCTAGGACAAGGAGTGGGAACTGCCCGTGCTGCTGTCGACCCCGGACAGGTATGATAACTAGTACGTGGCCATTGTTTGCACCGTGGGCGACGGCTGCAGCCATCTCGACTGCCACTTCGAGGTCGTCGTCGTGGGATTATCTGGAGGGTGGGCTTTCTCTTGTTTCTACTCATTTGAGAATGATAGCTCACTACTACAGATTCGCACAACACTGCCCACCGTATCACCGCCGGAAATGGCGCAACCGGCGGTGAAGACTCATCACAGCCGGTGCCAAGCTCGACGGAGCCTGACTCGCGTCAGGCAGTGAAGGCACCAGCAGTGATGAGGATTTTACTGCCGGGTCGTGTCTAGCGCCGGCAGTGATGAGTGGGCAGATATCACCGCCGGCTCTAGCCAGAGACCGGCAGGCATGGAACTCATCGCCGCCGGTGTCCGGCGTAGCCGGCAGCCGCCGACAAAGACACGCGCTTCTTCTCTTTTTTTTTTTTTTGCGAATCCACACGCCTCGCTTCTCCTTCCTCCTCCGCAAGAACAGAGGGCAACACTTCTCAAAAAAAAAAAAAAAAAAGAACAAAGAGGGCAACAAAATAATAATAAAATAAATAAAATGAAACTCGTAGGAATAGAAATTCTCATTATATAGATAATATGATAAGTTTTCCATTACATAATTAATATTTCTTGTAAATAAAAAACTAATAAAAAAATGGCGGCGGCGTTCCACGTCCGCTCGCCGCCGTCCCGCCGCCGCGCCCTCGCCGCCGCCTAACGGGGCCCGCCGCTCGGAGCCGGGCCGCGAGCAGCCTCCTCCTCCTCCTCGGCAGCCGCGGGCCGCCCGCTCGGCCGCCGCCGCATCGCGGAGGATGGCGGCCTCCTCCTCGGCCGCCGCGGGCCGCGCGCTCCACCCGCAGCGCCTCCTCGGCCGTCCTACGCCAGCTCCGCTCTTGGGCAAGCTGCGCGCGCAGGGCGAGCACTTGGTTCTCCGGCGCGCGGACTTGGCGGCCGGGGGAGGAGGTCGACGGGTGCAGAGGACGCCGTCCCCGGCGTCCGGCTGATCCGTCTCCACCACCGCTGCGGCCACCACCGAATCCACGGCCGCCGGACTCCATGACGGACGAAGGAGAAGAGAAGATCGAGAGGAGAGAAAGAGAGGAAGGTGTGGGAGGAGAATGCAGCTGAGGCCGGTTTATAAAGGCCACCGGCGGGGGACTCAAAGGCCACCGTCCCCGGTGGCCTATCAGTTCACACCGCCATCAATGCGCGGCGGGAAAACGAAGCGGGTATTTGGCCGTTCGTCCCCGCCAACTTATCACCGCGCTCTTGTTACGATCCGGCGGTGATGATGGAGACGGCTATGTGCGGTTAAGTAACGTATACTTCTCCACTCTTTCAATCTCCCTTCTTTGTCCCGGCGGTTAAGGCCGCGCACTATGGAACCCGCGACCCGCGCCGAGTCTAGGCTGCCCCAAAATTTTTGAACTTTTTTATATTTTTATGGTTATATCTACTTTTTTTTATTTTTTATACATTTATATAGTAAACTCTATGCTTGAGTACATATATGTCTTGTTAACGACAACAAAATATTTATTTAGATAGAGCACGAGAGTACAAGATAAAACAAATAAAAAAGTTACATATACGATAACAAAGACCTTACAACAAAATTACATATACGATAACAAAGACCTATTTTCATACGTATCAAAGCTACCATCCATGAGTATCAACACATTATAATTTAACCACCTCGCAGTATTCTTCTAGCATCCTTGCTAGCATAGATAATGCGAGATGGTTAGAGCAATGCTTGTCGGAGGCAATCGGGGAAAGCCGCAATCCTTCCCTTCTTGCTCTTGGTTAGAGGATTTCGGCGGGGATACATGACCGTATGGCCCCTTCCGCTTGAAGAGACAATACCGCGGGCGTCGAATGCAAGCACATAAGTGCAAGCACTTCTCAAGAGCCTCGCCGGAAACCCCAACATCCGGCATTGCTATATCGGTAGAATTCTTCTAGCACCTATTGTGTGCGCCATTGTGGTGGACTACAACGCGTAAAAATATCCGTATGTGAAAGGCTTTCTCACACGTAGAGGCCATCTTCACAAAAACTAGCAAACTAGCCTAGAGAACTAGCCAAGATGGAGAGAGGAAGAAATGAACACAACAAGGCAGGCATATGCCCCGGATGTTTGCCATGTATTTATAGGCGTGGACATCACCGCGCCTTGTACCAACAACCGGCGTGATCTATATATAAAACTAAAAAATTAAAAAAAAAACACGCCTGGACTCGATCGTGGTCACAGGTTCGGTTTCTGTTTTTTGTTACTCCTACAAATCTTTATGTTATTTTGCTCCCATTTTTTATTTTAAAAAATGATGCTCGTCGGGTTCAAATCCAACGCTGGCGGGTACTGTCGTTGATAAGACCACTGCGGCAGGCCGGAAGTGATGTGAGCCTATGGCCGCAGTGGGCTCCACTTTTAAAAATGCCATTGTATTGATCACCGCCGGCTCCTTCCAAAAACCGGCAGTAATGTCATGGGCGCGCCTTTTAAAAAATGCCGTTGGATCTATCACTGCCGGCTTGTGGAAGGCGCCGGCGGTGATGGATCGGGCGCCCCTTTTAAAAAATGCCATTGGACCTATCACCGCCGGCTTGTGGAAGGCGCCGGGGGGATGGACGGGCGCTTTTTTAAAAAATGCCATTAGACCATCGCCGCCGGCTCCATCCAGGCGCCGGCAGTGATATAAAGTAGAGATTGTTTTTTAAAAAATTTATCTCTACCCCCTCTGATCAATACAGCAAGAGCACTGCTCCCACCTACCACGACAACACGGGGGCTATAAAATGGCCAAAGTGCTTGGAACCTCTATCTGAGTTTGTGATCCTTTTCCTCCCTCTTTGTCTAGTTGTTTGCTAGTTTTCCAAATACATGGGTTCCCTTTGGGAGAAAGCCCTCCACATACAGATATCGGCATGTGTTATAGTAGTCCACCAAAATAGTGCACACAAGTGGTGCTAGAAGAATGCTACTGAAGATGAGTTGAGCCGCATGTTGGGGTGCCCGGTGAGATTGACAGAGCCTTCCCACGAGCTGGATTCTCTGGGTCCCTGTGAATCGTGTGCGTTGTAGACAGTACATTCATTCCTTGAAGTGTACCTCTGCAGTGGCATGCGTTCATTTGAGGTGCTATGAGATTGACGGGCTTTGTGCAATTCTCTCCTGGGCTGGTGTTAGTACTCGAAGGCGACGCCAGAAGTTTATGCACGAGTTGGTCGCGCATTTCTCTAGGTCGCGGTACGACTGCCCCATCGAGGAGTACCTGCAGGTGCGGTTCGAGCTGCGTCCGACCCTTGCCGCTGCCTGCATCCGACCCTTGCCGCTGCGCTAGAGATGGGAAGTAGGCCACAACCGAGGACGAAAGCAAGTGGTCAAGTTATAATGTGTTGATACACATGGATGATAACATTCACGGTGAAGAAAAATATGTCTTTGTTATTGTATATGTAATTTTATAATTTTTATTTATTTTGTATTCTATCCATGTACTCTCTCTAAATAAATATTTTACAAAGTTGAAGAAAAATATTCTATCCATGTACTCTCTCTACCGCCGGTGCCACATTGGACACCTAAGCGGTGATGTTATTTTGAAAACTAAGAATTTTCAAAAAATTTTGACACCAATGCGACTCGAACACTGGTCCAACAGATCAAACATTTATGCCTTAACCACTGCGCTAAGAGAGGATAAGTGCTTTATTCACTACTTCATATGTTTAACAGTTTGAGTTTGAAATTTGTAAAATGATTAAAAACCCGAAAAATTTGCAGAGATTAGGACTCGAGCGCGGGCCTCACAGGTAGCAGGGCGCGGCCTTAACCGTGGTAAAGAAGACTATTCGTACGAAGCGAAATTAATATAATTAAGGCTTGACAAGTAATCACTTTCGGGCGCGGTTAGCCCCGGTGCAGTGATGTACTTATCATCGCCGGTTGCCGGTATGAGCCGGCAAAATGATATACTTGCGGGTCAAACATGGTCAAATTGAGGCACCAAATGACCTCGATGGAAAACATCTGAATACAAGGGTGATATAACTCATTAAGATACACATTTGATACATAGGCCACTTTTGCATTTGAGACAAAGTGGTACCCAACACCGGTCACAAATTCTTGAATCTCACATGGACTTTATGGAAGTGTATATGGCACGTGTGGATTTGGAGCTACACTTTCCTAACACTTTGTCGATGCAAAAATGGCCTTTGTATGAAATGTAGTTCATGATGAGTGGACCAAAGTTGGTATTCAAGACACTTCGGTTTGAGACCATCTAGGGTTTCAAATACGGATACGAGGTGCCAAAATTCAAAAATTCAATGTTTTAGTGGTACAAGCTCTGTCAAAATGAAGAGTTGACCATTACACCAAATGTTTATCATGATGAGTGTGACAGCCTTGTGTTCATCACTTTTGCATTTGATGCCATCTAGAGTCAGGGTCAAAGTGGATTATCACAAAAATCCAAGATTTGACCAGGTCAAACATGGTCAAATTGAGGCACCAAACGACCTCGATGGAAAACATCTCGAATACAAGGGTGATATAACTCATCAAGATACACATTTGATACATAGGCCACTTTTGCATTTGAGACAAAGTGGTACCCAACACCGGTCACAAATTCTTGAATCTCACATGGACTTTATGGAAGTGTATGTGGCACGTGTGGATTTGGAGCTACACTTTCCTAACACTTTGTCAGATGCAAAAATGGCCTTTGTATGAAATGTAGTTCATTATGAGTGGACCAAAGTTGGTATGCAAGACACTTCAGTTTGAGACCATCTATTGTTTTAAATACTGGATACGAGGTGCCAAAATTCAAAAATTCAATGTTTTAGTGGTACAAGCTCTTTCAAATGAAGAGTTGACCATTACACCAAATGTTTATCATGATGAGTGTGACAGGCCTTGTGTTCATCACTTTTGCATTTGATGCCATCTAGGGTCAGGTCAAAGTGGATTATCATAAAAATCCAAGATTTGACTAGGTCAAACATGGTCAAATTGAGGCACCAAACGACCTCGATGGAAAACATCTCAATACAAGGGTGATATAACTCATCAAGATACACATTTGATACATAGGCCACTTTTGCATTTGAGACAAAGTGGTACCGAACACCGGTCACAAATTCTTGAATCTCATGAACTTTATGGAAGTGTATGTGGCACGTGTGGATTTGGAGCTACACTTTCCTAACACTTTGTCGATGCAAAAATGGCCTTTGTATGAAATGTAGTTCATGATGAGTGGACCAAAGTTGGTATTCAAGACACTTCAGTTTGAGACCATCTAGGGTTTCAAATACCGGATACGAGGTGCCAAAATTCAAAAATTCAATGTTTTAGTGGTACAAGCTCAAAATGAAGAGTTGACCATTACACTAAATGTTTATCATGATGAGTGTGACAGACCTTGTGTTCATCACTTTTGCATTTGATGCCATCTAGGGTCGGGTCAAAGTGGATTATCAAAAATCCAAGATTTGACCAGGTCAAACATGGTCAAATTGAGGCACCAAACGACCTCAGATGGAAAACATCTGAATACAAGGGTGATATAACTCATCAAGATACACATTTGATACATAGGCCACTTTTGCATTTGAGACAGTGGTACCGAACACCGGTCACAAATTCTTGAATCTCATGAACTTTATGGAAGTGTATGTGGCACGTGTGGATTTGGAGCTACACTTTCCTAACACTTTGTCAGATGCAAAAATGGCCTTTGTATGAAATGTAGTTCATTATGAGTGGACCAAAGTTGGTATGCAAGACACTTCGCTTGAGACCATCTATTGTTTTAAATACCGGATACGAGGTGCCAAAATTCAAAAATTCAATGTTTTAGTGGTACAAGCTCTTTCAAATGAAGAGTTGACCATTACACCAAATGTTTATCATGATGAGTGTGACAGGCCTTGTGTTCATCACTTTTGCATTTGATGCCATCTAGGGCTGGGTCAAAGTGGATTATCATAAAAATCCAAGATTTGACTAGGTCAAACATGGTCAAATTGAGGCACCAAACGACCTCAGATGGAAAACATCTGAATACAAGGGTGATATAACTCATCAAGATACACATTTGATACATAGGCCACTTTTGCATTTGAGACAGTGGTACCGAACACCGGTCACAAATTCTTGAATCTCATGAACTTTATGGAAGTGTATGTGGCACGTGTGGATTTGGAGCTACACTTTCCTAACACTTTGTCAGATGCAAAAATGGCCTTTGTATGAAATGTAGTTCATGATGAGTGGACCAAAGTTGGTATTCAAGACACTTCGGTTTGAGACCATCTAGGGTTTCAAATACTTTGGATACGAGGTGCCAAAATTCAAAAATTCAATGTTTTAGTGGTACAAGCTCGTCAAATGAAGAGTTGACCATTACACTAAATGTTTATCATGATGAGTGTGACAGACCTTGTGTTCATCACTTTTGCATTTGATGCCATCTAGGGCTGGGTCAAAGTGGATTATCACAAAAATCCAAGATTTGACCAGGTCAAACATGGTCAAATTGAGGCACCAAACGACCTCAGATGGAAAACATCTGAATACAAGGGTGATATAACTCATCAAGATACACATTTGATACATAGGCCACTTTTGCATTTGAGACAAAGGGTACCCAACACCGGTCACAAATTCTTGAATCTCACATGGACTTCATGGAAGTGTATGTGGCACGTGTGGATTTGGAGCTACACTTTCCTAACACTTTGTCAGATGCAAAAATGGCCTTTGTATGAAATGTAGTTCATGATGAGTGGACCAAAGTTGGTATTCAAGACACTTCAGTTTGAGACCATCTAGGGTTTCAAATACTGGATACGAGGTGCCAAAATTCAAAAATTCAATGTTTTAGTGGTACAAGCTCTGTCAAATGAAGAGTTGACCATTACACTAAATGTTTATCATGATGAGTGTGACAGACCTTGTGTTCATCACTTTTGCATTTGATGCCATCTAGGGTCAGGTCAAAGTGGATTATCACAAAAATCCAAGATTTGACCGTGTCAAACATGGTCAAATTGAGGCACCAAACGACCTCGATGGAAAACATCGAATACAAGGGTGATATAACTCATCAAGATACACATTTGATACATAGGCCACTTTTGCATTTGAGACAAAGGGTACCCAACACCGGTCACAAATTCTTGAATCTCACATGGACTTCATGGAAGTGTATGTGGCACGTGTGGATTTGGAGCTACACTTTCCTAACACTTTGTCGATGCAAAAATGGCCTTTGTATGAAATGTAGTTCATGATGAGTGGACCAAAGTTGGTATTCAAGACACTTCAGTTGAGACCATCTAGGGTTTCAAATACTGGATACGAGGTGCCAAAATTCAAAAATTCAATGTTTTAGTGGTACAAGCTCACAAATGAAGAGTTGACCATTACACTAAATGTTTATCATGATGAGTGTGACAGACCTTGTGTTCATCACTTTTGCATTTGATGCCATCTAGGGTGGGTCAAAGTGGATTATCACAAAAATCCAAGATTTGACCGGGTCAAACATGGTCAAATTGAGGCACCAAACGACCTCGATGGAAAACATCTCAATACAAGGGTGATATAACTCATCAAGATACACATTTGATACATAGGCCACTTTTGCATTTGAGACAAGGTACCCAACACCGGTCACAAATTCTTGAATCTCACATGGACTTCATGGAAGTGTATGTGGCACGTGTGGATTTGGAGCTACACTTTCCTAACACTTTGTCGATGCAAAAATGGCCTTTGTATGAAATGTAGTTCATGATGAGTGGACCAAAGTTGGTATTCAAGACACTTCGCTTTGAGACCATCTAGGGTTTCAAATACTTTTGGATACGAGGTGCCAAAATTCAAAAATTCAATGTTTTAGTGGTACAAGCTCTGTCAAATGAAGAGTTGACCATTACACTAAATGTTTATCATGATGAGTGTGACAGACCTTGTGTTCATCACTTTTGCATTTGATGCCATCTAGGGCTGGGTCAAAGTGGATTATCACAAAAATCCAAGATTTGACCAGGTCAAACATGGTCAAATTGAGGCACCAAACGACCTCAGATGGAAAACATCTGAATACAAGGGTGATATAACTCATCAAGATACACATTTGATACATAGGCCACTTTTGCATTTGAGACAGTGGTACCCAACACCGGTCACAAATTCTTGAATCTCACATGGACTTCATGGAAGTGTATGTGGCACGTGTGGATTTGGAGCTACACTTTCCTAACACTTTGTCAGATGCAAAAATGGCCTTTGTATGAAATGTAGTTCATGATGAGTGGACCAAAGTTGGTATTCAAGACACTTCAGTTTGAGACCATCTAGGGTTTCAAATACTGGATACGAGGTGCCAAAATTCAAAAATTCAATATTTTAGTGGTACAAGCTCAAATGAAGAGTTGACCATTACACTAAATGTTTATCATGATGAGTGTGACAGACCTTGTGTTCATCACTTTTGCATTTGATGCCATCTAGGGTGGGTCAAAGTGGATTATCACAAAAATCCAAGATTTGACCAGGTCAAACATGGTCAAACCATGTTATATCTCTAGAAAAAAACTAAGATAATGTGTGGGGACTTAGTTTACGTTTATGTGCTTAGAAAAAATTTGAAGCCAATTTGACATGGGAATACATAGTTTTCTATTTATTACTAATATATCTAGTATTTTCAATAAATAATAATCACTTTGCCGGTGCCACATTTGACACCGGCGGGATGTTATTTTGAAAACTAAGAATTTTCAAAAAAATTTAACACCACCGCGACTCGAACGCGGGTCCAGCAGATCAAACATTTATGCCTTAACCACCGCGCTCGAGAGGATAACCGCTTTATTCACTACTTCATTTGTTTAACAGTTTTTATTTGAAATTTGTAAAATGATTAAAAACCCGACAAATTTGCGAGATAAGGACTCGAGCGCGGGCCTCACAGTCACGGGCGCGGCCTTAACCGCGTGGTAAAGACGACCGTTCGTACGAAACAGAAATTATCCTAATTAAGGCTTGATAAGTCATCGGTTTCGGGCGCGTGTAGCCCCTACAGTGATGTACTTATCACCGCCGGTTCTGAGTTGGAGCCGGCAGTGATATACATATCACTGCCGGTGTTGTTTACGCGCCGGCAGTGATAACAGCTGAATATATAAGCGGGCGCGCGCGCTACTGAAAATTTCACAAGTCTTTTGAACCACGCGCCCTTTCCTAACTCTGCAGAGCAGCCTCGACGCCGTCCGCCGCCCCCAACGACGCCGTCCGCCGCCTCCTACGATGCCGTCCGCCGCCCCCGACGACGCCCTCCTCCGTCGCCGACGTCGCCGTCTGCCGCCCCGCTCCTCCGCTGATGGCCACGCGACCTGCGGCCCCGTTCAAGACCGGCGCCGGCGGGCAACACCGGGCAGCCTGGGCACCACCGGCGCCGCCGCCGCCACACCGGAGCTCGCGCGCCCCTGCCCCGCATCCAGCAATCTCCGGAGCATCGTCCACCCTCACAGGCATCTAGGAGCGCGCGGAAGCGGTCACCATCTGTTCACGTGGTTTGTTCCTCTCTTCCTGCCCCCTACCTATTCGACAGAATGCCTGTATAGGCTTCTGTTGCTGCAATGATCTCTGAACTTTGGTCAATTCGACCTTGTTAACTTGTGAACTCCGCGATGCTCGTAACCTCGTTCCTTGTAAGATTTTGGAGATGCTTTAGAGGGTGCTAGTAGCTAGTATAAGCAAATAAATTCACCATCTTAATTCTACTTAGGATTTGAGCTTGATAAATTTTGTGTGATGTTTCTATGCTTTGCCGATAGTTAGCCATAATTGGAGGCTCAAATCTGTTATTGGACATGTTTCATAGTCCAAAGTAATTTAGGCCTATTTAATGTGGGTTTAATGTTGCTAGCTTGTGGATTTTGTGTAGCTTTAGCCATAAGTCCAAATGGGCTGAAATTTGGTCAGCAAGCTAGTGTGGACATGATTTGTAGGCACTTGTAGGTCATAGATATATATCCTATTTGTAGGTCAAATATGTACATCATTTTTGTAGGCAATTGTGGATTGTCTTGTTATTAGTTTAGCACCGATCGACCACGGTCAATTCACATCCATGGTTCATCACCGATTCCTCGTAGCCGTAGAGATGGAGCATGAAGCATGAAGCGGCTAATGTTGTCGGTGACAACGAGGCCGCTACTCACGGGCAGGGAGAAGAGAGACCGAGCAGTTATTTGAACCTGCATGATGAACAAGAAGAGCAGGCTAACCAGGTAACTTAATTAGGTGTCATTTGATGACGTAGGCACACCCACTACCGCATTGACAGGGTATTAACTTACACGTTCTATCCAGCGGAGTTCCTTCACCGGTCACCGACCCACCGCATACCGGTGAGCCGCAGCAAGCAAAGGTAATACTAGAGTCGTAACCAAGCGAGGGCCGACACAACTTCCTAAAGGCAAGTTGCCGATCACCGCATTCGATAATGGACGCTGTCTCCTTCGCACTGAGAAATCAATGGAGGAAGTACTCGGGGTCATCGGCAACCTTGTAAGGTAATTTGTCCCCTTGAAGTACTATAAGTGGCAGGGGAAAGATACGGACCCGTCCGTGGTTCCCGAAAATATCAAGTTGCAAATATGGAATGACGAGCTCCCAAAGTATTTCACATTCCCAGAGGAAGATCAGTTTGACAAACCCTTAGCCCAGAAAAGAGCCTATGAAATAATGTCCTCATGCTTCAAGACTTTCAGGGGTGATTGTTACAGGAAGTATATCGTTGGTGGTGCACAACCAAGTTTTGGTAGTGACTCAAAGTTGGCCTATCGGGGGCCTACTTTGGAGGAGTTCATGACTCATCATGCGAGTCCGAGGAGTTCCAAACCCTTAGCACGCGAATAAGGAGAACTCGTCGAAAAACAAACTTCCTCATCATTGCGGCTCTCGTGGATATGCCAAGCTTATTGATGTTTTTCGAAAAGAACTTGAGAAGCAGTCAGAGCTTATTGAAGCTGGCGTTGAGGTTGTGACCCTCCATTGGCAGGGCAGATCTATAATGTTCTGTATCGCGAGGAACTGTCGCCATGGTAATGATGGGAGCTTTAGCGTCTTAAATCATCCAAAGAGTGAAGGCATAGATGATCCGGACATGAGTGCCCTCGTCTCGAGGATCTCCGAGATAACCGAGGAGGTGATTGAAGGGTCACGCACTTCTGACAGGGAGAACGACGTGCTCACCCAAGCACTCGGGAACAAGGAGCATGGTGGCCGCACCAGAGGAGCCGGGGTTATTAGTTGGTTGCTAGGTTTCCCGGAAGATGTGGAAACTTATCGGAGCCGCAACCGGAGTAAGAAGGCAAGAGAGGAGGAGACACTCAAGATGCTTAAGGATGTGGAAGATAGATGGAACTCCAAACTAGATCAACTAGTTCAAGAGAAGGTCGAACGAGAACTTGCATCCCAACAATCTCAAGCACCACAAGCACGGGGTTGCAGCAGGTTGTGGGTCCACCCCTTTTGGTGAATCGATGTGGATGTGCCTCACCCGGTCGATAGCATCACCGACCGTGTGAATGTCAAGCCGTACATCAAGCAACAATGGACGAAAGACAAGGTGGCGCTCGGCCAAGCCTTACCCAGTTAGATGGGACCATTAAAGGCACCCCAATTCCGCCGGGGTACGCCAAAGTCACCATTGAGAAGATACTCAAGAAGAAGTACGGAAGGATACCCATCGACCACCCCGCATCGGAGGACATGCCAAAACTTGAGCGAACATAGGATTTGTTGTGGCGTGGAGCAAGCGCCTCATTAAGCTTGAGCACGAGATGTCCTCGATGAAGAGGACGAAGAAGAACCCTCGCCCCACAACTCAAGATCTCCGAGCAGGGACATCCTCAATTGCCATCAACCCCGTCTTCTTCTCCTCGTCCTCATCGGAGTCTCCTTTGCGTCGCCAGGAATCCTCTTCCTTCTCCTCCGCGCCAGCAACCTACTGCTCCTTTGCCTCCTCCTCCTCCTCCACCTCATCGGCATACTCCACCACGTGAGCGGACTCCTCCCCCTCCTCCTCCTGAGGCTCCACCACGTCAGCAGACTCCACCACGTGAGCGGACTCCTCCTCCCCCCTCCTCCTCCTCCTCCACCTCAGCAGACTCCACCACGTCAGCGGACTCCTCCCCCTCCTTCTCCTCCTCCGCGTCAGCAGACTCCTCCTGCTCCTTCGCCACCTCGTCAGCAGAATCCTCCTCCTCCTCAGGTGACCGCCCCTCCTCTTACAGTGGGTTCTTCAGGAACCCGAGGGAGAAAAGCGAATCCCGGTCGTTCTACATCCGGGACTAGAGGACATGCTTCTCGTCGTCCTCAGACGCAGGCAACGACATCCTCCTCTCAGTCAAGGAAAAGGTCCTCGGCATCGGTTTCTAATGCTGCACATGGCGATCAAGGGCAAAACAAAAGGCCGTTCAGTGGCAGCACTTCAAACCCGATAGACGAACTGTGGACAGCCAGAATACCCAAGGACCAGTATGTACCTTTTTTCAATCTCATCGCCGATTTTCCTATGGCTTTGAAGAGGAACGAATATGAAAGGCACACACAGAACAAATACAATAATGAAAAGGCCGACGATGATTTCAAAGAGCATATAAGAAAGATAGATAAATTGTGCCAAGATTTGGAGTTGACCAGGGAAGTGGCCGAGGAGATGTATTGGGAGTCAGTTGGGACGACACCATTGGCGCGTAAGTTTGAATACGGAAAACCTTTGGTCTCCGATGAAGAGTACCAAAATCTTCCCACGCCGATGCGTAAGTTGCACGAATATTACATGGCCGTCACCTCACAGCACAAGGATTTTGCATTTACTGCTATTATCCCTCCAAAGCTAGTCTACTACTATGCAGAAGAAGAGAAGGTGCCCGTCGAGTATGAGGCTCTTTTTCAGCTATATCATGGAACAAATCTCGACGTACAACACATGACATTGTGGACTATGTAAGTACCGTAAACACATGAAATCCTAAGTAATGCTCTTTCGATTCACCAACTCGTTAATTGTTTTCAACTTTGAATATTTTTATGCGAGGCTAATTTGGTGCTATGCTTCAATAAAGCCGAAATGGAAACACTTAGGCTTCATTGACCCCATCGAGTCAATCAAGGGCTTCTCATCAAGAACCGGACGAGGTGGCAAATCTCTTGGTCCCAATTTTCGAAGAGTTCGTGAAGAATGGGAAAACCACGATACTTCGCCCTACAACTTCGCGTATGAGTTCTCCACCTTTGTTTTTATACTTCTCTTTTTACGTCAAGATTATTTGTTAATTTAGATCATGTGATTGCGAGAGGTCATTGGGCTTTCATCACCGTCGATCTTGACACCAATGTGATCGAGGTGCGGGATTCAAAGAAGATTCCACTTAAGGACTTGGATCCACTTGTTGCAACTATTCAATAAGTAAGTGATACTAATAACATATTATTATCTCGATCACACATGTGTCTTTCTAATGTTCCCCCTATTCAATATTTTTACACAGTCTTCGAACAAGATATAGAGGCCGGACGCAAAGAGCATTCAAGATGCAAATAATGAAGAAGATTGCGTACTTGAAGCAGCCTAAGGGCAACGCCCAATGCGGCTTCTATGTGATGTGGGCTATGTTTCGATTCCTCGGCTACACTTCGAGCGAGCCAGATGAACTTGTAAGTATAATGCTCTTTTCTATGTCTCGTTAATAATTTAAATAAATTATGATTGTACTGATTACTTGTTTGCGTTTTGGAATGACAATGAAGAACCAAAAGCACCAAATGTTGTTAGACTTCGAAGTCACCGCATTCCAAGTGGAGTTGGCGGACTTCATCAACACCATGGTGCTTTCGAAGAATGGATTATTTTCAATTGCTTGAGCCGAAGGGAAGTACAAGGAAGAGTTGGCAGTCCAACTTAATCGTCTCATGTAATTTTTATTTCATTGAACTAGAAGTACATTTTGAGGGTTGTACGAGAATATGTTGGAAGGAACTTGGATGCTGTATTATAAATGTAATTAATATAATTATAATTATTATAACTGTAATTAATATAATTATAATTATGCATTATAAAATAAAAACTAAAATATATAATTTATTTAAAATTTTAAAAAAATAAATTGGAAAAAACCACCATCACTGCCGGCTGCAACGAGCCGGCAGTGCTGGCTCCGAACAACACTGTCGGCTCGTTGCACAAGCTGTTCGTGTTGTCAGAGCCAACACGGCCGGCTAATTCTACGAGCCGGCAGTGTCGTGTATTACAACACTGACGGTTCGAAGAACCAGCCGGCAGTGTTGGCCCTGACAACACTGGCGGCTCCTGGAACGAGCCGGCAGTGTTCGCTCTTACAACACTGCCGGCTCCTAAGAAGAGCCGGCAGTGTTGTCATCGAATAACACTGCCGGGGCATTCTACGCGCCGGCAGTGTTGTGTGCTCATCGCAGCCGGGGTGAAAATTCCGGCTGTGATGCACCACCCACAACACTGCCGCTTGCTCACTGCCGGTTCACTTTCCGTCAGTGATGAGGGTTGTGAACCGGCTGTGATATGAAAATCTGTAGTAGTGGCTGGAGAGATCGCATCTTTGTTTTCGGGGAATATTTTGGTTCTTTTATGAGTGTCCTCGTTGGGAATACCCTCTACTTCATCAAAAAGAAAAATGAACCTTTTTGGAACAAGAATCGTCAAGTATGACTTGCCTACACATCAAATGTGTATGATTAGCCTAGGATGTGAAGTTATCTAGCCATGGGCGGTCTGCCAATTGCTACAGAGGATGGCAGACTAGGATTTGCCATGACAAACAATTCAACACTTTGCCTGTGGCAAAGGGAGCAGGGAAGATGGGCAGAAAGCAGTCATGCAACTTGATCCTGTTCACCCAGATGATGCCCTGCGTGATCCGCTATTCTCACATCAAGCCTTGGAAGACGAACCCTGGGTGGCTGCCTTTGCAGAGACCAGAGGTGGTGTCATTGTTGCACATACTCTTTCTAGGAAGATAACACAAGAGCTCAATCAGACACGTGTATTTAGAAACATTTCTTCTTTTATTTCCAAAGAAAAAGAGTGTATATGACATCATTATGACGCCCATCATGAGTTCATGGCTAGCACAGCGAACGGCTCTGGTCTGCGTTAGGCCTTCTCGCCGTCCACTCCTTGACAGGGGGGTTCCTTTTGGTGCCGAACAGCACTAGAGGAAAGGCGTGGCCAATTGACGGTCGAGCTCCTGCTCGACCAGGCAGCTTACAGCACCTCGTCAAGCAGCTCGCGTCCCGTTTTACCTCGGGCTTCGGGCTCCGAAGACGGCGGTGGCAGTGCCGGGGGCCATCCGTGTTGTCGAGCTCCAACAGGATCTTGAGTTGAGCGTGGTCCTAAGAATGACGAGTTAGCGGCACGGCCATGAGCTGCATCATCTTCAGAGCATTTGACATCGGGAACCCAGATGGATGCCGATGCACTATCTGGAGCTGTCAATCGGCTTCTTCGCGTTCGCGGTGGCCACCAACATCGCGATAAACTTCATCCTCAGCAAGTACAGGAAAGCAAGTGCGATGGGAGACAGGGAGAGGCAAAGAGTAGAAAGAGTAAGTCCTGAGAACGGTCATCACATGCTCGCCATCCACAACCTCTCTCCCGCGTAGTCTGCCGTGGCGCTCTTGCCGCCGACTTCGCCCTCCGCTGCTGTGTCGCGCGCCGCCAGGCCTTCGAGGCCGCGTGCGCCGCGGCCAAGGTTATATACATTCAGAAAGGCAAAGACTCAATTACTAAATTACCCTCTATAATATATTTCTCATCTATTTACTTACAAAAAATCAAAAGATGAAAGTACCACGAAGTACCATGGTACTTTTCCAACCATGGTAAAAGATCTCTAGCTATATATAGCTTTAATAAAGCCTTGTTTGTTTTAGGAAAAGCACTTTAGGAACTTTGGAAAATTTGTGGAAACCAGAAAGAATCAAAAAATTGAAGCACGTGTGATGGATATGCTGCGCTGTTCTGCATTAGGAAACCTCTGTTTGCAATCGTCGCTGTGTTTCAACTCGGCGCGTGCGATCGATCTTTACCCGCATGGCAGAGACACCATCGAAATCGAAACGGACCAGGAACCAGGCACGCACCACGACGCCGCACAAGGCCAGCAACAAATAAACTGCAAAAGTATCCCTGCCCGTACCGTGCTTTGATTACAAGATCAACCCAAGTTCGATCAATTCTGCTTTCACGAACGCGGAAGCAACCAACCCAGAACTCATATGGCGGCGCCGCAGCTGCCACCGCCCCCGCCAGAGCTGATGGAGGAGCTCGTGGAAGAGATCCTCCTCCGCTTCCCACCGGACAATCCTGCAAGCCTCGTTCGGGCCGCCCTTGTCTGCAAGCTCTGGTGCCGGCTCGTCTGCGGCCCCGCGTTCCGGCGCCCCCCTTGCTCGGCTTGCTCTATGACGAGACCTGCCAGGTCAAGCATGTGTCGATAACGAAATTCGTCCCTACAACCTCCTTCCGCGCTGTATGCGCCGCCGACAGCCGCTACGGTTGGTGGGTCGTCGACGCCCGCCACGGCCGCGTCCTGCTCAGCCGGGTCGACCCTGATGGGCATGTCGACCTCTGCGTTTGGGATCCTATCACGGACGAGCAGCAAGACCTGCCTATGCCACCGTACGACATGCTGGACGGACGGTCTGCGGCCGTGGCTTGTGCCGCCTCTGCCGCTGGTGACTGCGACCACCTCGACTGCTGCAGCGGACCTTTCATTTTCGCGGTTGTGAGCATGCAGCTCAACGATATGCACATGTCCAGCATTTACTTGTCTGTCTACTCATCTCAGGCTGGTCCATGGAGCAAGATAACTGTCCGTGAGCGCCCCACCATCAACGGCGATTACCTCAGCGTGTTCAATAATGTGCACGGTGTCCTCGTGCGTGGTGCGCTCTATTTTATGGTTCATTTTAACGATGACATCGTGAAGTACGACTTGGCCACACGGGAAGTATCTATGATTTCCCTATCATCTAATGTACGTCATTCCAAAGAAAACATTGTGCTCATGACTGATGATGATGGTGGGCTAGGATTTGTTGCCAACACGGGGTACAAACTAGAGTTGTGGTCGGGGGTGGCTGGTGCAGATAAAGATGCCGGTTTTGTTCTAAGCGGAGTCATTGATCTTCGGAAGGTACTCCCTTCTGGTACACTCAAGAAGAAGATACCTCAGGTTGATGGTTTCGCCGATGGTGGTGCCACCCGAGTCCTATTCATACGGACGTTTGATTGGTTATATAGCATAGAGATAAATTCTACCCAGGTCAGCAAGGTAACCAACTCCTGTGGACGCGGTGAGGTTATTCCTTACATAAGCTTCTACACTCCAACCTCGAGGCTCCAAGTACAGGAGTACAACTTTGTTTGTTTATGATTTTCCATACATTAATTTAGACCATTTAGTATGTTCCATACACTTACAACGTAGGGTATATGTTCTGATGACGAACCATTGTTGAAATTGAAAAGACAGGGCTGCTCACACGCAAGTTATCTAAATCTTAGCTAGTGAGGTAGCTAGGAAGGTATTGATGAGCGGGATATGGTGGAACCAAAATTATTAATTACCTATTTATAGCATCATCTACACTTTGGAGATCTAATCACTTCATTTGACGCATACCTGATCTAGATGTTCGTAGTTCTGTTTTCTTGCATGGCCCTTACCTACACATTAATTTCTCAATTAGCTAGCTGATGATTTTTTGAAAAAAATTATATGTTTCTGCAGCACTAGGATGTGGGGTGAGAAGCCTGGGACACATTCTAAAATTTCATTGAAGGCACAAGTTCTTCAAAATTGAAATCAAATATTTGAGAGAAACCTTGTCTGAGATTACTGGTGCTTTGGAAAACAAGAGCATACGAAACTAAAATGGTGTAATTTTCATATGTGTCGTTTCACTGCTTATATACTATGACGCATTGCACAGCCAGAATTTTAGATTTCTCAGTGTTTTTGGCATTCAAAATTCAGTGAACTTTCCCCATGTCACCTAGTGTTATTCCCATATGCTATAACTAGTGGTAATGTTTTATTACTAATTAAAAACACTAGGAGAATTCCATAGTTTTACTGCCACATTTGTTCATTGAATCTATAGCATTGTGAATTTTTTATACCATCGCACATCATTTATATTACCATAGTACAAGGAAAGGGCACGCAAATATGTTTATAACCTAGGTGTATGTGTCTATGACTTATGAGTATATGACCTGTTAGGTCTAAATTTGCTCCTAAATGACTTCCCGAAGAGGATGCCAATTTCTTAGTCCTGTCTTCAGAAGTTGATGTTGTACTCTACTTCATATCTTTTGGTCCCATACTCCCATGCTTGATCCCCAGGTATGCTCAGGAAAATTTCTAAAATGAGTCCTTTTACGGTACTTGAAATCGCTTCCCATCGATTCCACAAATTAATGATTTTATTAAAAAAAGAGCATTCTAGTCATTCTCCGAAATACCACTTATCCCCACCCAAAGTGCCCCTCCCCCAATCCATCCTCCCGATCAAAAAAAAAAAATGGACTCCTCTGTCTCTCTCACCCTCATCCTCGCCATAGCCGCCGTCGGCCCGCCCTCGTCCGCCTTGCGCTGAAGCCACTCATCGCCCTGCGCCGTACGCTCGACCCAGACCTCTACCACGGGACTCCCTCCCTCGCCCTCGACCTCGCTGCCGCCCTCGCCCCTCGACACGCCGCCTGCCCTCGCCCTCGCCTCATCTTTTCTTATGGATATTTCAAAATTTGAATTTAGAAATGATAAATTTAAATGACATTTTAAAACATCAAATGATTTTTGCCAAAGAAGTCATGAACATAAACTCATCGAGATGTACACTTTTTATTTTGGTCAATTTTTTCATGTGACAAAGTGAAAACAATATTGTTCACAAATCTTACATATCTCTCGTGTAGTTTATGAAACTAGACTAGAGAGATATATAAGATATGTATTATTTGTGAACAATGTTGCTACCACTATGTCACATGAACAAATGACAAAAATAAAAATTTTAGATCTTGAAAAGTTATGAAACATTGTAGGTGGCAACTTTTTGACGTGAGACCATCTTGTGAACGGAAACTCTCAAATTTGAAAATCTTATTTTTTTTTCAAACTTTCTCAGACGGAGAAGCAACCAAAATTATAGTTGTAGATCTAAAAAAGTTATAAAACTTTTTAGTTGATAACTTTTTTATTTAAATTTGTTTAGAACCTCAAACACTCAATTTACACTTGGTTAAGATAATATGTGTGAAAACAAAAAGAAATGCAAACACTAATGACTGTAAAAACATAATAACTTCATAGACCATAAATTTATAAAATTTAGAAAAACAATTATCGCATTTGGAGTTAGTATGAGGGAGAAAGACTAGTTACAAGTTTTAACAACAGATTAAAAGAAAAAAATAGAGTTCTTCAACAATCTGAAATTATTTTTTCAAATAACATTTTGCATTAGTAAATTATTTCAAATTAAAATATTGTCAACTACAAAGCTGCATAACTTTTTGAGATCCACAAATTTTGTGTTGGGCATTTTTACACCTGAGGCCATTTAAAAAATTTAAAATTTTAGATATCAAAAAGTTTGAACTACAAATTTGTACATCCAAACGCTACAAGCCAAAACCTTGACGTATCAGCATGCATGCCTCTGTGCTTGCCCTCCTTAATTACCAACGTGCATTAGCTATCTGTCCCTAAAAGTGTGTCACTAGAAAACCGTGTTTCTCTCAGAAGCACGCTTCCTGGGCGACATTTAAATAGGGACGGAGGGAGTACGTGCATTAGCTATCTGTGTCGTCTGTGTTCATCGAAATCGATCGGCACAGGCGCACATCACAAGCATCGGCTCAAACGCCTTCACAGCAGCGTACACGACCATGATCTTGAACATGTACGTACCTACTTTAGCCCCATCAGTAATTTTTTTGGAGCAACCAGCCCTATCTCTAAGTAGGAAGCCCAGCTACTAGCAGCCCACAGGCCCAGCCTGAGACCTAGCTATAATGCTCGAAACATTATTTTGCATTTATAAAGTTATCATCTTACCCATGATTAAAAAAGAGAACAACGAAAATGGAATTACCCTTAATTTATTTTGAATCGCCTTCCACTCGGTTTTGGAGGCGATGGGAGGTGATTTGGCGCATATGGCCCACCGACCATAGACATGTGAATCGCCTCACGTCGCCTCCCTCCCATCACCTTTAGTCTTTTTGGCCGTTGGATCGGTCACCGTGAGCCATCGAAATTCTCTACAAGTATTGTAAAAAATCTCTTCTAAAATTCACGTTCGACTTACTCTCCACAAGCTGGTGCTGAGATCGTCGGGGCGTGCATGCTCATTCATGCCACTCGTTGGAGCACCCACACAAGCCCCACAAGGTCCGTTAGCTATGTTAACTATATTATAGATAAGTTAGGGTTTGGTTGGCTCCGCCTCAGTCCTATCTGTAAACAGGGTCTCAGTTGGAGGCAGCGTCTATGTCCTCTCAATCTCGTCTCTTGGCATGGTGGACCCAAGTGGGAGTCAGGCGCCACAGTGGTGGGAGTGGTGGGGGTGCACACTTGAGAGTGGATGGCCTCGCCCGGGGATGGGGGAGTGCACACTGGTACAACAAACATATCACAACCCCTATCAACCACGGCTTCCGGCCTCAACAGTGATTACTCGATAATGATAGTTGTGGACATCATAGACGGTTTAAAATAATTTGTTTCCAGCACCTGTTCGTCTTACAAACTAGTGGTGATTAAGATTTTCTAGAAATCCTAAAATCAGGCCAAAAAATTGTTTTGATCCGTGGAAGTCGTCAGTCACCTTATTTTTCACACGAGAATTTGCACGCTGTGTGTTGCTAGGATTAGAACTTTAGACCTTTGTCCTTGCACGTACTTGCTTTAATCCAACCCTATGTCTCTTGTGTCTATACAACATATCCATTTATTGAGTATTCACTCTTCAAGATGTTAAAATAAATATTTTGGACCCTACACGATTTCAGATGAAAAAGTGTATTTTGGGCCCTAAAACGACATCAGATAAGAAATCATAAACTAAAAATTTCTTTGCCAACACTGTTCATTTTTCTTTCCTATTTGATTCTTCCATCAAATCTGTTAGCCAGGGTTGTTAAATCTCCCGTGAGCCAATGAAAAAGACTAAAATACCCTTGAGCAAATAGACTATTTATCTTTTTGCATATGACATCAAATGAACATGATTTTTATATGAAACATTTAGATCTCAATGAGACCTACAATTTTTTGGACTTCAGTATTTTCATTGGAGATTGTGAAGATGCTTAGAAATGATATAAAATTTCTACAACACATTAACCACATACAAGTATTTGTCGCCTTAGAAAAATCATATCTTTCTTGTACCATATTGCTGAAGATTATTTTATATAAAAATTGAAGCTCTCATTGCGGTCACCAACTTTTGAGATTCGGGTTTTTCATTTAAGAACATTAAGATGCTCAAATTCAATAAAATAATTTTGTAGAACATATTTATCATATCTTTCTTGTATGGTGTCGAACGATAAAGATACTTGTTATATATGAAAGTTGTATCTCTAATGAAATCTATATCTCTTTAGTTTTGAGGTTTTTCATTTGAGAAAACATAAAAATACAACAAAACAACAGTAGCCATCAAATGAGAACATCGTGAATGGAAAGAAATAAACAATAGAGGCAAAAAAGTATTCTTGAAGGTATTTCCTGTGGATAGAGAGCAATACATATGTTGCTATGAATTAACCCACCTCAAAATCCCTTAAACTCATTTGATGTTTGATATTATTGAAGGGACAAACTAAAATTTTCGAGCTTTCTTACTAACTGGTGTTGTGGCCATTTTATGGTCAATTTAGATAACAAGGAACGAAGTTGTTTTAAAAAATACAAACCAAAATCTTTTTTGCAAGTTCTATTTTGGAGGACTTAGAAAGTGCAATGCCATAATGATTGACAAGTGCTTTGTGCGTGTGTGTGTGACAGAGAGGAAAGGCCATAAGAAGGTCGGAACATGGATAGAAAGGACTCACAAGTAATCCTACGATTACTGGTGGAATTCTAAAGACACAAGCAAACAACAAGAAAACACAAGGTTGGAGGACCCCACCTCAAAACACCAACCAATTGTGCCTACGAAAGAGAGAATTACATTCATGCAATCATGGGCTGTTTGCCGACCGCATCGTAGCAGTCATAGGGCCTGACTCGCAGGCCACCCGCCATCATGGGGAAGGGCATTTGCGCAACCTCGCCGGTCGTCATGACATGTCGCCACAGTGGAAACCCTAGATCTGGAGGAGGCGCAGGCAATGGATCTAGCCACAGAGTGCCTAGATCTAGCCCACCAGCCACTCAATCTGCTAGGGGTGGGGTCGAAAGTGCGGTTGGCCTTTTTGAGCTGCAGTATTGCAGGCCACTACCACCGCACGCTAGACAGGGCAGCGACGATGGCCAGGATGGTGGACTCAAAGGTTCCCTTAATGGCAGAGGTGGGTGCCCCCACGCCCTGTACCTAAAACACGGTTTGTAAGAACACCCCCTTTTCCTATTTGTGCGGTTCTATAAATAGCCCCCTAGATCTGTTTGTAGGGACGGCTCAATATCCAGCCGCTCTTACAAATCGATTTATTGGAGCTGCTCTATATTGAGGTGTCCTTACAAATGGACGTCGATCATGAAGTACTGAAATTTGAATTTTGCAAAACAACCTTGGATAGAGAAATGACCAGAATAAAATTATAGATCTCAAAGATCCATAGCCTTTGTTTTAAATAACTTTTCTAATTGAATTCATTTGATGGTACAAAATGCTATTTGAAATTTAATTTTAAAAAATCGTTCAAGTATACTTATTTCTCTTTTAATCTGTGACTAGAAGTTGTAACTAGTTTCTCTCCCTCATACTAATTCCAAATGTGATGTTTTTTTTCCTAAAAAATTCCTAAAATCATGGTCTATCAAGATATTATGTTCTCACTTTGTTCTTTTGGTTATCTTTTTATGTGTATATTTCAAAATTTAAACAAAATGACAGCTTCGAACTACGTTTGAAACATCAAATGATTTCGGCTGAAGAAGTCATGAACATAAAAGCTATATAACTATGTTCAAGATGTACAGTTTTTTTGTTTTAATCATATTTTTATATGACAAAGTGAGAGTAATTTTTTTGATAAATCTTACATATCTGACTTCTAGTTTGTGAAACTATAAGAGATATATATAACATTTGTGGACAATGTTAGAACCAACATATCGGATGAATAAATTATGAAACAACCAACAAAAACTCTGTAGATATTAATCTTACTACTAAAAGAACCCAAATTGTATCGTAATCCCCTCGCTAATCCCCCGTCCCCGCGCTAATCTCCCCGCAGCGCTGCCCCGTAACCCCTGTCGCCCAGTCTCCCGTAAAAAAGAAAAACCGCTCCCCCTCCCGTAATAGCCCTCTCGGCTCCCACCCTCCCACCCTCTCCTCTGCCAAACTGCCGCGCACGACCTTCATGCGAAGGAACCGCCGTCGCAGTCGCCGTCGCCGTCCAGCTGCCTCGCCGTCCCTGCGCCCCTACCCTACCTCGCCTCGCAGCGCGGAACCTCAGTCCTCGCCGTCGCCCTCCCCGACGTCCGCCTGCTCGCCGAAGACCAAACCAATCTCCCCGAGAAACCGCCTTCACCTCTCTTCCCCGCCCCACCGTCCTCCTCCGCGCGCCAAGGAACGCCGCCACCGCGCGCTGAGGGACCACGGCCGCGCCCCCTCCACGATGCCGGCCGGAGGACGGGCTGCCCCTCGACGCGGCTCCGCCGCCGCACGGTCTGCCGCCACCACCGGAGGACGACCTGTCCGCCGCCGTCGGGAGGCACGCGCGCGGCGGCAGCGAGGTGCGATGCGTGCTTCGTCTTAGCCCGTAGGGCAATGGAGCAGAGGTGGGCACACGGCGCACGGGCGCTCGGCGGAGTGTGGCTGTACGACTCTCGCCTCTTCAATCCAAGACGGGCAGACCAAGACGGGCAGACGGCCTGGAGGGCGCAACTGTGCGGGTCGCCGGTCGCCGGTCGCCGGTGCAGCATCGCAGCGGTTTGCCTTCCACTCTCTCCCAGCGGCCATGGGTCTGGTGCTGCCATGGGGAGCGGCTGAAGTTGCTGGAGTACGGGACTAGGGATGGATGGCCCCTTGACGGTAAGCGAAAGCCATATGAACTATGAACTATGTTCTTCACCTGCAACCTGTGCGGCGCATGCCATGGCCATCAATGCCCATGTCTATACTGATGGAACAGTGTTCGTTCAGGTATGAACTATGTGATTAGTGTAACCAATGTCAATAAGAGTTGGTTAGGGTTGTTAATGCCCATGTCTATAAGAGTTGTTAATTTGGCCACAAGTGGCCAAGGCCGCTGGCCGCCGCCAACTAGCAGCTATCTGTAGATCATTTGGTTAATTTTAGTTTCAGGGCTCCCAATTTCGTTGTTGTTGAATGTTTTCCTTCTTTGAGTTCTTATTTCATTGTCTATATGTTCTGTCGGTGTGGATATGAGTAGTGGCTTTCTGGTTGTGCAGGTTCTCCACTTCTTTGTCTCATATACAGCATTTGGCATTCGGTGAACAGCGGTCACGGACATCTCTGGTGCAGCTAATGAAGGAAAATTTAGGTTCCAGCTGCGTAACAGTGGAGGACTGATGAACTAGATCTGCAATTTTCAGAAAAATAGGTACTCAAACATGATGCCTGTTCACACACAGCGGCAAGATCCGGATCGGCTTCGACGTCACTGGGTGGTATGTTTTGCAGCATGTTAAATAATAAACAACATGGTTCAGATTATTTAAGTTTTTTGGAAATTTCCTTTTTTTGTTCTCTCATCAATTTATCTCCCCTAACCTAACCCTGTTATTTAGTTCCTGGCTATAATGTTCATTACACTTAAAGTTGATTGGGAAAATCCAAAATTCAATGACTATTGGACTGTAGCCTATTGGTGCCTGAACATTTTTTTTTTTGAAACATGCCTGAACATTATTACCTTGTTTCAGATTGCTCTGCAATAGCAAAATCATTGGCACGCATGATACAATGTGCATCTTGTTGGACACATGTTGATCTGCATTACGAAGACCCATGCTCACAATCTTTGATTTCAGCTTTACCTTATGTATCCCTAAATTTGTGTATTGTGTTGTGTATTGAACTAGCAGCCTTATATTGACAGATGCCTAACTTGCTCCAAAAATGGTTGGCTACATAAGAGAGGCTACATTTTGAAATACAGTTTTTTATTCATTGCATTTCAAACATGGTTGCTCGATTTGGTGTCGTGGACAGACCAGGCTCGTTCAGTTCATTGCTCAATTCCTGTAACAGTGGAGTTGTGCATATGAGTATTTGTTTTGGCAAATGAAAGCCAGCTTTGATTTCTCAAACATAGCATGCATGAATTCCAACGTCTGGACCCTTGATTTTGTCAATTTTTTGTGTAGTAGTTTACATTACCTTTGCTTCACTGCAATTAATCCTTTGTGGACCTCAGGAAAGCAAAGCATTCTCTATTGGCTAACCTCACCTGGTATGATTAATCCTACAACAAAAAGGCGTGGACTGCGGAGGAGCAGCCTGCCAGCCGAGGAGTGCAGCATAGGCCGGTGTGGCGTGCGTTGGTAAGTCAATCACCTCTCTTCGTTTTCTGCTAGCTGATACACATGGGCATGCTAGGTGTTGGCTGGATGAAAGCCTGCCACAGCTCCGTACTTGACTATGAGATAGAGGAAGGATCTCTTATGCGTTTGACTGCTTGGATAATGTAGCATTTTAGGCTCCACCTTTGATCGATTTCCATGTTTGACCGAGGAAAATAACTCTGCAAGTCAACAGATTCATAGGCTCAGATAGAAACTTGTAACTGAAATATTACGTTTTAATTATCTTCATATTCTATTGTGTCGCAACTTCATATTGCAAGGTGGTTAAAATCAAGGAACTTATCTAGAATGAGCTGCTTCCAGTTTTTTTGTATCCCAGCTTTGTATTGCTTCCTATTCTATTGTGTCACAGCTATAATTATATTGCGAGGGTGGTTAGCTTTAATTACCAAGAGTCTTGTGTGTCAGCTATAATATATCATGCATTTTTAATGCAATGTATCTTATAGTTACGTTGTATATGTGGCTCCTTTTCTTAAAAAAACCTTGTCTATGTGGCTGACAAATCTTTCAAACAGACGCTCATACAATGTTGTTTTCTTGCCACCTTGAAATAAAATATTATGCGTTTTACGCCTAAATATACTTGTTGGCTTCTAGAGATTATTAAAGTTTATTTGTTTCAGCTAATTTACATATACAGTCCATGTCTCTTTAGCCCTTCCTAAATTTCACAACACTCACAGGCATGGATTGATGCAATATTGTGGGCTTTGGCATCATGCAGATGCAGGAAATTGCCCTCACAAGGTGCCTGTGTTGTATATACTTGAAATAAAAAACTCAGTGAAGGATGGAATGTGAAGTGTTCTGACAAAAGTGTCGATGTATTGGGATTGGGAGGCAACGCTTGTCCATCCTGTTATTTCAAACACAACATTTAGTACTCGCATGTTCATCCTGGTACAGCTGTACTTCCTGCATTTTGTAGTTAATCAAAGAACCTGAATTTTTAGTACTAATCAGCTTAGGTTTCCACTACCTTGTTCAATTGTGAGTTTATGACCCACAAAGAACGGCTACTAGCCCTCTATGCCTCCAAAACTCAGTTAAGTGCTCATATATGATCATGTCTACAGTGTTGACTGCCCTGCCGGAAATAGCAGCTGAATCTATCTACAAGGAGAGATATATCACTGTAGACAGTGAAGATAGTTGGACCAAGTACATGTCCATTTTTGGTTCTGCAGAGGATAGAAGAGTAATATTGATCCTGATCAGAAGTGCGCCTTCCAGGTGGGCTGCTGCAGCCGCCGCCGCTGCTGTGATTCTCTGTACGTCTGTTGTTTGGTCCTGCTGTGATTTATTTGTTTGCATTGCATCAAACCAATTGCTTAATAGATGTCCCTATTCCTTCTAAGATACAGAGGGTCTACTATTACTCTTTCCCCTCAGTATTTTGTTGGTTCGGCTTATTACTTAGCATTATTACTGAGGATGGACTGATGTTTCCACAGGATGTCATGTATTATTGCGTAATTGAGTAGTGCAAAAAGTATATGGATTTCAATTATTAGCTTGGTGTATCTGTATTAATTTTTTCCGTTACAACGCACGGGTATTTATTCACGTCATAGATCAACCCACCTGACATGGCTTCACTCCCAGGTTAGTTCATACTACCTCTTCTTCTGTAATGAAGATTGACACTTGCTTCGCATGGGTTCCTCTGCTAATAATAAGTTCAAAACATAGCAAATGCAAATTTGGTTGGTTCTTGGATCCCATGTAGCAGTAGTAGTTCATCAGTATAGCTCATAGGACAAAAAGAGGAGTAATTCAAGCCCTCGAGGTCCTATAGACTATCAGCAAGGCGACAATTTAGCAAGTTAGCACCACTTCTTTGATGCACAAATAGATGACTATATCAGTAGGGTCCAATGGCAGGATTAGGTGCTGATCAAAGGAATGCCCAATCCAGTGGTTGCAGGATTAGTTTCAGGAAGTGACATCAAAATGTTTCTTTTGACTCCCAGTAATGTTTCTTTTGACTCTCACTAAGCCATATGCGCTGTTGCATATCTAGAGTTTGGGGTGTGAATGTATGTAACAGACATAATTAGTACAAAGCATAGCTTGGATATTTGACACTTGTTTTATGTTGCAGGGAGCATGTGATCAAGTGAAGGCTATCAACCGGTACCTGAAACCTCAGGTTCTCGCTCTATCGCTTTATCTGCATTCTTCTTGATTCTAATTCCTAATATCAAGTTTGGCAAAATAATAAACTAGAATGTTGTGATCTGTACCCGTGTCTGGATTGTTGAATTATTACAGAAGAATAAATATATGTGCTTGTCTACACAGAGGTACTGATTTGCTGAAACCTATAAATGATGGGTCAGGAAGGGCAATGCCCAGTTGTTTCACTAAATCATCTTTTTTAGTATGGTTTCAAATTTCTATCCTACCATCTGAAAAGGGGAACATCTTTTATCATATATATGCTATTGCATTAGCCCTAATTCAATTGTGTCGCTTGAAACTGTAGTGTCGATGTTTCAGCTCTGTGCGCAATGACAGCCGAGTACAAGGTTCGCTTCCTAACTGAAATTCTTCAACTTTTGTAGTGTACATGCCATTGCTGTTATGTCTTGTGAGTGCTTTTCTGAACACTGGAATGTGGAATTCTGATCAGGCCACCGGTGGCATTATGTCGCCAAAGGCGCCTTTACTCTGGCTTACATTTTGCTTATTTATTTATGGCTGCCTGAGTGGTTTGCGTATAATTAAAATGCTTAGCGGGGCCTGCTTGGAGAAATTAGTTTAATACGTTCAATGTTCATCTTTGGCTGATGCCAATGATCCCTCTTGTGTGTACTAGAACATCCTTGAATTGCACTTGATCTAATGCGGGAACTCGCGAAAGCCCAATTATCCTATACTTACCCACTGAAGCAGCATTATGCCATTTTCATGAATTCTAAAATCAAGAGTGAAAAGGGGCTAAGGTTGCCAACCATACAGAACTCTACGTCTGACACTCTGGTTCAAGGTACTAATTTACTACCTTTGTTTGATCACATGATTGATGAGGTGATCGGCCAAGCTCAAAGCACAAGAGTGTCCCTTTCCAATAAGAGCGGGTCTTGTTTGGCGATGTTCAAGTAGCTGGTGAAAATCTCCCAATAATCGGAGGCCTTCTAGGTGATAAATATGTTTGATCTCTTTACATGTATCTTCTCCATATTATTTTAGGACATCATGATACAATTTTACTGATCATTGCATAGCTCCTATTTCTTGGACAGACTCAGCCATTGTGTCAATGCATCCCACATAAGGAGCTATTAGGGGGTCATCAAACGCACAATAATTCTTTCAGCAGATATTTTATTATTTACTAGCTTTTAAAAAGATGAGGTCTCACCAAGAGAATCCTCCCTACCAAGGCTTCCTCTCGGAACAAATCACTGATAAATTGATGATCTCAGATGGCATGTTGTTAATTCTGAGAAGAGGGAATGAGAGAGATCAGTTTATTCATTGTTCATTGCTTTGTGTTTGACATTTAGGACCTTGTATCTCAAGATCATCACACACACATAGAGCATTTTTGCTTCACAAAGTAGCCCATGTGAGCATGACTGTTCTGTTCATTGCGTGCGTTTAACATGGTATCTTGTATCTGAAGATCATAACACATATGTACAACCAATTCACTTCTAAAAAGTAGCCCATCTGAGCATGGTTAAGTTAATGTGTTCCTTGAAGAAGGCATATAATCTTATATTAGCGCATTGCCTTGTTCTTTTGCGTATTGTTTAAAATTCCCGTTGCAACGCACGGGCACTTAACTAGTGAGTTATAATATTTTATAGATGGAAACTTTTTCATTTGAGTTCATTTTGTTAAGAAAAACTTGTATTTATCCAATTTGAAATTTAAATTTTTAAAACAAGTTCGGATGGAGAAATTATGTAGATCTTGAGAAGTTATGAAATATTGTAATTGGCAACTTTTTGATTTAAAGTCATCTTGTCATGCAAAACTACGCTTGAATTACAAAAAATTAAAATTCAATTTTTTCATACGACCTCAGATGGAAAAACTTGGGATGGGCTTATAGACATATGTGAGTGTGTAGTGTAGTGATTGGAAGGGGTATTTGAAACATCAAATGATTTTGCACGAGGAAGAGGTCACGGTTTCGGCAGACTCGAAGTGAGTAAAAATGCTGGTGGGCAGTAACTAGTGGGGTCCTGAGATAAAAAAAATATTTTGCTATTTTGTTTTTTGGCATTTTTATGCAGTTGGAAAATCATTTATAGGGAATCGGGGTCGAGGGGAAAGGTTGGTTTCCTGTTGACGTTGGAAGATGCCTAATAAATAGATTATTAACAGGACGGCTCGCCACTTGGGGAGCGTGAGCTTGTTAGACACCAAAGTAGAAAAGCCAGAACTAGTTAATTTATTCTCTGGAGAAAGAGGTTGATATAAAGCACAGATCACGTTGGGGTCAAAATTTCTTTAGAGAAGCAAAAATTAAAGTTACTGACGAAGATGCATGTTTAACACAGACTGGTTTTACTTCAGTTTCTATCCATCGAACACATGATTTCTGCAAAGAGAGGGTAATGGTGTGGCATGCAAAGTATAATGCGACCAGTTTGATGCAACGTGTGATCCAGAAAACGCAACGGCTGTGTCTGCCAAGGAAGCATGCTTGTTCCGTTCATTGATTGGTGTTCTGCTTCTGCCAACGAAGCATGATCTGCTGCTGCCTGCTTTCGTGGTTGTTCTGCTTCAAGCATTCAGAACCGTATGCGTGAATCTCAGTTTTTGAACCTAGCCCGTCCCATTCAGAGCTTCTGGACCCACCGGACCGGGACACCCTTGATCCTCTGGACCCACCTGGCAGGGGGGGCACGGGCACTATCGATCTGGAGTACAGCACTAGGGCGTCCGGATCGAATTGGAGGGAGATCATGGATTCGTCTTATAGTTCAATCCACAAGAAGTAGTACGTGTATGCGTGTAAATTTCGGTAATATATATAACTCGGAATCGTGAATAAGTTCTCCACGTTCCTCACATCTGCCGATCCCTCGGCCACGAAGCGTGCGATCAAATTCCGATCACATGTCGCCGCCGCCGCCGCCGCCGGAGCTATTGGAGGAGCTCGTGGAAGAGGTCCTCCTCCGCTTCCCTCCGGACAACCCCATGAGCCTGTTGCGCGCCGCCCTTGTCTGCAAGCTCTGGTGCCGCCTCGTGTCTAGCACCGCCTTCCGACGCAGGTTCCGCGAGTTCCACCGCAGCACGCCCCCCTTGCTCGGTGTGATCTACAGCGGGGACTGCAAGCTCAGACATGAATACAAAGAGCCTATTGCTGTACGCGCCATGGCAAAGCCGATGACGGCATACTTTGTCCCCACAACCTCCTTCCGCCCCGAGCACGCTCTCGGCGACCGCTACGGCAGGCAAGCCATTGACGCCCGCCACGGCCGCGTCCTACTCTACCGATATCATCCTTCGATGCATACGCTTGGTTTCTCTGTCTGGGACCCGTTCATTGACGAGCACGTTGGCCTGCCCGAGCTGCCGTTCAACGTGCTGCACCTGCATCGATTCGCGGCGGCCGTGGCTTGCGCCGCCACCGCCAGTGGCAACTGCGACCACCTCGACTGCCACCGCCAACCTTTTGTGGTTGCGGTCTTGGACATCCAGCCTCACATCGTGCAGCTGTTTGTCTACTCATCTGAAGCTGGTGCATGGATCCAGGTAGCGGATTTTGAACGCCCAGTCCCCCGAACATCTTCGAGCATGTGCACAGTATCCTTGTGGGCAGGGTACTCTACTTCTTAATTCAGTCTAGCAATGAGATTTTGACGTACGACTTGGCCACATGGGAAGTTTCTACTATTCACCTTCCATCTAACTTACATTGTGCTGGTTTCGGAACCATTGTGCTCATTACTGATGATGATGGTAGGCTAGGACTTGTTACCAACACGGGATACCAACTAGAGTTATGGTCAATGGTGGCTGGTGGAAAAGCAGGTTTTGTTCTAACAAGACTCATTGATCTTCGGAAGGTGGTCCCTTCTGTTGCTCTCATCAAGAACTCACCATTTGTGATTGGTTTCGCGGATTGTGGTGCCAGCCGATTCTTGTTCATGAGGACGTCCGATGAGCTATACAACATAGAGATAAATTCTATCCAAGCCAAGAAGGTAGCCAACTGTTGTGTCTACGACAATCTGGTCTTTCCTTACGTAAGCTTCTGCACTCCAACCTCCAGAGCCTAGGCACAGGAGTACAACCTAGGATGTGCATCAAACTTTGCTTATGCAAGTGCATTGAAGACTCAAGTTGTCGGCACAATGCCTGCAAGAACAAAATCAGATCTTGGAGTGAATATGATCCCGTTGTCTGAAATTACCGGTTCATATGTGACTGAGATTTTATAATTTTTATACATGTCGTTTTACTACTATACCTTGTAGCTTCGTTAAGTTATATGTGCTGAAAATAACTGTTTGACTGCTAAAATTATTTACTGCATCATTATAATACTGTGTTGTGGATTTCTATAGTCTTATTCTTTTTTTTTACCATGACTAATTTGTATTACCATAGTGAAAGGAAAGTACAAAGAAATATGGTTATCGCCAGCTCTAGTTTGTGACATATATCTTGTGAACTATATGACCTCTTAGGTTTGCTCAAAGATGAATCCATGAAGAGACTGCCAATTTCTTTGTCCTCTATTCACAAGCTGATGTTCAAGTTTACATCCATGATTCATGTCCTTTGGTCCATCCCATGCATATGTTCTCCAAAAGTATGGTTGCAAAATAACCAAAAATCACATGCCACCTACATTTGATCCACAAAGGTAATATTATGCTCACCACAAACGAAAGTGGTGGTCTTCCTCTTGAAGCCGAGAAGTGGAGGAGTCCAAACTCAACCCCTGGTTAAGGGAGGGCACTCTCTAATTCTCAATATGAAGAAACCATACAAAATACAAAGCTCTCTTGAGCTAGGGGCGCTCATCGGGGCTCCAGCCCCGAGCCTGTGGAGGACACGATGATCGATAAAGTATAAAATACGTATAGAAAACATGGAATTATGTCGTCATGCAGAATTTGAGCACTCTAGGAATAATGGAAAGTTTTGGAAGAACTCCATTGTGTCCGACAACTTGTGGTCGACTCCAACTGGCAGCCAAGATAGTCTGGTAAATATGTGAGATTTTGGACAATAAGGGCAAGACTAGGAGGACGCAGCCATGGTCGTAGTGTGTTGCTGACTGGCACAGGACGTTGGCTTTGCGGGAGCGCGAGGAGGTGGGCGTGAAGCAGGCCTTGACATCTTCTCTTAGCTTTGCTTTCTGCTTATGGAGAGGCTCGTGGAGTTTGGCTCACGTATCCACTTATGGAGAGGCTCATACACATGCGATTCATCAGACATTAGCATATTGCAAATGCAGGTCGAGGCCCTTTCTTGCCGCTAATGATTTAAGTTTAACTATCTAGTGTTCAGGATCAAGCCTGGCCTTCATCTACAATTCGATTTATGGCTTCGACACCTTGCCAAGATTTCAGGAGCTGGCTCATCTTTTTTGTTTCGTTCTCGTCTCTTAAGGCCCTATCTAGGAGTTGTATGTTTCATAGCCGTTTTAAGAGAGAGTCGGAGGTCACTTTACACTTGTTTCCACCAAACAACATTCAACTTTCCACAACACATATAGCTCACAACAGTTTGACCATACCTCATATATAGCACAACCACATAGAACCTAAAGTAGTCTAATGTAATTGATTATAATTAAATTCAATACCAAAATGGGTCTGGATAGGGCCTGATCGTATCCGTATCGAAATGAAGCCCATGTAGCGCAGGACCAAATTTTGGGATCTTAATACTAGTTTAGAGCAAGTATTATAAGCTGCTTTAGCCGGCTGGGAGAAGTCCACCTCAACAGAAAACAACGCCACGTCGGAAAGAGACAACAGAGCGGGCGTTTTCCATCTCGCCCGCCTGCAGCACAAGATACGAAGAAAAATTAACTCTCCCAGCCCTCCTCCAGTCGCATACGAGCGAGAAGCCGGCGTTTCGCTCTTCCGTCTCTCCCCTTCCCGATCCCGTGCTCCGCCCCCATCTCTCTCCCGTGTTCCACTCATCTCTTGTGGCGCCGATGGGCTCGACCCGGCGGCACGCGCTGCCGTCCGCCGTGCACGTCGTCGTCCACGGCCGAGTCTGCTGTGTCGAGGGCAACTTCGTCATGGAGTGGATCGGCGCGCTTGATGGCGAGGGCGGCGGCGGATGACATGCCCTCTGCGTGTTCGACATCAAGACCAAGAGCTAGATCAGGCTGCGCCGGCCGTCGGAGTTGGCGAGCTTAGTATTCTCCGTCGCGTCCGTGCGGATCTGAGGATTTGGATCTTGTTCATCCCGTTCGTCCATCCGCGGGTGAGATACATTAAAAAAGGAAGGAAAAGGCTAGTATACATACTCCGTTTGTGCTCCATCAGATGATTTGTTTCTGCCCCCATCCCGTGCTTTCCAATCTAGTATTGTTAACTCGTTATCTCAGATTATGTTGTTTGGTAAAATGGTATGGATAAGCATATTTGTTTTCTTGTTGAATGAGCACATATATCTGGCCACAAAATGTGATCACAACAGATTGTTTGTATATGTGAACATTAAATGACTAGAACTGTGCTGCAGCCGGCCAAATAGCTAGCTTGTTATACTAGCCGCGGCTGTATAGCAGGCTGCATATGACATGGCACTTGCTTGCAGCCGATTGCTGGCTAAATTATTAAACTTGCTCATAGTGGTGCTGCTCGCTCTCTTCCTTTCATTTAGTGGCATGCTGGTGGTGCTCTCACTGTGGACGACGGCGGCTGCGTGCTGCCGTTGCGTAGGGATGGACAGTCGGCGACACATGGCCTGGCGACCCGTACGCTCAGTCTATGGTCCAAGGAGACTTCCATAGAGCTGAACGACCTGTTTTCATTACTAATAATTACCTCCTCTTAATTTTAGAATAAATCAAAGGAAATGTTATTACCCTGCCATATCTACCCACCAAGCAATTGAAAGAGATGAAGATCCAGAAATACGGGCCTGTAGCTATGATTGTATTGAACATGGATGTTGGGATGGGCCAAAAGAAAACGCATTCTGAATTAATTATAATCATTGACAAATTTGCTATAAGATTTGTGAAAAATACTCCGGGATGGCAACCCAAGCAAGTCTAGCAGACAGGAGAAACAAAACGTAGACGGATTAAATTCGATATCAGCAGCTAGTGTAAACACAACAAATAGAAAGCATGCATCATACCCATCCGGATGGGTAACTGCTATATATATCTTACTATTACTAATTGGAGGCTCCAACAGAGGCTCCACGTTAATCCTCACCAAACGTGCTAGAAAAAAAGGATAAATAGCACAAAAATCTCACATTAATCAGAAACATCTGGCCATCGAATCATTAGACTTAGTCATCAACAACCATTGGATCTCATTTAACTTTGTACAAAATTACCCACTTATGCCATTATAATAATAAAACCTTTACCAAAAAAAAATTGGCCGCAATAATTGAATCTTAATGTTTTATGTGTGCTTCTCAAAAGGCAGAATCCATCTAATCGGAACTAACACATCGAGTTCCATTCACCTAAAAGGCAAAAACCTACCAGCGGCAACATGGGCTGCCGCCGTCGACAATCCTTTGCTCTGCCTAACCCTGTAGCTACGCCGCGCGCGGTCATCCTTTGGCCGCCAAGGCCCCAACTCCGAGGCCGCACCTTGCGTTGTCATCCCGCCTAGACCCCCGAGTCTATCCCAGAGCCGCGCCACCAACGCCGATTCCGACACGCAAGAGGAGTCGAGCAGTTGGGGTCACGATGCCATCAAGCAGTGACGCTGAGATGAAGGAGCTTCCGTCGTCGGCACTGTAGCTGGTGACCTTCCGTAGAGACATGGCATCCGATGCAGAGAATTGATTACTTCTCATGCTGCTGTAATTAACTACTTTGGATTGTACGTACTCCATCCAAGTTTGCACCGAACCAATCTTCTTTTTCAGCTTGGATTTTTCCACCGGACATAATTAGTACAAATCATTGCATGGGTATTTGACATTTGGTTTTGTTACAGACAAGAATTTATTCGGGGCAAGATGGATGTTATGGGCGCAGGCAAGTGGCTAGGTGTGTGCAGTGTGCATCATGAAAATCTTGTGAATGCGTTAGTGATTTCTGCTGCCCTGTATCTTGCATATGTTGGGAGACGGGCAGGATCAGAGCGGCACCCAACACTAACCTACATGCATGTGCCTCTCATGTACCAGAAGCAGTTGATTATTATCCCTGCCCATGGAGGCCACACACCATGGCCAGATGAAATCTCAAAGGTAATGGCAATCTCTGAAATCGCATGGTACCTGAGAATGGCATCACGGAAGGCCTACAGGAATCAATTTCCATGAGTTGACAACTTCCATTATTTATTTGTTAAAGACGTTTCTGCTATTGAAATTCAGATGTTTGGTTTGAAGGTTGCATCACTATATATCGCATCGTATTGACCCGATATCGACATCAAGGATGGAAACAACGCACAAATGGGTAGTAGAACAAATTGAGAGGTTGGATACACTGAGAAAACCCATCCAGACCAACCATAATGACTACATTTTTGTGCCCTTCCTCTATCTGTAAAATAGTTTTTTTATAGATAACATGTTTTGTTACAGGCTTAATGCTTATGTTTATTTTCCTATTTCAGGCAAAATTCAATGCAAATGTGGTATACTCCTAATTAGGAAGATTACGGTCTGGGTTTTGGACATATAATGCTTGATTTTTAAGGAGTGTACATGGTCGCAATCATCAAGGTAGTGCATCCATGAATCTTATTGTGTAGTCCAAGTTACAAAAACTTCGGTTGCTTAGTGGCTTGATTGTTTTATATCCTATAAGTGTTAATAAGCTTCTATATCCTATAAGTGTTAATAAGCTTCTACTACTTATCAAGGTAGGGCTTTCCGCTGGTGATAGGTCCGGGCCGTCAGCAAGGCGCCACGGAAAATCCGTTCACTCAAGTGCATGGCTTCAAATAAAAAGATCCTAAAATCTTGGTATCAAGAAATATATAACAACTACTAGACGGTATGATAATTTCTGTCACGCAGGTGAGCATATACATGGAGGAACCACTGTCTGGCCGTGTACCTAGGTATGTCTATCATCTTTGTGATGAAAAGGACGGGAGTGAGTCAGTGTTAGTCAACGCCGCTGCAATCTACTTCATCAATCTACTCCATCCATGTCCACAATTTGATGGGGGGGCCAACTCACATGGTGCCAGAAGTGTGGCTCATCTATGTCAAGCAAAAAAAAAAAAGATGGCTCATCCATGATGGCATGATGTCTAGCGTCCATGATATCCATCAACACTAGCACCAACTGCACCTACAGTAAAGGTATGGCTATCTTGCCAAAATTTATAATTACAATTTTATTTCTCTCATATGACGTAAGATGTTCGGCCATATTGCCAATTGCTCTGTTGTGGAATACAAATTTTATAGACTCTAAGTAAGATCAGCAAAAGAATTGTAAAAAATTAAAGAAAGAGCGAGTATAGTGTGGAATGCAATATTACTTTGTGGTAAACAAAAAAGTCATAATATGATCCATATTGACCATTAGGTGGTATTTTAATTATAGTTTTAATGTCCATGAATTTTTTTGAACAAATTAGTCTTGATATAATCCATATTTATAATTAGTTAAATTTTTTTGCATTAATATTAATGTCATTGGGTTCTACTATTTTTGTATAAGAAAAGAATTGTGAAAATTCAAAGCAAGAGTCAATAGAGTGTGGGACGATGATCGTGGTCAACAAATAAGTCATGATACAATCATTATTGACAATTAGGTACAATTTTCATTTTAATTCTAATGACCTTGGAATATTTAAAAAAGACAATATAATCCTTATTGACCATAACGAGTATTTTTTTTGTTCATCTTAATAATAACTTCATTGGGTTACATCAAGTTATAAACTAATGATACTAAAACATCAGGGGACAATTATCCATGTACTCCCTCCGTCCCATTGAAGATGTCGTTGGAAATCCGTGCCCCTCTATATGGAAAAAGTCAAACCTCCACAGTTATAAGAGATAATTGAACTAATACCATAACAAAATTTCCATACACATTATCAAAATTAATGTAAAAGAAATATATACCTATATATTTAGTACCTAAATTCAAAATACACAGTTCCACAACTATTGAGTTAAAACTATACATAGAACTCTATTCCACTGTAGACCAAGAAAACATGTATACATAAGAATAAATAATTATTTTATAAGGTTAAGTGTGGAAAAATATCCTAAGGAAACTACGTAGTAATGACAACACTTACTATACTTTAACTTAAATTAGTACTCATAATAATCAATCTTGAAAATTTTTTAAACTTTTTGATTAAAACATAATTTGCTTCTAATAAAAACACAAATATGATATAATATAATTCAACATCTTGGGTGCCATGGCGCATATTAAACAACTACTTATGTCATTGTAAGAACTAGATTATTGATTAAACAAAATAAAAAAACAAAAATGTTGGATAAACTATAAAGTATTAAAACAATTACATCTTTCATGATATATATCCCATAAAAGAATGAAATAAGAGTTTATATACTTTCAGTTTATGTTTCAAACAAATACATATCATGCTATAAAAAAGATTCACACTACAAATTATTACTCAATAGACCATTAGAAATATAAAAGTTGGATCCTAAGATTATTACAAAATTCATAAATCTTTGTAGTTTTTTCTATAAGTTTAGTCAAAATTAAGATTTTTTGAATCACCAGATTTCTTGAATTGTCTTATAAGATTTTCGGACATTACTCAAGTGAAAAATGCTTAATATAAGTAATTTTTATTAGTTAGTATCTCCTAAGATTCTAACCCGTGCGAGAGCACGGGTTGATGGACTAGTGGATATATAATTAGTTGGTAGTATTGATCACCACCAGATATAAAATGTTGCACAACACGTATATTTATTGGTCACCTGATCTGGTCCACTCTTCGTTGGAAGCCTCTCATCATAAGCTCCTTAGAAATTGGTCTTATTCACACCACACATAAGATCATCATATATTGTTTATTTACTTCAGCTAACCATGTTGATCGAACCCGTGCTCATTTAGTCTCGAGGTAAACCCATGTCGTTGTTATACTTCGATGAGGATGAATTATGGTGAGCTCAACACTCACATCTGCCTGCATCATATAGCAGCAAATGAATAATGAAGACAAGTATACTTCGTTTTGTCTTCTGCAAATTTGTCTAGGATTTTAATCACATTATATTAATATCTACAAGTTAGAACAAATGAACTATCATACATCCTTCTCTGTTTTCATAGAATTCAAGCCGTTCATATTTATTGTGTCAATTAATAAAACATCTTTAAAGTTGCAGAATTTTATTTGTTTCCTGTAAACCTGTTCAAGATATTAATAACCTAGCCATGACTTTCCCAAGAACAACATCTATGACCATAGCTATTTCACATCAGCACAAAGGGAAAGCATCTTGCATGAGCTAAGCATTGGTTTTCTAACTACTGGAAATCAGAAACTAGTTCATAGTTTTGATTTTTTTGATTATTGTGTAAACCGATAGGGTCTTTTGACAGTTTTCAAACATACAGGGAAATTACGTAACTGTCAAGGAAAAATCGTATTAACCTCATGGAAATTGGCATCGATAGGGAAATGTATATTTCTAATGGTTACAAGTTAACAAGGAAAATAACGAACCGATAAGGAAAAATATTGGATAATTGTTCCTATATATATCCTATGTTTTCTCTACCGTCAAAGAAATCATTTCCCTGTCGGTGTTTTATATTTTTTATAACGTTGCAACCGACAGAGACTGGTCTCTATCCCTGATGGTTTTTTATTGTCCTATTGGTTCAGTCCCGATAAGAAAATCAAAAGAAATTTCCTTGATCGTGCACCATCAGATATTTGTTTACTTTCCTATCGCTCCATCCCTAATCGTGTAGCGTCAGGGAAATTGCTTTAGAATTTAATGGATGGTATTTTTATTTTTCTTGATGGTAAATGCACAATCAAGTAAATTCTTGTTTGATCTTGTCTCGCTATCCATAGCATACATGATGCATTGACCATTCATACTCGTCGAAGATATTAGATCAACATCTTCCATATTCAGCATCTTTTAGTCTCATTGTTTCTGGTACTGGGGTTGTTAGAGTACGTCCAGTTCTCGGAGTACCGGGTTCTCGGAGTATGTGTCAATAATAATCCTGTCAATAGCTCTGCTTAAACTGAAGGAAAACTTTGTATACTCTAACATGAGTTTCATTCTCAGGTCTTAATACGATAGCAGCCCTGAGTATGATTGGTTTTAGATCGTCCATTCACTGTATTAACAGTACAAGCAATAATTGCAGTATTCTTGGTTCCAAAAGGTGTCAGAAAATAATGGACTATCTGGTTGCCCAAACTAAACACTCTATAAATATATATACTGCACCTTGGCCTGCTAATTGCTACTACATCAATACCAAATTCTAAGATGCTTGACTTTTTTGAGCCGAAGTTGACAACTCGTTTTATTAAAAAAATTTGTGCAATCATAGCCAAAATGAAGTCATTCTTGAAGAACTTTTATTAATTATTTGCATGCTTGACCTCACATAGTTACTCCAAATCCTGCAGTATACATTATTTCCCATAGGTCATTAAGACTTGCATCACCTTAAGTTAACTAATTTGATTGATGATTTGTCCCAATCAATAGCAAGGTTATACTTGCTAACTATAGGAGATAGCTGTTTAGGTTCTGTTTTGGCATCCTATAGAAAGCCAAGTACATACAATAGAATTTGGTGCAATTATATGTTATATTATTTGGTTTTATTTGACAATTTAAGCCTTTTACATTTTTAACCCCAAAAAATAATTTACACACCTTATGAGTTGAGTAATGCATTTGAAACATACTCTGATGCACTTTTATTAATAGTTTTGAATCAGATATGTTTAAAACATGGAAATTGTTAAAACAGAAACCAGAACGTACAAATGTGTTTCTTCAGAGTTATATATGAGGTGTACAAGAGTATTTTCGATTCTCTAGATTTGAGGTCTCTAGTATAATTTATATTGAATCACCAAAATTGCAGTTCTAATTTGTATACACTGTCTTAAATGTTTTTCTTTTCTGTCAGTATATTGAAGTATCGAGCTATTCTCAATTTTTGTTTGTCCATATGTCAAATATTATATCTGCAAATCCTCAAATGAAAATTGAAATAGAGAAGTTCATTTACTTACTCGAGCAATTCTTTCAATAACTGATCATCATCCTGCTCACAACGATGGGGGCTGTTAATCCACCCATTGGTCGATGCTGTAATCACTGCGTCTCCGCTGACATCTGGAGGCGGATGAGAAACCGTCCAGTTCTCGCTGCCTCCTGTACCGGGTTGTGCTAATGACATCGTGATGTCCGTGGTCAGCTGTTGATGGTCGACCATGCCATCATATGGCTTGAAGGCACCTCCGAGAACTCGAAGCGCTGCAGTCGTCAGATGTGCATCATTTGGCCAATGTGGAAGTGCTGAACCCGAAGTTGCCCTGCTGTTCAGCTTTGCAAAGAATTTGGCTGCATCGGCTTGGAGCCTGATGAAATCTGGATGGAGGTCATCAGGGAGGAGCCAGTGGGTTCTGGGGTCAATGCCCATTGCCAAAAGCTTCTTGCTGAGCTGGGTGTTCCAGTGGTTCTTGATGTCATTGTCTGTTCTTCCGGGAAGCCCCTTTGCAATCGCTGCCCACCTTTTGGAGTCCAACACACAAGCACATACAAAAGAGTATAAGTTGCATTCATGTTGTGTGATTGAGGAAATAATCAACTTTATCTAACATGTATAGTAGTATGACATGATAATGAACAGAGTTCTGAATTATGGTGAATCTATATCACTACCACAAAAAAATATTAGTAAAGTTAACAGAAGAGACCTCCTTCCATCTCTTTGTTGATTGTGCCTTCGCAAGAATGTGCTGGGATATCATTGGAATCCAAATTACAACAGACAATTACTTCCCCGAGCTTGGCACAATGATGAGATCTCAGCTAAATTCATGCTTTTTCATGGAGACAATAATTATCATGTGCTGGACAATCTGGTCGGCAAGAAATGATCTAATTTTCAGAGGAGAAAGGAGGAACAGAGATGACTGTGTCGATCAGAATGTTCTTCAAGGAGCTGAAATTGCTCAAGCATCGAATGAGACAAGATCAAGAACACCAGTTTCACTTATGGATACAAAATCTGGAGAATTTAGCTGCTTAGTGCAGATTTTCTTTATCTCTTTCTTTGTTTCTTAGACTTCTCGTGTTGTAATAGGCTAGTTCTCTTTTTATTTTAGTTCTTTTTGGTTTCCCTGTACTCTGGCTCTTGTTTTTTTAATAAATCCCTGTAGGGGCCTCGGAGTTACTTCAAAAAAAAAATATTAGTAAACATCTTTTTTTTTAATTTACAGTGGTGGGCACAATATTATTGTCACAGAAAATGTTCATCTATTTCTAAAGATATTAGTTCAATTTATAGAGGTGACAAACTCACGGCCGCCTCTAAAAATAAATTAATAAGAGGCCTGTTCTCTATATCGATCTCCTGCGTCGTCCTTGTACCAGCGATAGGCAGCTTCTCGCACGAGCGGTGGATCAGATGAGGAGCCAGCAGCATTCTCTCTTTCCATCTCGCGCCTTCCTCCGATCCTTGCGCCACCAGGCACCAGCAAGCCTCACTATACTACAACAATAGATCCGGCGAGGAGCAGCTCAGGTTTTGCGAAGCACTTGACTAAGGACGAAAGCTCATCTCCTACTATCTCACTTCCTATGTTTATGTCTCTCTCTCAATCCCTGACGAGTTCCCTGCATGTTGGGTGGCGATCGTCTTCATTAGTTGTCATCCATGGATGCGAATGCCTGAGGATGGGGTTGGTGATGGTTGCTTTGGGGACATTAACAGGGTTCACGGATGAGGATGGGGTCCTCGTCATGACGAAGGAGATCACAGTGCGGAGGTGGGGAGGCAGATCATGGTGCGGCAGTGAGTGTGGATCTATGACTCAGCAGCTGCGTGCTAGCATCCCAGATTGAGATTTTGGCACATTTTGGCCCAGATTGAGATTTTGGCGCAGTGACATTAGAGCAGAGTAGGACGTGGTGTCCATACAAATTGGTTAGCGTCTGCTGTGTAACAACCGTGGATATTAGCTTAGCCTAGGCTGGAACCGTGATGGGTGTCAAACGTTCATTTTCAGCTACAACTGGATATTTAGCCTATTGCCATGACATGCATGGAAGAAGCTTCCTAAACATAAGCAAATATTTACAGGAGCATGCATCCCTGGTTGCATCCATACATACCCTACAAGCCTACATAAAGTAAGCAAAGAGAATCTCTCACTACAAAAAGTGATACCAAAATAAAACAAATCTGTGTGGATATAGTGTATTCTAGCTAGTTGCTTTTTTAACGAAGAATAATCCTACATATTGCATGGGTGTTTTGTGAACATTCCTGCATCTGATCTTTGTATTTTACTCAAAGAATGCAGACAATTAATATGTGTCTTACCTCTATTTCAAGAGTATTCAAAAAATTTAAATCCAGAAGAAGCATACAAAATAAATGTTTTCATAGATTTTTGTTTTCATATTATTCTCCTTCCAGCAAGATTACTAGGCGACAACTGGTGTATCTGTGTTCTTTGTTGGCATCATCATATCAATATGGTCCAAGAAGAAAGATTTTTCAATCTCTTATGTATATGGTTGCAAGGACACTTTTTCAATAATGAAAAAGAAATATCCCAGCCTCCACATGGTAGTGATGCTTTGGACGTTCTTTATCACAATATAGTCACACTGACGCTGCAGAAGCAATCTTGCACAGTAATGTATGTGTAAATATCCACCCGTGTGCAGCAACTACTTCCATCAGTTTAAATTATGGACTGACCTGTTTCCCATGATGGAGTGGAGGTGGATGATAATCTTGTCTTCTTCGTCAGTGAAGGCAATGCGATTGATATCAGGGCGAAGGTAGTTGTTCCAACGAAGTCGGCAGCTTTTGCCGCAGCGGTTGATGCCGGCCAGCATGGGTAGGCGCTGCCAATTTCCGTGGCGGCCATTGTTGCTAACCATGTATTCAATAAGTACACGGTCCTCCTCGGGCGTCCATGGCCCTTTCTTCAATTTGGTTCCACCATCACCCACCTCCTCCTTGGACGGATGATGAGGTGGTCTCCCCATCTTTCTTATCAACCGAACCTGCTAGCTGCACTACCAGTTCATTATGTAGTGTAGGAGTTTTGAACGTTTATATAGAGCTTTAGAGCAAGTACTAGTATACAAACCGACGTTTGAGAAAGTACTAGTATACAAACAGATTATCATGGCACGGGGACTTCTTCTACGTGCTCCACAAATAATACCTGAGCTAGTACAAATCAAAGTACTATGACCCGCCACCAGAAACAGATGGATTCTGTACTGGCCATTCACCTAACATATACCGCTAGAGAAATACAATTTGTATGGGTTCCGTTTCCTTGTATTTGCCACCGGTACAAATGTGGAGAAAAACCTACACGCTAGCTGCTTTTAGACAAAAATCCTTCACCACCTACTCAGTACATATGTGCTGAAATGTTTACGAGTTAGGTGCTTTTAGACAAACGGCCTTCATGCTCTAAGCAAAGCGAGCGCCGAGGCAACAAGAGAAGTCCCAGGCCGTGCTACGCCAGATTTTATAATTGCTGCCGGATCAGAACCCTGTTACTGCCAAATATATACGTTTCTCAGGATTCAAATTAAAGACCTCTATGTTAATGTCTCCGCATGCATATACCAGCTGAGCAAAACGACAGCAGAGGCTATTCTTTTAACTATGACTTGAAATCTTATATTGTATAGTTGTGAAACCTTATATTGTATAGTTGACCCTCCAAACGATATCAATAGAAAAAGTTCTTGGCATCAAAGATGTAGATCTCGTTAATGCCAACATCATCTTTATTTTACATTGTCAATCACCTGAAATCTGATTTGAGAACTTATATGGCATATTTTGACATGTAAACCATCTCAAATTATAACCATAAAAATTTTCTATGCGAAACAGGTTATCTGTGCCGGTTCATGGCTTTAAAACCTATAGTGAGAGTACCATATCTATCACTGCAGGCTGCAGCACTTACACTGCTGGCTCCACCATAACCTACAGTGATTGTGTGTTCTAGCACAGCGCCAAGTTGTGACACCCTGAAATTTCATAATTTCAGCATTAGGATTTAATCACCCTAATAAACCCTGAAATTCCAGTTTCCAGTCCTGTAAGATTAAGATTGGAATTTGACTCTTCCAAATTATTAATTTAAACAAATAACAAACTGTCATTTTTTTCCTCTCTTTCTCTCTCTGCCCTTTTTTTTTGAGGAATCTCTCTCTCTGTCCTTTGTTCTCCCGTGAGCCAATACTGGAATTTAGAGGGACAATTGAGTTCCAATCTCTTCCTCTGTCTAAACCTTTTGTTCCTGAAAACCATGGAATGATAATCATGAGGACTACATGATAAGTGCCAAGGATGCAACCAACCAACAGGCGGGGAGATCGCATGATTGACAAGTTTGACGTCTCCAATTCAGATCAACGTGTAGGAGGACAGAGTATCAAAAGTAACCTTGGCATGTAACCCTGAAGAAATCTTTATTGACTTATTAGTTTGGATAGCCTTGGCTGCAACTGCCATGTGTCTCCTGGTATCAAAAATATAAAATATCTATGGAGAGTGTTTGTTTTTAACAATCGGTAATGACTTTTTAGTCAATGATGGAAGATCAGGTTGTTGCTCCATATCAGATATGTGCTATGTCTTAAAGCCAGAGAAAATGTGATGTTCTTTGTTCTAGAATTGTTGATCTGTGAGCATAGTTGTGGTAGGTAGAAACCAAGATATATGTAAATTGTAACTTGGCAGGAAAACCCCATTACTGCCATGGTGACATTCTAATTATTAAAAAAAGTTATCTTTCGGCATGACATCTTATAGTTCCTTTAACAATCATCACCTTGATCTCTTCTGAACATAAGACTTCAAATTTAAACTCCTGTTTATGAGTTTCTTCTATGTATTTCTCATCAATACCTTCGCATATATATGGGTATAACACCTTACATCCAGCAATTTAGGAGGTCATACATTGTCGTTGTATTATGCCAGACGGGGTCGAATATCTATTATGCCATATTGAAAGCCTGTGGCCAATATAGTGAATAATAGAGTTTCTTGTGAACTATGTTCTCAAGCAATTGCATGACCTTAGTCGGGGGTAATATGACTATGGCACATGTCATATTAAGGATGAAAAGATAAGGATCAATTGATCATCAAAGGAGATAGATAAAGCTTGGATCAATGCAATAGCTACTGGGAAAGACTGAGCAAAAGGGAACTATGTAACTTGTACATGCCATGCACAGCTTAGAAATAAAGTTAGCAACTCTGCTATATATCTAGACTACAGGGGGGTTCTCAAGCAATTTGGTGCACAACCCGCCTAGCCAACCCAAAAGGACAAACTAGAAGAAAATGCAACAAAAGCTATAATTTAAGAACTAAACGTATCATTATTGTAGAATTAATAAGGATGGACAGGGTTGTCACAGCCTGCATAAGCAGTAGTGATGGTCCGGTAGTGATTGTCTGTTCTAATATAATCTGAATGCAGTTTGTAACCTACACTATTTCTCAATATGTTTCGATTCTCTTACCAGGTAATTTTATATGCAACAATGGTTGTATTGTCAATACTCGACTTTTCTTCAAGTCACCGGAAGACATGACTAGGTAGCGTTAACAACACAAACCTACCTCCTACTGACAAATGTTTTCCTTTCCAATCACTAAACTATTTTTCAACTGGGCCTTCTACGTGTCAGCATAAGTTAGGACCTTAAATTTGGTGCACCTCTATCCACTGATTCAGAGGCTCAAAATCGTGTGTGATACTGGCATATTTCTAATGCAGGTGGCAGCCCTTTCTTTTCGCTAATGGTTCAATCTGACGCAGTGTAACAACACATCAGACTCTATCAAACACAAGTCCAACTCTACTCGATTCGTGCAAAATTTTTGAGATGACAACTCCAGCAAAACTCTAGAGTCAATATGGATGTTATCAGCACTTTGGCATCTATGCTTTTGGAAATATTATATAACTAATCAACCCACTACACAAGGTTCGAGTGACATTTGTATTCTTACTAGTGTATTGGCGCGCGCATCCGCGCGCCCGTCTGGGCTACCGGTATCTGAATTGAGCCGCGTCTTTGTTTTGGGCTTTACTCCGCTTAGTCTAGAAATGTCTTTTGGTCTCTATGATTTAGGCGTTTATATATTATGGATAATGGCATACAGTTAACAAAGCTGAATTATATAGTTACTATGCAACACAGAGGCAAACATACAGAGAATCATTAAACTATGCATAGAAAATTCATTCTCATGGTTAACATAATTTCAAGTACCTACATTACATATTTTATAATAAGTAGCCGAGTGCACAATTCCATGAAGTAATAGTTCTACCATGGTGTCTGTCTAATGACATATAGAGATAATGAGAAGCAAATATATTTTTCAGTGTAGTGAACCACAGTTTGTGACTGGACATATTAAGTGTGCACTGGGAACATGATGGCCAATGTCTTCTTTGCCTTTCCTCTGCACGCTTGAAAAGCTTGGAGGCTACAGTAGCCACCTTATTCTTACCTGGTATGACATATGTAGAATTTAGTAGTAAGATGTCATAGAAAAGACACGGTCACCTCCCTTTCCTTCATTTCTTATGACATGTAACATGTTGTAAGATGATGTGTTTTAAAGATTCAGAAAGGATGGGGTAGAGGAGACTTGCTGGAGGCATTCTCCGCGCGCCCGTCTGGGCCACCGACGCTCGGTTTGACAGACTTTGGTTGAATAGATCACGGTTCTGACGTGCACATGGGAAAGCTAAACCATTTAATTAAACAATGCAGTGGTAAGATAAAGGATATATGTCGAACCTTCGTATGGAAATAAGTTCAGATAGAGAAGTTTAATATCAATCGAAATACTTCAGTTATTTTTACATGGACAAGAACACAATTAATCTTTGTTCATATTTGACAGTACATTCAAAGGAGGATGGGTACATATATTACATGGAATGATTACAGAAGTTTAGCACCGAGTAAATATGTCATACAGTGAAAGCTAGGAATCTGCTTCGCCGAACTATAACATTTTTTGGATAAGGACTGGCAAGGCACATGTTACAATCGCAAAGGTTTGTTTTGAACCCTGGAAATATACGGATAATAGGATCATTATAACAGTAGAAGATTTGTTTCACATAAACAAATCTCAGCTATATTAAATATAAGATTTCTTTGCCTGAACCAAATTCTAGTTTTCTCATGTAATGTTTAACTCATCTGTAGAGATAGGAATTATACCATTGAAACAAAGTATGAGCTGCTCTAGAAATTACCCTGGACCTCAACCCTGGCATTTTTTATATGAGAGTCTGTGAAATGAATTTTTATTGCAGCCTGTTAGATAACCTGCAAAATACATATGGTTGATAAGATAGCTAGATGTAAGAACACCAGGAAACGTGGTTGGTAATAGAAATACTACAAGCCGGGCGACAGCAGATTATCTGTGGAAGTAAGAAAAGGTAATCCGAACATTGTAGGCAACAATCCAACAAACCTAACAGTCGCATGTGTGTCCCGAGGTCCTCTGCTATTGAAGGTTGTGCCTGAAATTCAGCAGGAGTACCTGCAAGAGCATGCCCATGTAAGCCATCATAGGCAGATAGTGCAACCAAAATGCTTCTTCTGTGTTCGTCCAGATTCTGAATATTACGTTTGGTGATTCTCTCTTTTCGCCAAGACAACTGCTGAAATCAAAGTTGCCATGTGTTCATAGGCATGTCGTGGCACGTCAAACTAAGTGAAGTGAATCTGAGCTAAGCATCCAGAACTAACGCTAAAATTTTATGGTAGGTTGAATAGGTTTTCATTACGGAAATTCTTAGTATGTTCCCCTAATCAGTTACATCATCAGACTGAGCTAAATTATCTTATGATATCTAGACTGTATAGGCAACGCCATGGTGAAGCTCGCTCTCCGGTGCATATTGCGGTTAAGTGGGCAGTGGACGTGGCAAATGATCTCTGGGAAATATCAAAATCCCAGAAGCATACGGGTGTGCAGATCAGAAAGGAATCCTGTCGACCACCACAGCATGACTTCATCAAATGTAATGTTGATGGTGCGTTTGATCTGAACTGTGGTCATGGAGCTACTGGGATAGTGCTGCGAGACTCTAATGGTTCTTTCAGAGGAGGGAGAGTGGCATGGTACCCGTATGGCATGAACTCATTGGCAATGGAGGCCCTGGCCTGCAAAGATGGCGCTCGCTTGGCAGTGGAGCGGGGTATTCAGAAACTGCAGATTGAAACTGACAGTATGGAGTTGGTTAAGCTATGGTCCGAGATCAACTCTCAGCGATCATGCATATCCTCGATCCTGAAAGATATCAAGGACTTTAGTGATCTTATTCCTGATTTTTCTTTAAGCTATGCAAGTAGAAATTGTAATCGTGTTGCCCATACTTTGGCTAAGCAGGTCAGAGATGCTAATAGGATGGATGAGTGGCTGTTAACACCATCCTGTATAGCGCAACTGTTGATCAAAGATTGTAATCCTGGTGTTTCGTGAATCAATGAAAGTATCAAAGTCGCAAAAAAAAAAAAAAACATATCAGGCATGGATCAACTTAACTACTGGTGCTTCTAGAATATTTAGAAGGAAAAAAGGCAAAAGATGAGGTCAGTAAGCCAGCAACACATCACTAACCAAAGCCTTGTTTGGACACTGCGTTGAACCTTACTGGAACTTAATTCGATATAGACAAGGTTCTTCCTCTTTAGCTTCATTATCTTTTTAAAATGTAATTTAGAGGCAGACATGTAAGCACATTCTCTAATCAGCTGGACATTTTAAATGAGAGTGTAGTTGACTGCCGCTCATGTCTAACTGTATTAATCTTAACTGGAAGCTGCAGGCTGGACCTAACTATTTTGCCGGAGCCTCACTGTTGTAATTAGACCTCTCTTTGCCACACTAAATGACAAAGCAATTAAAATGTAGGTCTACTTTTTTAATTTATGGTACAGGCATATATGCATGACGTAACTTTGGACCAACCTGCAAGCAAGAGGAATAAGTATTTAACTACATAAGAGAACAGTATGCCTTACCAAAGCAAATAAGATTCCAGGCTATTTCCTAAGGGTGAAAATAAATTCGGATGGACATTGTATCCCTTCCATATATACTAACAATATTACTAAGACATAGCAGAGCAAAAAAAAAAAATGAGAAGTCTGTCCAATAAACAATTGTTGTGTTAAGGAGATAAGGTAAGCTGTGTCCTGTCTAATGACAGGCCCTTTTGGGTTGTACATAGGTGCAGACCATACTGCTTCTCTCTATGCTCTTTCAGTGACAGAGTACCAAGCCACAAATCTAGATGAACTGATTTGAGATGCATCAACATAAGATGGACAGGTTTTCAATAAAATAAATTACGGTTCTAACATTCCGGATGGCCATACACATTCTAAAATAGAAAGAGAGATTCTTTCACTCAAATTTCAGAATAGTCATAGTGTAAAGAATCACTGTCTGGCACATACTAAATTTAAAAACAACACTAAGTGATAGGAAGGAGCAAGAAATCCCACTAAACATTGCTCTTATTAGAGTGAATATATCTAAATTGCAACTGACACTGAATGATTAGAGTGAATATATCTAAATTGTAATAGTGTCTGCATGTTGCTTTTTTGGTTAAATCATCGTCTCCATCTTTTCAAGAATAAATTTAGCTTGGTAGGTAAATTTATAAAAGGCCAGCACTATATTGAGTTTGCAAGTGCACAAAATGAAGATGTACCTACAAGATGGAGCATGAGTCTGACGTGTGGTTTTATGGCTGAACCATCATCAGTTCTGGAATCATATATAAAGGCGTCCCTGCATAGGAAAAGCAAGCCCAGTGAAATGAAAAGCCTGCAAAAGGAGGTCATCGCACTATGTGTACAAGATCAAGCAATATAAGCAGTATCAATATAGCATAGGCCTCAATAAGCTATAAATCTGTATAGGGCCCCTGAAAATATGGAAATGCAGAAGCATAGGTGAATCAATTAATACGCTTCTCAGTAAGGAAAGTTATTACATGAGGATTTTTTTTTCGGCGAATGGAGTCACATGTAGTGTCGTAAAAATGAGCCCGATGAAACATATAAAGTAGAAACAAGGACGGAGGCTAGGGAACATATAAAGTAGCGGCAACATCGAAGGAACCAAGGTTACAACACTATTTACAAATACTTATTTTAAATGATTTTTTTGTAAGGGCCATAACACAGCTCTGAAATACCATTCATTTTTAGTTCCTGGAGTAGAAAGAAAAAATATACATACACAAATTGGAAGCTGCCCTGATAAGGTAGGGTATGTAATAGGAAGAGATAACCTTGTTTTTGCATCAATTCAATTTATGTGCAGTCATAACACTTAAAGAACATTGCTCATATAAAACTCTAAAACAATTAGGAAACTGGAAGGTATGAACAGGCCAAGAGGACAAGAATGCAAGTACCTGGTAACTAACCTGTAACAAATTAGTACACCAAAACTTGCGTAGTGAAGGTGGATTAACTCTGAAGCATGAAAGAAAACAATAATAAGACATTTTAGATTTTATTATGAGGTACTGTCTGAATATATGGTCTGAAATTTGCATGGAGAAGCCCAGATGCTGATGGACTAAGCACAAATAAGTATTTTTTTAATGATTGGTTAATGGTGCCTAGCTGAAATGAACAAGGAAGAAAACACTAATTAGGTAGGAGCTACACAGTTTCAGATAGTAGTCCATAATCTTGTTGGACACATACAAACTGACCTATTAGCTAGCAAAAATGTAAGAAGAAACACTTAACAAATCACTCGGCACCATTGAATTGGATCATACCGAAGCATAGGCCAGCAAAATCATCAGCTAAAGCGTCAATAGGTAAAGCAACCATAGAATTATCCTTGTTCTGTTCCAAACAATGCAGAGGAAGGGTACATGTTAGTACCCATCTGAGCGACGTCCAGTTTCCTTATCAACTGTTAGCTGATCGATCACCTAGCAACATGAAAGCAGGGACATTGCAAAATACCAATATCCAGTTGTTATCATAACAAAATACTTGTACAGCCAAGATTGCTAATATTTTAATATAAACAACACATGAAATTAAACTCAAAGATGCATTTTAGGAATCAATATTTTTTTCTCAGTTGTTTTTTTGTTACTGTCAATTTAGACATTTAAAAACATAAGCATAAGGAGAGGCCTCCCCCTGGCATTTATCTGTAGAAGTCAACATGCATATTTTTTTTTGGAAAGATCGAATCATCAGACAGAAATTACAAAGTGCGTGAACAATAGCATGCATGCCGGCAATTTTTTGTAAGAAATTTTAAAAATCAAAGCCGGTAAGCATAACACATTTATATATACAGAGACACCTCAAACATGCAATTAGTTGAGATCCAATTACAGCACAGCAGGAAGGGAAGGGAAGGGACCAACATACTTGGGTACTCGGTACCGAAGAAGGGCGCGACGAGGAACAGGAGGCCGCTAAGGCGGCGTCTAGCGCCTGCCAAACCCTAACCCTAGGGTTTCATTGATGACAGGAGCGCAGGCGGTCCGGCATCAGCAGCATGAGGAGGCAGCACGGAGGGTGCATTGGTGGAGGAGAGGAAGAGGGCCGCCGAGCCCCGCCTGTGCCGCCGCTCTGGCCTCGCGCGACACCGCCTCCTGGCCGCCACTGCGCCGCCGCCGTTGCCTTGGGTGAGAGGAGGAGGAGGTGGTGGTGGTGGAGGACGAGGAGAGGGGGCCGCCTCCGCTGCCGCCGCCGCAACCGCGCCGCTCGCCCGCCACCGCCGCTCTGCTCGCATCGGGAGGACGGAGGGGAGAGTGTGACGGGAGAGAGAGAGAGAAGCGGGTGGAGGGCGAGGGCGAGGACGAGAAGAGTCGGGAGATGCGGTATTTTTTTTTTTTATGCCGGGTGGAGCTAGAAGCCACGTATATATATGTACTCGGTAGGAACCAAGAAGCTGAAGCCAGATTGTATTGGAAGCTCATGGCGTAAGCGGATTCATAGCAGAAGCTGGTACTGTATGAAGCGCGGCACCAAATGATCTTGACCGTTTACTACGAAATCTAACGGTGGTAAATAATTGAGCTGATGTGGATAGCGTTCCGGTCTAGGAGCTGGTCATCTTTGTATTTGTTAAATCTGCAACAGCGCCCAAGTCATTTCCTCGCACACCAATGTTGTGCACAAGAACAAAGATTCCGGACGATAAAAAAGGCAAACTTCTCCCCAGCGGTGAAATGAGGCAATCATGCTTCATCTTTCCAAAGACGTTTTGTGTTCTTATCTGCTTGCTGAAGTTTTCGGCTTTTTGTAGTTATAAAGATACGATAGATGACAGTTGATTTTTGCTGCCGTAGCTGCAGCTGCAGCTGCAGCTAAAATAAGCTGCAGCGAGTAGGGCCAGGCACTGCAAACCTTAACAAGAACAACAGTAGGCAACAATAAAGAAAAAATGGTCATACGTCTCCATGCATGCTTTATTGGAAAACACATACGCCTGGTGGATTGTCCTTATCATATAGTGGAGGTTGCTGTCAAATTGACATCATGCAATGGAAGATTCCATTCAATTGCATTTAAATGAAATTTTGGAAATAGCAGTGTTTGACCAGCGTGTAAAAACAGTTGTTACTGCACTCAGAAGGCAAAGAGGACCACTGCATATATGCTTTGTATTATTTTCTCTATTGTTAAACTTGTAGATCAGAGTTTGGTTTTGCAAAACACTGTCAAATAGTGCAAGGAATATATCTCAGCTTGGAGCTCTCAGGGCCTCCCCAACGGTTAGTATAAAACGCTTGCTGGCATTGAGGCAAAAACAGTTAATAGAAAATTAGACATCTATAAGGATGTTAGTGACTCACAAGATTTTGAGAGGGGTGCATGCTAGTCTCTGGGGACGCGCTTGCGTCAATTTTTTTCGTATTATCTCTCCATTTGATTGGACGGGTGCTATTCCGAGCTAGCTTATGGTCCACCGATGGGGATGCCCTCAGCTCTGTATCTGCAGAACCTATGCAGGCCATGCATAGTTCATTGGAATTTGAAGCTTGAAAATAGATAATTTTGGTTGCAAACTTGACCAAAGGTTTGTGACTATGAAATATCCATCCATACTACTAAAGGCCTCAAGCTGGGTGCAGATGTATAGACTTGTCACAGTTTCGCGATGACATAGCACCCATACACGTCACTCTCTTTTCTTTTCCTATGCTGTCACAATTTTTTAGGTACTGCTTTAGTAAATTTCAAGCTACTCCGTAAATTCAAAATTATAAGAAATTTTGATATTTTCTTTTCTTTTTTTCTCGCAAATTACACTTTACAATGTAGACACTATCGCAACCCATGCACACCCTATGAATATACATAGGCAAACCATACCCATGAGCATCATCAAAGATACGGCTGGCAAATCCCCAAGATTGACAAAGTCACTATAGACCCTATGTTGTGGATGGGAACATCACCTACCACTAAGAGGATAATGTCATTAAAACATGGAAAACTCGTCCCAACAGCGAGTCAGACCCAGTACATCAATTTTTTTTCTATGTATATAGATACAACATATGTCCGGATATATAGCAAAATCTATATATCGAAATAGTCAAAATGACTAACGAGTAATAATTTGGAAAATAATTAAGGAATTGCTATTTTATTATCTCAAAGTGTTTATTGCTCGCAAAAGTTAAAGTGTAGGTCGTTTGTCGATTGAGTCTGATGTGCATAGCTATGATGTTACACTGTTCTAAATTTAATCATTAGTGGGAAGAAAGGAACAACACCAGCATGTGACAAATCTCACTATTATGAGCCTCTCAATAAGTGGATCGGTGAACCAAACTTTGAGTGCCAAACAAATGTTGACACGTAAAATCCCAATTGCAAAAAGAAAACACATTTGCCGGTAGGAGGTAGATGCATTTGGAGCTTGATCTAGGACATGGTGTTGATGGACCAAAGCAACAATGAATAGAAAGCAAAGTTACAATTAATGAACTAATAAGCCCAAGTGATTGCATGAAGTGTTCAATATCATTCAAGGGATATCAAGCCAAGTGTTGTTTTGTGTTGATAATCAAGTGACTTGATTTATTTTGATAATCAAGTGACTTGATTTGGGTCGATAATCAAGTGACTTGATAAAGAAATATGGGCAATGATAAAAGAACTGTGGATGGCTACACCTATAGATGATTATTGTTCATCATTTGTTGATGATGGAGGTTGGATACTTGTGTAGGTTCACCAATGTGGAGGTAAAATGGAATGTGGAAGGCAAAGGTATAGTTGTAGGTCATTTCATTTCACTGGTCTACAGTTGAGTAGATAAGTGCTTGATAAAGTTTAGGATTGTTGGTGGTTCTATTAAGGGAGGCAATTTTGTTTGCACATCGATCATCTAGTGCGACTTGCGCGATCAAATGTTGCATGTGTTGCTCGAATCAAGTGGCATGGAAAGGCAAGTGAATATCCTTCGAAGAATGATTTGAAAGGCTAACTCATGTGCACAAGTTGGTGGAACACCTTGGGGGTTAGCATGTTTGAAGCACCATCCGATTGATCTGATTTGTGGTGATTTGGACTATATATGCTATGTAGAATGAGTTTGCAGTGAGACTGCTAGATTACTAGCTTGTCATGGCAGCTAGTCCAACAGCAGCACATGTGCAAGAAGTCTCTGGTTCAAAGGTTTGATACATCAGAAGCACGGATGATGTATTGCATCATTGGCATTGGATAAAATAGAAGCGTGTAACCACATGACCCTGTCTGACAGTGGGACCACCTGGTGGTTATCTTCAGCAGCTATGAGAGAAAATTAGATTAGTGTTTGATCCAATGCTAATTACTAGACTGACCTGATGGCCCAAAACATATTTTTGATCCTCTCCGGCGAGGACTAGACCTTAAGCATCGAACCAATTCTTGAGGCATCAAACTATATGACGGGTTCTGTAGTAGCCTTTCATAGGGTGTCAGCGACCATTAGTGTTATGTTGATGGGACTGCCAGGCATGTTGACATTGGAATCAGCTTCCCTAATGGGTAGTTGGTCACTTCCCCTCTATAATAACAGAGTGGACAATCACATGAGTTGGTTGCACACCTTAGGAATTTAGTGTCCGTGTGTGAGAAAGCAATTCTAGTTTGTTGCATTGTCTGGGTTGTATCTATTGGTACGTATTGCAAGCCAATGGTGCTTGTTACACTCAGAGGTTGCCACTTTTTAGATATCTTGTGGATTGTGAGCTCCATTGAATCCCACTTGAAGTTGTGCATGGTTCTAGAGAAGGCTTATTGACGGTTACCTTGCTCACCCCATAGAGAAGTGAAGGGCAACAAATAGTACATCATTGTATCAATGCCAAGTGGTCTGGCTAGATCATGTGCTTAAGCTCTTGTGTGACCACCCCTAGTGGAGATATATTAGGGTTGTGGGCCACCCACTAGCAATGCGGTGAGTGGCAACCTTAGGCTTAACTCAAATGGAATTAAGTGGTTCGCAACCCACTGAACCTCGGGACAAAAATCATTGTGTCAACACTTGTCTTCCCATTGGTTTGCAAATCTCAAGCACTAGCTTGTTCTTACTTGTTCAATTTTGTGCTAGTGTTTAGTGCATAACACACAAGAGAACACACAAGAGATAACTGAATTAACAAGGATCAATCTTCCATGATAGGTTAGGAATTCGCTAATACCAGCAAATCTCCTCTCCATTCTGGACAAAAGTGGGGTGAACTCCTAGACAGTGGATCTGGTAGTTCTCAATGGTAGGCTTAGACAAGTAAAGGTCATGTTTCCTGTCTTACAACCAAAAGACATTGATGAGAAGAAGACAACTTCTCTAAAAATTTACATTTAGACCAGTTGAGTCTGAGGAACTTCTAAGTAGCCCTTTGAGCAAGAATAACTGCCTGGCATCAACTGGTAGAATCAGTAGGGTGTCATCTGCATATTGAACAATGGGGAAGAACTCTTCAAAGTCTTTAGACAGGTGGTGATAGGACCCCATTTTGCCAGGCCTTATTTATGATACTCTGAAGACGATCTGCAGCTAGAACAAAGAGCAAGAGGGATAGGGGATCTCCCTATCTGACACCTCTCTTACAAGAAAAGGTTTCCAAGCGATGCTATTCAGAAGGACAAAGGAATTTCCTGTTCGAAACATTAAATCCCATTTAATCCATCTATCATTGAAACTCTCGTGCTTCATCACTTCAATGATAGTTTGATGCTCACTACTAGAAATGTGTTAATCAATGACGATTCACTCGTGACAATTACTAATTTCGTCACCGAATGCTAGCATTCGATGACGAAATGTGTAGGTTCGTCATTAGTCACAAGTGACAGAGCTTTGGCACGAATAATAATGACGAAAATGAAAGAATCGTCATACAATAACAAACCTAAATCGTCATTGATTGTTTGGCTCATGTACCACCTCGAGGACATGGTCCAGCTAGACCTGCAGCCTGCCCCTCCATTTTTTTGCAAAAAAACTCACTGAGTGATCTTCGAACCTACGACCTGTGCATTACCACTAGAGCACTCTGCTTCTTGTGATAAAGTTATGCATATTTTTTATTTGTAAACTTACAATATGATAATTGAATCATAGATGATGATTTGTCGCTGTGGTCCCACCAGCGGGTCCCACACCAAGGACGTGGCGGTGCGGTCCCACCACTACAAGGATTCAACTCTAATGCCACACCACACGGTTGCAACACCACTAATTTGGTTGCCATAAGGGGGTCGTATTGCAATCTTTCCGTAAAATGGTTGCAATATGTGCCTATAATGCAACAAACTAAAAATATGTGTGGTTTGTCATTGCAATAGACGTATGGTAATGCAACCATATAAGAATTGTGTTGCCACATGACGATGGCGGGTCCCAACCTCGATGACATGGTGATGCGGTCCCACCATCGGGGCGTGCCGGCGAACACGTGGCGCCCGGGCCCATGGTTGAGGTCAACCAGCTGCCTGCCCCCTCCTTTTATTTTATTTTTTTTTTTTGTAAAAAAATTACTCCCGTGTGAGTTTCCAGGTTGACCAGCAGCCTGACCCGTCTTTTTTTTTTTGCAAAATATAAATTCACGCTGGAGCCAGCACGGTAGGAAGTTGCCTTACCATGCACGTTTATTTATTTGAAATATAGAACATGATAATTGTTAAAAAATTGAGCTCCCAAAGGGAGGTTCGTACCCGCAACCAGCTAGTTAACAGCATGGAGCGTTACCACCAGAACACTAGAAGTCTTGTGTACGTAGCATGCATGAATTGTAGGAGAAGAAATTTATTTTTATTTTTTATTTTTTTTCCCCCATCGGACTTCATGGGCCCTATACCCATGATTTGTAGACGTACACGTACGTGGCGCAGTCGTGCAGAGTAAATAAACCTCGCGAGGCATCTCGGCGGCTTGGATTCAACTGCGAGGAAGATCGAGCCGGCTGATCCGCGCCGTGCGGGCGAGCAACAGTGGCGTACGTACACCGTCACGCCGATTGGCGATCGCCGACGCCCGACTCCCACTGCCCCCATTTCTGTTCGCCTGCTCGGGAAGAAAGGCGAGTGTGCTCCCAACACCGATTGATGGACCTTGGATTATTTTCCTCTGGTCCATGAACACCGAGTCTTCGGAGAAGAGGAGAGGAAAGCACGCCGGTTAATTTGGTCACGCTTAGGCCTAAGAAACAGACTTCAATAGCACAATGGTAAGGCTCATGGAGTTTCTAGCTGAAGTCCCGGGATCGACCCGAATGGGAGCTAATATTTTGTTGTTTTCCAACATTTTTTGTGTTTATTATTATTATTTTATTTCTCTATGTTCATTTTTGTACCAGATTTTTAATTAGTATATTATTGCTTAATAACCTCATTCATTTTAAAACATCTTATTACATTTGTTACATATCATTGAACTTATTTGTCATGCACGTCCTCGCAAAGTGAGAGTTGTTCATGCTTGTACAAGATGGATAGTTGCACATTATCAAAATCATTTGAAATTTTTATGGGATGTTTATGGAGCCAAACTATGATGTTGTGTGCATCTATGCAATTTTCTGACCAAGTTTGCCTATTACTGTCATTTTTGTTTGATTAGTGAAGCATAATTGTTGAAATATGCTAAGCTAGCTAAAAAATTCTAAAAAATTGCATAGACGCCCCACTTTGGTGTATGAGATTGACAAAAAAGTTTCAACTAATTCTGAGAAAGTGGTCATGCACATCCTCAAAAAGGCATGCATGTCTAACATATAACCTAATAACTAAATAAGAGTTGTTCATGCTTGTACAAGATGTATAGTACCATCTTGTCAAAATCATTTGAAATTTTTACGGGATGTTTACGGAACCAAACTATGATGTTGTGTGCTTGTGTACGATTTTCTGACCAAGTTTACCAATTATTATAGTTTTTTGTTGGAATAGTGAAGGACTAAATATTAAAATACCCTAAGCTAGCTAAACAAATCTAAAGCCTTGCATGGACACCTCACTTTGGCTATTCAACAAATAACTAAGATGATATCTAAAAATGTAATAAGAAGTTTCAAAATAAATGAGATAAATCATTACTCAATATCGGCGCCACAACAAACACGGGAGGGAAAAAATGCCGCAAAAAAAGTTGTAAACCTTGATGAGTTCAACAACTTTTATGTTAATGAATGTTTCAGCTAAAATCATTTGTTATTTGAAAATGTTATTTGAAGTTAACATTTTTGGAAACTCAAAATTTGAATTAATAAAAGAATGTTACATGAAAAGATGACCAACATAATAGCTTTTCTGATAATAGAAAAATAAATTTTAAGCAAGATGTTTAATATGTAAATTTTACTATTCAAATATGAATTATGAAGAGTTTTAAATGTGAATATAAAAGTTCTAATTCATACTCAGATGTTTACTTGATCTGCTTGATAGGAAATATTAATTCAATTTGATTTAATTTGTTAAAACCGATGAAATGCTTCATCCATCGATCCTTTTTGGTTCCCGCCATTCTTTCCCTCCATATTTTTTTAGTTTTTTATATACAATTATTTTCTCTCATAAGGAGTCAGATTTTTCAGTTTTTAAAAACCCCACGATAATTGTTGTGAAGCCTAATAGCGGTCCCACCTTTCATAGAATCAAGCTAGAGGGAACCATGTAAACAGCATGCGAACTGCCCTTTAATTGCGGATCTCGTCTAACTCTCCCTACCGAGAATCTAGTTCTTTTTTTTTCTCCCATTGCACAGCTCCATAACTCCCATCTCCTTCACGAACAGGCTGCCGTTCCTTGCCGTCTCGCCCCACTGCAGCCATCGCCCCTGAATTGCCAGTTCAATCACATTGACTTCACCACAGGCTCTCTACCCTGCTGGAGGTTCCGCTAGGATTTGAAGGGAATCACGTCATCTCCTCAGATTAGTGCAGCCATTCTGTCTTTACCCTACAGGAATTTCTTATCTCAGAGATCCATCGAGACGGTGCCCCTAGGATCTGAAGGGAATCCTCGTCAGCTCCTTGGATCAGTGCAGCCATTCTGCTCCAGTAGACGGTGCGAATCATGAGGTATTATCTTCTTTCTTCATAGTCTTAGGCTCTTGGCAGGCGATTTGTATTTTACCTCTCTGTCATATCTTGAAACCCTAAATTCTCTTTGATCCTTCGAGTCTTTTTCGTCAAAATTGCCTTGTCCTTCTCAGATTTGTTTAGAAAGAGGTCCCTCTCAGATTCTTGATCTGTTCTTAAATTTTTCAATAGACCATGCATTGTGATATGGTGGCCATGCAGATGTTCAATCGAATCTACCTAATCACCAATCCCTGACATCCCCAATTATTTTATATGTTACTTGATAAAACAAAACCGACTTTTTCATTGCGAATACTCTGAACTTCCTGTGTACATCTTCTGAATTTATTTTCTTGTGTGCAGATTTGACTATGTCAAAGGATTAAGAAAGAAATCACACCTATTGTCTTCTTGCCTTCTTGGCAAGGTCAGGCTATCTTTTTTTTTAATAAGATGTATGGTTTATTATTTTACGAGAGCTCCAGTATCAATCTTGCAGATCAACAATCATAATCTTGGGTATTTGGAGTAGTGTGTTCTTTTAAACATAATTTTTTTGGAGAACATCTGCAAGAATCTGTTCCATCTGGTAGCACACTAGCTTCCTCAGCATGTGTTAGATAAAATACTAGGTACAAAATTTTTTGTTCACTAATCTTTGAAGTGTATTGGGCTTCCGCTTTAAATAATATTTGTAGATTGTAGTATGACTCCAATGTGTTAAGGTTACGATATAATCCAACTCTGCGAGTCCAAACATACTATATTTAACATTTTCTGATTTCAATCAACAGATTCTCGCACATGCCCCACATGCATGGAATTCTTTTTACACCTACCAGTGGAGTTCTCGATCAATAATGTTTAGTTTCTTTTTTTGTTCAGATGGATCAATCAAATGACCATATCCAGGATCCATGAATATAGATCAACGAGGTAGTAGCTATTTATTATCTCACATTTATTAAGTTTCTATGGGCTATCCATTCCTTTATCCTAGATAAAAATTTCTAGTTGGTTTCTTTCTTGGTTAGATTGGATCTTATCAATTCCCTGGCATCTGGACTTCGATTGCATCTTATCAACACTTGATTAAAAGTACTTGACAATAGATTGTATTTATCAGTGAAATTTATTGAGACCTCTGGGTTTACACTCTGTTATTTATATCCTAATATTGCTAAACAATTATAGATATCTGGAATTTGCTACATGTGTATCTGGAATAATTCATCATGTCTTCTAATCTGAAATTGTTTGAAACCAAAACACCTAGAAATCTAGAATGGTCTGTACTGATATTCAGAAAAACCACTTATCTGTTTTAACTGTAGATTGATAACTTGTATTCATGACTGATCAACAATGTGTCCTGATACATATATGGTCATTATTGGCTTCAAATTTCATAGACCAGCAAATTAAAATGGTACTAAGAGATTGGGCCAAATGGTCTGTACTAATATTCAGAAAAACTATAGGGCTCACCTTGGCAGCAGATTGAAGGTCCCTTGCTGTGACCTTAGCATACAAATCAATGTTATTAAGGTTTCTAGTTTACTCGTTATTTACTGAAAGCAAACCGCCATCTAAAACAGTTGTACTCTTTATTTGATGCATTTGTTTGTTTATCAACTCAATATAAGATACCCAAGTAGAGTCATTAGTGTTATAGGTAGCGGCATTATGAAATTGTAACTTAAGTGCTACCTATCTATTATGTGAACCTATATGTCCAAATTCTGTTGAAATTGTAACCACTTTCATGCAAAACCCTGCCAAACTTTTTCCTAAATTATAGCATGACTCTGTCAAACCAGACCACATGGTCTGCAATACCATTGTAAGAGATACCTGTTCGAGCCATTGTGAAACTTACCTTACTTTTAGAATATCCTTCACTACACCAATGACAAGCACTTGACTGCAAATAAGATTGCATTTGGCTGAGAACAATCTAAATTGATTGTTTCCACAGTTGGTCTATTACGATTCTGTTTTTCTAATTTGCTACGGCCTGTCCATTGTACTTGTACACTCTCTGTTGCTATTTATATTTTTTAAAGTACATCTTGTGTGATATTTCCTCCTTAGATTAATGCAATAACTATCAACTAATGATGGCTCCTTGGTGTTTCAGTCAAACATGGAAGCTTTGAGGACAGAACCTGTTGCTGAAGGTGAGACAGGAGTATCAAGTGTGCAGGCTATGTCTGTCCAAGAACAGCTCAAACCTTTTCCTGAAGAGTGTTGGCATCAAACCAGTGAAATCCAGGGTTGGTGAACTGAGTTTAGTAATGTCGGTGAACTGAATTTAGTTGCTTGTGAACTGAGTTTAGTGTTGATTAATTTGTATGGTAATTGGAATATTGGATCTGTTAGCTGCTGGTGATATAAATATTATTTGCAATTTGTTATGAAATCAACATGGGCACATGTGCTGAGCCGCTCTCATTCTATGATGATTATATATTTTATTCTGTGACGATGTGATATGTTGTTCTGTGATGAAAATGAGAAGCAACCATAGCACGACACGTGGCCTAATCATAGAAGGCCACGTCATCCCATAAAAACTTGCACGTGGTAGTCCAACCAAGCGACACGTGGAAGTACAGTCAGGTGCCACGTGGCAATCCACATCACCCACCATGTGGCAGTCCACGTCATCCACCACGTGGCAGGCCATGTCAGCAGCCACGTGTTTGTCCACTCAGCTGCCACGTGGCAAACGGCGTTTGGCAGCCTAACGGAGCGCCATGTTATGACGAAAATAGGAACACATCAGTGACGAATAGAATTCATCATTGAATGAATCCCATTCAGTGACGATGACTATTTCGTCATTGAACGAATTCCATTCAGTGACGAAAATAGTCATTTCATCACCGTGGTCAATCAATGACGCTCATTCCATGACGAAACGATTTTCGTCACAAGTTCGTCACAAAAACCTTCGGTGACGATTTTGGAGCCTTTCGTGATGAAAGTAGAGCGTCATTGATGATCACTTCCCTAGTATGTCGAAGGCTTTCTCAAAATCTAGATTGAGGATGACTATCTCTTTTTAAGAGTGGTGGCATAAGTGCAGGAACTAAAAGGCCCAAGCTAGGAAATCCTGAATGCTTCTGCCTTTGATGAACCCATAATGATTTTGGTGTATGAGCTTGGTGATTACAACCTAGAGTATGATCGACATTAATTTGATGATACACTTGATAGAGTAATTAAGGAGGGGCACATGTCTATAGTCATCGATCTACTAATTCAGGGTGGTCATTTTTGGGAACTATAGCAATATAGGAGCTGTTGGTGCTGGTTAGATCTATGAAGTTGTTAAAAAAATCTCTGAACAGCCTCATGAAGTCATCTATGATGATAGGCCAACATTTTCTTATGAACTTCCCATTGAAACCATTAGGACCTGGGGCATCGTCAAGTGGGATGCTATTGATGACAAAATTGAATTCCTGTTCACTGAATTCTTCTACAAGTGAGCTAATATCATGACTGACAAGCAGATGTTGTAAATCATATGAGGTTTCAGAAAATTCAGAAACTCCCATTCTGTTCTTGAAACTATCCCAAAGGATACCAGCTTTCTGTTCATGATTAGTGACTAGTATGTCTCTAGTGATGGTGAGGCTTGCAATACTGTGTTTTCTATGAGATATTGAGGTCATTGCTAGGAAGAAACTACTATTCTCATCTCCTAGCTTTACCCAACTAACAAAAACTCTCTTGTCCTCCAAGAGCTTGGCAATGTATCTTTTAACTAGATTTCTCAGGGCCACTTCCGCCTCTGATAAAGGTCTTTGCTCTTCAAGCCCATCTAAGAGAAGCAAAACCTATTCACTGTTATGTAGTAGCTTGTTGATATTTTGTAGGTTCTTCTTCCATTTTTTGAGACACAACCTAACATGTTTAAATTTGGTATTTACAGTTTTGGCAGCATTAGCAAAGTAGGTGGTGCTATTCTAGTGTACATCTACAATTTTCAAAAAATCTCCATGCTCTGTCCAGAAATTCTCGAATCTAAAGATGTTGGATCTAGGGATGGAACTGCCAAAGGTGATCACATAGGGATTTGATCAGAAATTGGCTAAAAAGGTTGTACTTCAGTAGATGGATAGGAATAGAGGCTACACTTCAACTGCCAAAGAGGCTGTACTTCAGTAGATGGATAGGCAAAATTCTAACTTGCAGAGCAGAGCACCTAGTCCAATTTAGTTAGTAGGGGGTCTTCCTGCATGTTGCTCCAGGTGTAGGTTGAGGTAGTTCTAGAAAGTCCATTACTGAGATCCGGTCATTAAAATTTGTATTTCATTGACATCTCCCCCATGCCTATTTCTATCATCAACAGATCTATAAAGATTGAAATCCCAATCAACTATCCAATCATCATACTCATCAATGTCTATGTTCAGAAACGAAGTAACAAAGGGCATTTTACATTCGGGTTGGGAGGGTCCATAGATGCTACTTAGGTGGAAACAGATGCCATGCATTTTGCTTCTGAACATGACTGTAACATAGTAGGAGTTTGCATGAGAAATAGAATCATCAAACAGACTACTGTTCCATATGGTGATGATTCCACATGAGGCTCTCACCGAGGAGGAGAAAGCAAAAGAATTCAACTGTCTCAGGCAGAACTTTTTAAGATACAAACTGTCAAAACCCAAGAATTCTACTGGTGATGGTGAGACCATTTCACATTTTTCTTCGACTCTGAATGCCTTCACCACAATCTCCCGTGAGACCTTGCGAGACCTAACCAAGCCTGTGTGGTAAGTGCATCAGTCTATACCTTGTGAAGAAGAAAAGAGAATAAACTATAGATTGTGATCTTGACACAAGAATGCCGTTGAGCTCACGTATTGCCAACAAGCAGGATGTTATAGGGAGCATATGGAGCGTGCACACGAGCGGCTGAGTGTGCCGAAAGATGGTTGGGCTAACCTGGTGTTTGGGCTAAAGGTGATTGGGTTAGTTGGCCTGAATGATGGGCCGACGAAAAATTATGGAGAGGTTATTTTCTAGTACTACACTCGTATTTTCCACACCCTCTAAAAATGATTTATCTCAATGAAACATAGCAATGATGGGCTTCATCTTGAGGAAGGGCCTATCTTGAGCAATTGATACCATTGAAAAATACGCTAAGTTGTATACAAGTTCTCTCCACTAGAAGATTGCGTTTGGTTGGGCTGGGCTGAGAAACGCACAGTGTTGGACCTGGGCCGCATGCACACATGTCAGAATTCAATCGAAATCTTCACTTGGCTCAATGTCGACCGCAGCTGTTGACGGAAATTCAGCAGCAGATCAGCCTGGGTATGGATCGTGACCGTGGTAACTGTGCGTATCCTCTCTAGGTCACAACTGATTTTCGTGAATCCTACCGCATGCAGCAAGCTTTATATATGATTGATTGCTACCATATGAAAAATTTTCCTTCAAGTTCTCTCCAGGACATCAAGCCATGTAGTATATAAACAGCCCTCTGATCAAGACTCGGTCCTATCCAATATATACAAATATATAGCATTTCATGTTTGTACATTATTAATGCTTAGATTACAAACTGGTCCCTCAGCTGAGGATCTTGGTGAAGATGCTAATTGAATAATAAAATATTTCCCGTCTTATAGCACAACTGCATTTTCTACAACCATAAATCATTGGAGTACAACATAATACTTGCATACACAGTTACACACACAATAATATTTAAACATACACTTCCAACTTCTGTAGTTACACACGTAATCAGAGCAAACGTAGCACCCATTTTGTTCACAGCATACACAAAAGCAAGGTGCATTTTCACTCCGAGATTTTACGGCCAATACGTTTCATGGTAGTTCACGTCCTTGGGAGGAGTTGAATTTTATACCCATTCGGGAAAATGATCACTCCCATGCGGCCTACTTCCCCACCATCGATATTCTTCCATCTGTTTATTAGACAGTTCACAGGCCATGTCAATATGCTGCAACTTTATGGATGCACATCGCAAGCATTATAGTTAAAAGTCACTAATGATTACCTGTACTTTGTGACCAGAACATGAAGGAAAACAGCAGTGAAAAGCTTGCTAAAATCGGTGGCAGGGCATGTCCGTATGCCTAACCCAAATGGCATAAAACTCTTCAGTAGTGTGCTCCGTTTGGACTCGTCCTGTGTTTTTCAAATTTCTTAATCTTGTTCATAATAGTAGTGCGGATGCTCAAGAGTTCTTATTTCTTCGCACTCACCTGCCACCTCCACGGGTTAAACTTGAGAGGATCTTCAAAAAACTCAGGGTTTAGATGAACCGCCATGGGGCATACCATGACCATCCAACCGGATATGGAATTGTATAGTCTGCAACAAGACAGAGTAATATGGAACTTGTCAATACTTATTACACATGCCGACTACAAACATCTACAATAGGACAACATAGAAGGCTAGCTGGGCCCAGTTTGGAACTACAACCAACTCCGGCTCTGACTACCCCAACTAACTGTATATAGAGCCAGTGGCGGATGCAGAAACTGACCAAGGGAGGGGCTAAAAAATTTTCAAGGCAAAAAATTATACTAATAATAGGCAAAAATATAGAAATTTTACTAATTATATACTAGTCTTAGACAAAAAAAACATAAAAACTACACTAATTATATACTAAAAATAGGAAAAATGAAGATATGGTACATGTTTTTTCCCCACCGGGAGGGGCTGCAGCCGCCCCCCCCCCCCCAGCCCCTCCCTTGGATCCGCCAATGTATAGAGCCATGTCAAACAAGGCCGATATTTTCAGTGACTGTATTCCAAATTCCAATGCACAGGACTACGGCTTAGCTTAAAACACCATCTTTATGTAATATTTGTAATGGAAATCGTTTTTTTCTAAGACAATTGTAAACAAAATCATACCATCTTGCACGTCTGTCATTGTTTTCCTGAAAACACCTGGTGTGGCGTTACTCAGTCGGGTTAACTCGTTCACAACCTTCATGCAGAAACATTTCACTTGTGTTATTAGAAATAAAAACAGGTCCCAACGCATCGTCTTAGACACTATGTGTATGGAAAAATATTGGAATTAATGGTAGTATAGCTTAGTGGATCACCAAAGGTGTGAATGTTAGTGACTTGTACTCCTCCCATGTGATCCCAGAACTTGCATCACATTTGTTCCTCACAATTGCTTCATGCTCCTCCTGAGGAAGTAGGAATTCTGTCGGTGAACATGTTCCACAAGTGTGATGTGTGTGTGAACAAAATTAAATCCTGATCTTGGTTCAATAGGTTCATGCACCTTCAAAAAAATGTGGACCCATACTTTTTTTTCACCAAAACAATTGATACTACTGTACTATACCTCAAGAGCTTTCATAACTTCAGGGTTTTCACTAGAAACTTGAAAGCCAAGGTGAGCATGGGTGCAAGTGTTACGAAGCGGGCAATGCTCAGGTACACCTTTTACCTATAAGGAGGTAATATCTCAAATCGATCTAGATCGTTAAATTTTCACAATTTAATGAATTACTAAATAAATTAATAAATCTAAGAAAACAAAAAAAAACATCCGCATCCCTCTAATCAGGGGAGGGCATCCTGCATGCCGATTCCCCTAATCACGGGAGAGCTGCGCCGGATGATCGTGTTCGTTTGATTTTTGCACGGTGTTGTTTGGCCCCTGCGGTTGCGCATTGAGTAAAAGCACTTGTTTTTCCCCTATTATTAGAACGTGCTGGTAACTAACGATCAAAAAAAAAAAAAATGCCGGTAACCGATTTTTTTTGTAACATGCATGGACACATAAATCATTTTTGCACGGTGCTTCGGCCCTTGTGGTCACGCGTTGAGTAAAAGTGCTTGTTTTTTTTTTTCTATAATTAGAACACATGCCGGCAACTCATGTTTTTTTTTTACATACATGGACACGTAAATCACGTACTAATATTAGAACATGCCGGCAACTAATGTTTTTTTAATATGCATGGACACGTAAACCACGGAAGCTAACCATTGCATGCATCAACCAAATCTAAAAAAAAGATTTTTATATTTAAAACTTTCCTTGTTTACCCTATTTTATAAAATAAAAATTAAATAAATACTATTACCTCCTAAGAGGTAACAGATGATAACGACCGTTAGATCGGAATAAATGGACGGTTTACAGTAATTTTGGAGTACCGCAGCAAAAGCCCACAAACATATTTAAACATAAATAAGCCATCCATAATAACTGACATTAATTATAAGTGGGAAGACGTCAACACTGTTACTTAATTACCTGTGTGCAACGGTAAAATGTTGTTCCTGGGAGGTATAGTGGGAAGGATATCAACCCCTGAAGGAATGCACTGTAATTCTTCGTCAATTCTCTTGACTCGGAAGGATTGAGGCTAAACAACATCTTAGCCACCAGGTCAATTACCATCTATGCGAAAAGGGCACAACAAATAGATCTCAGCACTATAACATGTCTGGTAGCACAATTTAATGCTCTTGCAAATACTATATATCAATTTAACAGTAAATATATATACCTACGGAGTCAACTCCGACAACAAAACATAAGTAGTAGTATTGATCAGTTAACGGGTCTGATTAGATGCTTGACTTTTTTAGTTACATATGCAACATGGTGCTGAACTCATTTTTCAGTACAGAAGAAGCATCTGTTTTCACACTTACGTCTGGGGTGCTTTTTTTTTTGAGATTACACAACTTACGTCTGGGGTGCTGTCATGCACATCAATGACACATTTGGCGGCCCATTCAGCAAAAGTGTTTCTAATACCTGAAGCAAAAGTGCTGTCATCCAGTTCAGGAAGAATGTGGTGCTTCAGGTATTCAAGGCCGAATAATTTGCAAATGGAATTTCGGATGAACTTGTGAGGAGGGCCATGAAATCCCTCGATGGTCTCCTCGCCTATAATTATATTTGCTGCCTCAGGGTACCAGCTTCGAAACAACTTGCCTTCGTGTTGAAATATGAATCTGTTCACCTCTGGATCCGCAGTTACAACAAGAGGCTGTCCAACCACGCTTGTCTTGAAAATTGGACCATATCTAAGGGTGAAAACAATAATTATTGGACAAGTAGCAGTGGAGAGGACGGCAGAAGTGATGTACAAAAAATGAAGGTAGTATCACCTTTTCAGCCTTATCTTGTAGAAGTCGGAGATGTCCAAGGAAGAACTGCTTTTGAAGAACTGGATGCTTTCACCAAGAATAGGAAATCCCATGGAACCAGGAGGGAGAGTCCCACTGCATGGTGGATTCATCCATTTGTATACCCAGTGAAGCAGCCACCCAATAAACACTGTAGTGCCACAGAGGCTTGTATAGGTAACTAGCGATGTCTCCATGTCCTAGTTCTACTGATGCTATCGTAATTTGGACGTACATACAAATGCGAGATCCTTGGAACATTTATAAATAAATAGGAACATCATCCATGCCGTGCAATTCTTGTTGCGGGTGTAGTGTCGATGTCTGTGTCGGCAAGAGGTCGAAATTTCTATTTATAGCCATATAGGTATAAATAAATTTTATTCATGGCCATAGAGACGTGCTATAATTTCTTTTTGTTGGGGGACGGATGATTTGCACCATCCCTGATAAGGACACTTGTGTTTTTCGATAAAGGATAATCAAATCCGGCCTCTACATCCAGGTATGTACACAATCAATTATTAAAAAAGAGAAAGAAAAAACAAAAGAGAGAAAAGTCATAGTCTTATACATAGACAAGGACATTACAGCAAACATGCTTCGACCCTCTGTTTGATCAACGAGAGGGTGTCCTTGGCCTGCTCTCGACACCGCAGCTGGGTCCCAAATGCCGTATTGCAGGGTATGGCTAGGAGCAGGTGTGCTCATCTTGATGCCTTTAAGAAGGTAAATGACGTTCGCAGACGCCATCATCAACGAAAGGAAGAGGAAATTACAGCGACGCCTCCAAGGGGGAATATAACGTCTTGCGTCATCGCTGCCGGCCCAGCACCGCCAGGCAGGGTTTGAACCCGTATTCTAGAATCCTGCAAAGGCACATCCATGCCAAACCTAGAAACGATGAGATGCCGGAGATGATCGGCAGAGTCTTCACCAGATGCAGCGACGTAGCAGAAAAGCAAGGACGACGATGTCCTTTGATGTAGATGTCGGAGCTGATTTGCGGGCCGCCTGGGAGCGACGTGGTCTTGAGCCGAGTGCCTGGTGTAGGATATCCAGGCCACGAACTCGTGGAAGGGCGGGTTGGACGGCTTGTCGAGATGGCCGGTGCCAACACCGCCATCCCACTCCGGTGCCCGGGAGTCCAGATCAACCCCCAGGCCGCCGCCGAGGAAAGTGTCCCCGACTCGAGTCCAGATCCACCCCGGTGCCAATGAACATTGATGTGATCAATGAAGTCAAGTCTTTCTTCTCTAAGAACTTTTGACATAAAAGATCTAGGAGAGGCTGATATAATTCTAAACATCAAGCTGATTAAGGAAGAGAGTGGGATTACTTTGTTGCAATCTCACTATGTTGAGAAGCTCTTGAGCCGTTTTGGCTTTATGGATAGCAAGCCTTCTCCAACACCTTATGATCCTAGTGTGACATTGAGAAAGAATAAGAGAATTACTAGAGATCAAGTGAGATACTCTCAGATAATTGGTTCACTCTTGTATCTAGCTAGCGCAACTAGACAAGATATCTCTTTTGCTGTGAGCAAGAGTTGAGTAGGTACATGTCCAACCCGAGTGATGATCATTGGCATGCAATTGAAAGTGTCTTGCGTTATCTTAAAGGTACAATGAGTTTTGGGATTCACTATTCTGGGATATAGTGTTGCGAATTGGATATCTGATATTGATCAAATCTACACCACTAGTGGGTATGTATTTACTCTTGGAGGTGGTGCAGTGTCATGGAGGTCTTGTAAACAGACTATATTGACTAAATCAACCATGGAAGCAGAACTTGTTGCTTTGTTTACAGCATCTGCAGAGGCAAAGTGGCTGCGTGAGCTCTTGTTTGACTTGCCGGTGGTTGAAAAACCAATACCGACTATCCTTATGAACTGTGATAACCAAACAGTGATCACTAAAGTGAATAGTGCTAAGGATAATGCGAAGTCAACAAGACACGTTAAAAGACGTTTGAAAACTGCCAGGAAGCTGAGAAACTCTGGAGTAATAACTGTGGCTTATGTCCAAACAGATAAAAACCTAGTAGATCCCTTTACAAAAGGGCTATCACGGAATGTGATAGAAATTGCATCGAGGGAGAAGGGTATGAGACCCATGTGAGTTTACAGTAGTAGCAACCCAACCTTTTTGATCGGAGATCCCGTGACTAAGGATCTGGGAAGAATAAGCTATTGGTAAACCGAGGAGAGTATAATTATAACCCTCTCTAAGTGAAGATGCAATACTATCAAAAGCATTGAGGCACTGTATGGTAGGTTGGCGAATGCCTTAATATGTTCTATTGGCTTTAAGAAGCGAAGATGCTATCCTGTAGAGCATTCTTGAAAGAACATACATATATGAGTTTATACTGTGTGACGTCGTAGTCTATGAGACTTGGGTGGTCTCTAGTAAGCTCATGAAGAGACCAGGGAGTATGACGTATACACTCCACCCACGGGGAAGGCTACTGGCAGCCAGATACTAGTTTGACTTTGAGTAAAACTCATTCACACAAAACTTGCAATTCAAGGCGTAGTCCATTGTTCAAGTTGTGAATTGGTCTAACTTGGAGCTCCAGGCAAATGTTCAACTTAACAATCTTTGCTGAAATACTAGTATATAAACAGTAGTGAGAGAGAAGGAAAATGTCTATAATGGGTAATTGAGATCTGGTGGGGGATTGTTAGAATTTATATGGATATTCCCCTAAAATCTATTCGAAGAAATTCTAATAAATCTCAAAGTCTCAATACATGTGTTCCCTAATGGGCTTTAATGTTTAAGCCCATGAGTAAAGGTGGGTGATACAATGTCAATTAGTATCATATTTCTAGTTGATGTAGATGTAGAGGGTCTTCCTCTGTATATACTAGATGATACCCCACGCGTTGCCCGCGGGATTTATAAAACAGATTTTATTTTATAACAACAAAAAAGATTATACATAGAAACAAATTGAAAAATATAGAATAAACAACGGCCTATTATTCATATAAAACTGCTATGGAGCTTGGGATCCACTTATTCGTCGGCCACCATTTTAACTTTAATGGTGGGACCGTCACCAAATTAAAAATGGAACTTTTCCATCTTTGTGAAACCGTTTTGCATCCCACTTGCCGGCGCCCGCATTCTGCATCGCCGCCGTTCACTCCCACGAAGCTGACTCGAGGAAACCGCCGCTGTCGCTGGTGCGAGAGCCGGGCAGCCAGCCACCATGCGGAGTTGCCTACCACCAAGCGGAGCTAGACGTCATCTCCTTCTCCCCATCCTGGCATGCTAGATCTCCGAGCCATGGGGGCGTTGTCGTCGCCGTCATCCATGCCTCCAAGCCGCCGGGGCGCGAGGACGCCTCCGTCGTCGCTGGGTCGAGAGTAGCGAGGAACTCGTACCTTGCACCATGCGTAGTCGCCGGCCACCACGCGGAGCTCGACGTCGCCTCCTTCTTCCCATCCCCACGCACTGGATCTTTGAGCCTGGCATCAGGCCCTCGTGTTCATCGGTCGGCTAGCTTGGCGCGGGAGCTGTGACGTACGCTACCGTCATCAATCCCTGACCCTCCAACCTCTTCTGTCACCGGGACTCAAGCATGAAACTGCATGGATCGGAGGCATTGGAAAAGGCATATGGCCGCGTGCTTGGAAGGCAGACTAATCATCGGATGGCAATTTATAAGGCAGAAGTTGGAATTGGAATTGAAACCATCGGAGGGAAGCTGAACGACCATGCAGGTGGAGAGAGACGACACGGCAGTACCAGTACCATGGACTGGAAAGCTGAACGGACATGGTGGAGAGCAGTAACACCGTTAGCAGTAACTTGTGGTGGTGGGACCCATTGATGACGTGGCTTCATGAGAAGCTAGGAAAATCATAGTGGGCGTCTCCTATTTAGGCATAGAGGATACGTACCGATCCTCCTGGGAATAGATACAACTGAGACTACAATTGGGAGTTTCAATTAGAAAATCCTAACATGGTAAAATAGTATTTTTCTCTTCTCGCTACTGCGTTGCCGCCGTAGTCTCTCCATCCGATCGTCAGCGTGCACAAGCGACCGGGAGAGCAGGTCTCCAGAACCCTCGTCTTTGCGATCCTGCACCGGGAGAAGGCGAATAAGGTTTTTGGGAAGCGCTCTTAGCGCGACTGCTCCCAGATCTTCTACATCTGCAGAACGTTGTCATCAGGCTTGCTGCATCGTCTACGGGAGACGCTTAGTTACAAGCTCGTGCCATCGTCATCGGCAGCACATCGTCTCGTCGTCGTCAGGCTTGTGGGATCGTCAACGGGAGACGTTCAGCGACAAGCTGAGTTTACACTAGTTATCATATTCATGTTATGCGAAATCATGATTTGTCCTACTAGTATATGTGATATACTCATCTGCCATGCTAATAATCATGTCATTCTCAATCTAGTTGATCATCTTGTCATGATCTATATTCTGGTTTTAATCTGAAAATTAATCTGGAAATTTCCTAATTTTCCAACACATATGCGGTCACCTTCGCCTTCATACATCGGTACTCCACCACCATGTTTGGATCTACGACGTCGATTAAAGTCGTTTTGATCCAAGGGTCCAGATTGGATGATATCCTCCACATATAAAGCCCTGATTTCTGCTTTCTATTAAGGCATCCAAAAACCCTAATTCATATCCTCCACGTTAGGATCAGAGCCAGCTATATTTCAAGATTAGTTCTTATTAGGATCTAGTCTTTAGAAGTATAGAGGTGGAGAGTAAGGGATGAGCTTAGAAGAGGTGCCAGCCTATCAGTGCTCTAACCATGACTTGAACCTTTGCAGATGTCAACTAATGTGTGGGATTTTTGTGGTAATCAGTTCTAATTTAAGTAAGCAACGTGTTTAGAATGTTCTTCTACTTTGTGAATCTCTTTTGAGTGATTTATTCTAATGGCCTTGGGTTAAAGTATTATTTGTTATAAAATATGTTGCCAGCGGTTAGGACCTTCCCCTCTCCGTCTCTCACGATCAACATGGTAGATGAAAGTAGAATAAGTAGGCATAAGATGTAGGGAGACTATTCTTTATTTCTCTGAATATTGGTGATTACAACATAGAGCTCCCACGTATATATAGTCCTGCCAAGGGCTAGAGTTTTGGTAAGAGCCCACATACAAACGGACTAGGATTAGGATTCTTTCTTCTCCTTTCCTTCTAGGATAGAGTCCTTATGTTTTACAACACTCCCCCTTGGGCGATTACCACGATATGCACATGCCTCGTTAAAAACTCCATCCGAAAACCCAGTGGGAAAAACGGTTCTTGGAGAAAAGAGTACATCGCATTCGTTAATTGAATTGCACATGTTGTCTCATTAAAAACCTTGTGTGAGAAACCTTCGAGTAAAAACTCACATAGGAAAAAGAGTACACCATTTAACCTTCTTGGTAATATATTCTTCGGATATTGTATTCTTCATGAATAGATATTGATCTTCACGATCTATGCATAAACTCCAACGTTTTTGCAAATATATGATCTACTTGATCTTTGTAACACTAGTGGTTTAAGTACCTTCAAGGTAGATTTAATCAAATTGCTCCCCCTCATAAAGCCATCATTTGAACTTCATGGTTCAAACCACATTTTTTCATAAATGTGTGCTTAATTAGTGGTATACAGTACCACAATACTATATCTTTCAAAAGTTGGCTCATAATTCTTCTATGAATTATTTGAGTATAACAAAGAGCAATATGCTTCATGCATAAATAACCACTTATTAGTTGCGCAAAACAAATAAAATTTGTCCTTCAGGGTAAAAGATCCTTTCGAGAGGTTTATGGGGGTAAATAAATTAATATTTAATATCTTCTAGATAGTGTATCAAACATGTACTAGAGTTTGAATACTTAGTGGATTTTCAAATTGTATGTCTGCAAAACTCTTCGAGATTTTAATTTACCACTAAATAATAAATCCAGCCCTGCATTTGGTATGTAGGGGATAATTGAAATGCCAAAGTCACCATTATTCTTATACCTTCTATGGTATTTAGAGGATATCAATATTTTTATTGCTAGCTTTACACTTTACGAGTGTTTATATGACACCTTCATGGTGTTTAGAATTCCTCATTTTCTTTCTCTCGGGTCTATATTCACTTCAGGGATAAATGGTGTTTCTTCAAGAATTGACTGGTTAATCCTTCATGGATTTCAAGGATGTTCTCATTCTACTACATGAGAGATTATTAAGTGATCTACACAAATGAGATAGTGTTATTCACTATAAAGTCATTCGATGACTATTCTTTCTAGGATATACTCTTCCGAGTCTTTAATATTCATTCATGAATATATTGTACCTTAGACTTTATAATACTTGTATGAGATTTAATTTTCATATGTTGCGATTTATATTCTTCAGGAATTATATGGATTTTCATAATCCACAAACTAACTACATATTCCATATTCATTCAATTTCATTTGCCGTGAGATATAGCAGAACATTTACTTCTTCTTAGTAGGAGATTCATCCTCAATTGCATTTCTTCACGACGATATAATCGCTACAAGCGATTTTGCCATGGACTTTGTTTCCGGATCCGGGTTCTCATAAGAGAAACATTTGCAATTATAGAGGTAGCGTTGTCGACAACTATTATTTTCTCCCAATATTCTCATAATATGAGATTATTCTGTCTCTTTGTTATTTCCCAAAAACAAGAGATACTTTATTGTTCCGCATATCCAACACTAATGATGTGCGCACTTAGTGTGTTGGATTCCATCTTCACCATTATCCTCTTCATGAGGTGCTCAACCTTATTCATGAGGTGTTCTCTTCATTAGAATGGAGGAGTTTTATTTTATTTCTATTCAATAAGTATACATTAAAACTATAATCCATAGGCGTCCCCATAGATTGTAGCTTGATAGTATACAATAATTAGTTTATTACTAGTAAACAAAACTTCTGGTTTATAACTTCAAGTTACTCCTCTCATTTCAATATCGGCATATGCTCCGCTTCATGCTTCACAAGAGCTTTAGTCAAACTAATAGTTGAATTAGTGTGTGATAATATTCCTGCTTCAAGCTTCAAGGAATATTTTCTCTAGATCATTTTCCTTCCGCGGAAATAATATTTGGCATTTAAAATAGGCTTTCTCTCCCCCTAATGCCAATATTAGATCTTTAATAGCATACTTCAAAATAATCCCCTATCATGGGCTTTCAATAATTCATATTCATGTATCTCCAACTACAAGCGGAGGCCCATTCATGTATGCTATGATGAAATTTATAGGAAATATTCACACACATATTTAAACATGGGGGTTATTCTATATTATATGCGTGAGCTAGAATACACATAGTGCACGAATGTTCAACATTCCTTCAAACTCGTGGATGTTCTCCCCCTAATGTGCACATATTATAGTTTAGAACAAACTATTTCATTGTCTAGCTTCTTTATTATTTTACCAAAATAATTGATCCAAGTACTCATACATTAAAAACAAATAGACTATATATTTCAAATATATAAAATATACAACATCCAATTCACATGGAATTTCTTCTAGAATTTTCTAATTGCCATTAATGCAAAATTCCCTTGATGCCTTTTCTTCATAAATCCCAAATCATCATAAATATGTTATCCATCATCATCCACAATTATTCATTCAATCAATTGAGTTAGTCTCTATTGAGCAAACATATTAACTTACTCCCCCTGATCTTAGATTACATGGCCATAGACCAATCTTTTGCTTATGCATGCAATGCATTGAAAGCAACATATTTCTTAGTTCAACAAGAACCATTGGACATAGCGTGCTAGCTAGTCAATTTAATTATAGGGGTGTAAATGTAGCTACTAGCTACAACTATAGCTTCTATGCTAATATTCATGCAAAGAGTGTAGATAGTTTAGCTCAATGAGAGAATAAAATAGTAATACACTTGCATGTGTATAATGTGAAATGTTGGTATTCGGTCCAACGTAGTAGATAACAATAAAAATGCAAAGCTACAAGCTTACTTGCAATTAGTGCAGTAGAGAAAGTTAACTCGGCCGGAAGGGACACGGGCAAAACTTCAAGTCTTGATACATGCACTTAAAGATAGATTTGGGAAGGCTATGCCTATTAAATATATATTACCCACAATTTCTTATGCCTTTACCCAAAATTTCTCCCCCTCATGCCATAATTACTTCAAGTAGTTATGTACTTCTTGCATCATCTATGAATGATCACTTCTAATGATCCATAGAATCCAATCATACTTCTAGTATTCATTGGTTATGGCATGAAATTCACATATATAGGGTAGAATAAAACTTCTAGTTCTTGGGATAAAAAATATTAAATACTTAGTTTTAGGATTATACTATTTCTTGGCTAAATTTGTCCTTCTAGGAGCAATTCATACGCCGAAGATAGTCCAATTGTTCATGTGCTTCTAGGAAGTTCGTTTCCATTCTACCTAAATGGTAGTAGTGCACAAAAAAACTAACCTTCATGGTTAATTGAGGCTTTGTGGATAAAATAATGCAAAACTTATTTAGATAGGCAATACGGGAGATTGTTTATATGTGAAACATATAAAATTAATTTATTTCATGAGAAATTATCACTTGTTACTTCATGTAACAACTGCAACTAAGAATATCAAATATTTCATATTAGTCTTCAAGCTAATAAATTAACCATCAATCACTTAATTCAACGGAATTAAAACTTAATGCACCACCGCCACTACTATTAATACTTCGGGATATGAACTTAAGATACAACAAATCTATAAGCACATGATTTAAGTCTTTAAAAGTTCTCATATGTCTTAGCTTCAAGCGCTTGACATTTAGTAGCTTCATGCTTGCTCGATCTCCTTCTAGGAGTATGATATATGCAAGTCACATATTTAAAGTTATTACAATTGATAATATTCTGGTTTATAAAGCTGTCTAAAAATTCAACTCAATTTCTATGTTGAGTAATGGTAATTTTAAATACTTCATGTATTATATTGCTCTGTGATATTCTATACACAAGAGACATTTCTTCGAGAATATGCATTGATAAAATCTTCTTTACCATCTTGTCTTCTAGACATTTAGTATAAAGCTTCAAGCTATTATTTATAGAGCAGCATTATATCTCAATATTAGGCATATAAGCTTGAAAATTCAATTTTCAATGCAATATGATATTCTGCAATCATAATTTGGGATTTTACTCATGCAGTGAGTCCCACAATGCCTTAATTTGTTACTTCTCATGGCTATATAGTCATTATAGAGAGTAATTAGAAATTACAATGCTTAAGTCTACTTCACTTTGGTGACAGTAGAATATCCTTCTAGGATTTAATAATGACCATATTAAATTTATCTCATTCAAGGCAAGCCCAGGATATTCTTTCTTCATGAAAGTATGCATATATCATTATATAGATAAATCACGTGCATATAGGTTTACTGCGTGTAAACAAGTAGCAAGGTGCAAAAAGATAGTGAATGGTTCCTCAAAATATTCTTAGAAGCATCCTAGCATTTTTAGGATTAAGGTATATGCAAAATTTCAGAATTTGTACCAAACATTCATTCATCCCAAAATTCATCATGCTAGGAAAATAAACATGAGACTCTCAAGGATGGTCTAAGGTCTACATGATTTAGAGAGCTCATAAACCTTTATACATGCGGGTATAAGAAACTATCATAAATGCATAAACAAAGATTCTAGGGTTAATTATTCAGAAAATTAATGTAAAAACTGAATTCCTCAAGGGATATCTCACCGTAAATTTACAATTACGAGAGAATATAGGCAGTATTCTGCGGGAATATAATATGACCTCCTAACCGGCTGATGGCATGCGGACCATACTAGCTATGGTACTGTGCAAGCTACAAGCTTACTAGTAATTTGCTTCTGACTATGTGTCGATAGAAACATAGATCTCATTGTGCAAGCTGAGATTAACAATGGCATGCGGGCCATATATATAGATGAGGCTGAGTGGAGGTTGAGTAGCTTCCATATGCGAATAGCATCAGGATAAGTTCGAGCGTTCTTCATATAGCTTATTGTGGCGGCGTGCTGGCCGTGTATTAGCAGCGCCCTCATGGGGCACGATGTGCCTTAGCAACTTCAAGTAGCCATATGTGCTACAGGCAATGTCAGTAACCCGTGAAATTGATGGATCAAACGACGTGCTAGCCGCAAGGTTACCGTATCCAGGTCGGCATACAGGCCTACAACAATGAGGAAGACTGCTTGCGGAAGACACCGGTACCATATGGTACCATATGTATGTAATCCGTGCGCCATGGACAGGGCCAGCTAACTAGTAGCGTGCGGGCTACTTTTAGAATTCAGAAACAAGGTGTCGGGATAAAATAGCCAATGCTGTGCTAGGCGCGGACTTAGCTAGCCTGCGTATGCAGATGCAGTGGTTACTGTTTTGCTTGTAGTATTAGAACTAGCCACGTGCAAGTATGACACAATATGTTAATAATAACGCTGAACCACGATGATTAGTACGGCCATTCGGTGGCCGACTAGTAATCTCGTTGTCCATGCATGGAGTAATTTGAACGTGACCTAAATTCATAGTACTCTGCCTTCGTGCTGAGAACGTGTTATAAAACATGTTGCCAGCGGTTAGGACCTTCCCCTCTCCGTCTCTCACGATCAACATGGTAGATGAAAGTAGAACAAGTAGGCACAAGATGTAGGGAGACTATTCTTTATTTCTCTAAATATTAGTGATTACAACATAGAGCTCCCACGTATATATAGTCCTGCCAAGGGCTAGAGTTTTGGTAAGAGCCCACATACAAACGGACTAGGATTAGGATTCTTCCTTCTCCTTTCCTTCTAGGATAGAGTCCTTATGTTTTACAACATTATTCATGGTGTAAGCGTGGACCTTAGACTTGGTAACTCGTAGGTGTACCCTACCTTTTGGATCAGTGGTAGCTCGCTAGGGTGACTATTGTAGCTTCATTGAATCCTTTATAGTCCACCTCCCATTTGTTGGCCGAGCATATGATCTTGTTACTAAGGAGAGCATCCTCTGTTGGTGTCTTTCCCTAAACAATGTTCGAGATTAGGACTAGAAGACCTAAGCGATGTCCTCTGAGGTTAATATAACTATGATCTAATTTAACCTAGTTGCTACTCCTGGTTAAGTCAGACCATAGTTGTATTAACGTCACACGTTCCTATGGATACGATATATGGAATACCTTCCTGGTGAATGCTACACTGGTATCCACGCGCTTGTCTATGTGCATGTTAAATATAGTATACCAACATCTCGCATCAGGCAACCACACAAGTTTCCATATCCGAACCCAGCAATTTTCACGGGCGATTTTACCAACCACCCGTGTGGAAGGGTAATGAAAATTACGAACTTCACAAGCGTCTTCGAGAGAACCTAACTATATAGAAATCTACACTAGCACTTAATCGATTTACACAAGCAGATAAATTAGGTTTAGAATTGGAAAACAGGTTGAAAAAAATAGTAAAAAAATTATTGTCGGGTACATGGATTAGGTGGTACCCTAAACTCAAGATCATCCCTACAGTGAAGGTCAAAGCTCACCATCGTTCCCCTCCATTATTTGTCGTGTAGACTATGTCACGCTAGGCCGGCCCACGAACAGGTTTCGACGGCCCAGGACATCAAGTGCACAAACAGGACGGTCCTGACTCGAGGCACCGCGCTCTCCGCTCGAGTGGCCCCTCGATTACGGAACTCTGCGCGGGCGAACGAGGCCCCATCTCGCGCACGGAACCCCCCCTCGAGAATTTACCTTTTCACCTACTCCTGCCTAATGTCATGGCTACAGCCATGGCTCACACTGGCAAGTACGCATCCTTACCTAACCTCGTGGCTACAGTCTTGACCCAGTGGGTAGTATGTCAGTCCAATCCCACCTTTTACTGTCCATACCCGGTAATTCAGTGCGTCCAATCGCACTGTTTCACCACGTCGCGCATTGTGCAACGTTCGGCACACTCTCAAGACGTAGTTGTCAACGCATAACCCATATTTCCCGGGGCTCGGTCCCATCAGTCTGGGTCTGGACGCCCCTCGACGACCCTCGAGCAGGTCTTTAACCGCTCAGGATGGGATGGCCACAGGGAAACCCACGTCGGGTACAGTCATCTACTCATCCTCGACCATCGACTGCATCACCGCGTGCCAGAAAAGGACGACGACCATACCTGGAGCACACCTCTACAGTCCAGCTGACGAGGCCGGTCGTCAGCCCATCGACGTCATCGCTACGACCGCCCCAGCTACTGTGTACCCTGTGCTTCCCCTTCATCTATGAAAGAGGACGCCAGGGCCTCATTTTAGAGGGATTGATTCCAACCCGAATCGCACACCACTCACTCGCCCGCTTGTAACCACCCCTGTACAAACACTTCGATGCAAGGCAATACAAGACATCTCCCCGCTAGACGTAGGGCCTTCTTGCCTGAACCAGGATAAAACTTGTGTTCTTGCATCACCATCCGGAGTAGGGAGTACGTGACATAAATTCACTCGTTGGTACTAGCCCCCCGGGTCCAAACACCGACAATTATTATATTAGGAGCGTTTTCATAGTAAAAACAGCTCTTAATCGAGAGAACCCAACTATAGAAATTTACACAAACGGTTCCAATCGTTTTCATTCATTTAAGCGTCACTTGTAATAGTCCTTACCGGCACCCTAAGTGACTTGTGACTAAATAGCAGAAATATTCTGTTAGTATTCCATAAGGTAGAGTATAAAAATAAACAGATCAAATAATTTTGGTTGGTCAATTCAAGATTGTAGATAGACGGACCCGCTTACAACGCTATGCCACAATTTATTTACGTACCGTTGCTATTTGGCACTCCATGGCGGATGGGTTTTTTTTTCTGCCTGCGGTAAATCCGCACGATTTACTGCAGCAGGCACTTTTCATTTACTGTGACTGGCATTACTGCCTGTTGCGGTAAATCGATTTACCACAACGGACATCTTAGCTAGCGGTGGCCGTCCAGCAAGCCAGCTTGTCGGCGCAATTCATCGACGATGTTGATGTCGGCACAACTCGTCGTCGATGTTGATATCGCACAGCTCGTTGTTGATGTCGCAGCTGACACACCATCGTTACTTGCGCCACACCTAGTCACTGAAGCCGAGGAGCTCACCATCACCGCTATGCCAATCAGCTCACGGTCGATGTCGATGTCGCTGCAGCTCGCCATCAATGTTGATGACGCCGAGCTCGCCTCTGCCCTCGGAGCCACGAGCCGCCGCTGCCTGGCTCCCACTGCCGGAGCTAGCTCCACTTCGCCATCAACGTCCGAGGTTTTTTTCACTTAAACCCTCCCACTGGAATACACACAGGTTAGATTTAAATCCCACAGGTGGAGGGGTTTAAGTGAAAAAAAACTCAGACGTTGGATCTAAATCTTGTGGTCTTAATTGGTGGTTGCATAGGTTGCACACGAAGCTGGGTTGCATATGATACGTTACCGAGACTCATGCAGTGGTGAGAAGATAAGGTGGGGGCACGCGCCTCTATGCAATAAGAGAGAGCCAAAGAATCCAAAGTAAAAAGTTTGAACTACATGCGCATGTAGTTATTTTTAGAGCAAGTTAGCCAGGGTATCCAAAGCGAAATTTCATGCGCGTGTAGTTATTTTCAAAGTCGGAGCTCTTAAAAGATCCGTATCTAAAAATAGTGCTACTATCATGAACGATTCTCATAAGTAGTCCGCTTCTAAAAATATATTTTTTATGGGCAGATTTTTTAGACAGCCGCTATATTTTTTATGGGTGGATTTTTTTAGGACAACCGCTGCTGAAAAATTGTCTACCTTAAGATGAAGCTTTAGGAGCGGTTGTGAAGCTACAGTGCTGAGTCGCGAGTTTAGCGATGGCGTGCTATGTCAAATGCCTCTGTTTTAAAAGGGTGGCGTTACATATGTCTATTTCTGTACTACCGCCTTTGTCCTCTATTTCTATACCACAGCGGGCGTCCTATAAGGCCCGCCAAGGAAAATGATAGGCCCAGTGTTGGCATTTCTTAGCGCGATCACCAAAATAGACTTAGAGCCTAATTCTGATAACAGCGCCAGAAACGCTAAATGGCTTTACTCGTCATAATTGCTAGAAACTGGTTCTAGCAACTACGCGAGTGTTGCCAGAGATAGATCACATCCTAGTAGATAAATATCCGCAAGCGCACGGATCTATCGTCGCAGCATTTCACCCGGAAGTATTCAGGATATCGTTATTTATAATTTCCCAAGGGAAGGCATGGGGTAGTCAAGTATTCTAGCATGGGTATGAATACGATATCTAGCATGAGGAGAAACCGACCAATGTGCTATACAGGGGTAAGCAGACGGTAGTTTGGATAATGGACACACACTTAGAGCAACCTCAAAGAAATAAAGGTAAAATAAAGAATAAAGAATAATCTACGCGGAGCAAAAGGGTCCTATATAGTCAATGCTAGAACAGCTAATTCCACATGTTATACAAGTCAAGACTCGACTATAGACTAGGAATATGGGGAGACCGCAAAGAATCGGTCCGCGTCGATGGCGGCATTTACGAACTCCTACTCAACATGCGAACGTGGGGGATTACAAAGGACGGACAGGGCTGTCACCACCTGCCGCCTACCACCTCAACCGTGGCATGCCGACATATCCGAAGGTTCCCTCGCACCCGGACACCACGTCCGCATACTAAGGAGCTACCTATGTCCCCCCCCCCCCAGGACTCCCACCCTACGGATGGACGAGCTAGAACATAGGCAAGCCCGAAGGCACATCGAACCGCTATTCCTCTCCTACAATCTAATCTAAACAAGTAAAACATATGAACGGTGAAGAACAATGTAGAACACGATGAACAACTCTCACAAGAACTATGGCCTAGTTCTTGATCATAGAATATATCGTGTACTAGACTATACTCTAGTTCATATGCACGACTATATAAATGTAATGAGAACTTGACTAAGGAAGAACGCTCCATAGATTTATACCAAGAGTGTAGCTTTTCTTCCTGGAGACAAGCTCTCCAAGTAGCTTTGCCTAGCTCCAAAGGACTAATGCTAAGACTAATGAACAATTGAGAAGTGTAGAGATGGCTCCAAATGGTGTGTGTGAAGGTGGGGGGCCTCTCCTGTTCATTTATAGGGCGCTGGAGGCGGTTCAGGGGCATGGAGGTAAAATAACCAGCGAAACCATCATGCCCCCGATGGAAGGAGGCAACCGCCTTTGGCCGGGCCACAGTCGGTCGGGGCGCGGCCGCGCCCGTGCGCGCCCCGCGCACGGGTGGCGCCTCCCCCTGACCGTCTTTGGCGTGTGGGCCTGGGCCGTCCTCTGGCCGCGCTTTTGCTGGTGATTTGGCCCACTTCGACCCCGAGGTGGGCTACCTTGTCTCCTTTGCCATTTTACGCCTTCCGGAAAGCGCCTTTTTATTCCGATAATTCCTGCACTTGGTATATATTCTGCAAAACAATATTTTCTCCAAGCACAGGAGGAACTAGGTCAATAGTAAAGATATATGTGACATAAAATATTTATTTCCCCCATAATGACCTATAGTTGGCGGGTATAAATCTGAGTTAAGGACCGCCAACAAGATCCCCCAAGCTTACCCCTTGCTCGTCCCGCGCAAGTCTTTGCTTTGGGTTGTTGATTAGGGGTTGCTACGATGCCGATTATATCTCAAGTGTACAAGCTACTGCTATTTGGATAAACCGGCAATTGTATCTATTCTATGATTCCTAATGGAGTGGGGCTTCTAATTTTCTCGAGTCTTGGGCGATTGCAAAATAGAACAGTTCCAAAGACCGGTGCTTTTCATTCGTCCCAAGATCAACTTTCAGTCCGGAGGTTTTGTAAGTTTTTATAAATAAACCAAGTTCCTCAAATGACCCACTCGATCGCTCAAAAGTGTATAGTCACCTCACCAAAGGCATTTTCAGATTGCCTTCTTCCTACCACTAAAGCTGAGAGTGGAGTTTTGGGTAGGTATGTAAGTGGGCATACTTGTATCACATATGTTGTAAGGTCAAGGATTGAACCTTACGGAGATTAAGCTATACACCTTGATTGAGATGTGCAAGTGTGTGGATGGAATGAAAGATGAGTCCTAATTTTTGTGGTATTTTTGGGTCTCCATGCATCATGACATGCTCTCTTTTATTGATGAATGAGGTGAAGAAATGATGGCTATCAAAGAACAACTAAATTTATTCTCTCATTATTTTTTTTGAACGGGGATCTAAGATTTTTCCCGTTTGCCTACAAGAGTGATAAATCTTCTAACTATAGCAATCTCTCTCTCTTTTTTTTTCTTTTCCTTTCTTTCTTTTCTTTCACTTTTTTTCTGACTAAGAACATAGCCCAAAACTTTATTGATGGATAGGATGAGGTGGAGAGAGATGTCATGATGAACAATGCATGGAGAATTTTGCAAACTACACGAGAGGGGTGCGCGATCCTCAGGGTAAGGGTCGGCATTTTTATTTGGTGAAAAAAATGGTGCGCAACTCTCAGTGTAAGAGTCGGCGGATGGTGAAGGGTGCATGTTGTGCGCAACTCTCAGTGTAAGAGTTGGCGTTTATTTGGTGGGTGCAAGTGGATCTCAATCATGGGTGTAGAGTCATAATCTCACGCCGGTAACAATCCGATCGAACTCAATGTACAAACAAGCAGCGTATGAAGGTTCTTATTCTAAAGATAGATCATATGGCTCTGGTGGGTATTCCGCGATCATTGAGGAACTATTGTTTTTGAAAGTTTTTTTGAAACAAAAGACTCCGGACATCAGGTTTTCTCAAAGAGACGTTTCATTGCTGTGGTCTAAGTCACTATATCATACTAGGTAAGTGCCCGTGCGTTGCAACGGGATTAAAATCATGTATGAATGACAAATGAGAAGAATCAACCCAACCAAACATCATTAATAACATGACACAATTCATTTAAATCGATGGTGCTCCTTTTGTTAAGGGTACCTATCTCTGTATGTGAATTTGAGAGCAAATATGATTAACATGAAAGTACAAAGATAAAAGATTATAGTCATCCAAGGAGACAAGCATAGCATTGAAATTCACTTGATAAAGACGAAAGTGATCAGAGAGTGCAGTATGCTAATTACCGCATCAAAGTTTTATAATACAATGTTTCTATGTCAAAAACATATTCGACGTGATGTTAATGGTGTCGTATTTGTTCATCCTTCTACCAAGGCCAACCTCACCTTCTTGCACCATAGTCGTATCCACAACTCACAGGCATCACGAAACTCACCCTTGCTAATGATATCCATGTCAGGGAAGTCATCTACAAGGAAGCGCAGCACATTATGCATTGCCTTCAAAACCATATTCATTCCCATGGCGCCATCTTGTACCCATTTTGTGTTCTGTGTTCTCTCCTCCAGCAGAGACAAGAAGATTGTGGCGGCCTGTGCAGTCCCCTGAAATAATAATACATGGTAATAGAAACACCTAAATTAGAAGTTTAGAACTGATGGAGTAAGCTCGATAACTAAACATAATTTTTGTATAAGCTATACAAAATATTGACTTATTTGACTCCATTGCCTATGAGCAGCAACACAACAAGGATGTCGAGACAAATCATCAGGGAGCAGTCTGTTCGAGCAACACAACAAGTTAGTAAGTTAACTGGTCTACATTCTAGAATCATGAATTAGTAAGTTGACTGAATAATAAGTGTTCCAGGGCTGTAATCTTTACAGTCCAGGAGGAAACGGCAAAGGGCTTGAACTGGGCATCAGGGGAATAAGACATCCATGTGGAGTGGTAGTATGACAAATCCATTCCATACACACACAGAAGGCAAGGTTACTGTCATTTGCATGTGAAAATGCGAAAGCTGCTGTGAAGGAGACCAGGGACTATTTCATCATTAGCACACAAGAAGCGAGTGCTTGGTTGAATAGCGCATTAACAAATATTGACATCCCAGCGTGAAGGTGATAGTAAAGGGGAGGAACTAATAAAAAATCTGTAGAAAAATAAAACAGGAAATGAGATCCATCTTAAGTTGACATCCCAGCTTAAGTTGTCATCTTATCAAGCATCCCCAAGGATCAATTAACCCTTTTTTTGTGAGCAACAGAAGACAATTTTGTTGGAATGAGCTCAAACTACAAGATGGACATGAGATCCATCTTGTAGTTAGAGGTAGCAGTAGCATGTATTTTCAGTTTTGCTATAAAACAAATTAAGCTAGCAGTAGCTACTGTTTAGTAGTTTGCTGCAGTTATTGGCTATAGGTTCAGTTTTCAGAGACTGCTGGATTTGAGTGAGTGTATGTACTACAAACTGTGGTCAATGCTAGTTCGAATGTTGCTGAAAGAAAATAGCTATGGTAGAGATGACCACTACTAATCATATCTGCACAGTCCTCTACTTTCTGCTAAGCAAACAGATATACGATTGGACACAGTTTGAGAAGCAATATGATAAGTTCTACCCTCCAGTAATCTTTTGTTTGTAAACCAGAATATGACATGAGCATTCTGGTAGTATGATGATGTTAGATATGTGAAAATGATCTGGAAGCCCGACAAGCTCTATGCAATAAGTGATATTTTGTACTAAAAAAGACATTAGAAAATCTACCCTTGCCAATTGGTGAATCAACTTAATTTCTGGAAAGTTATCTTGAGAGGATAACATGAGGTGCCTAACCTGAAGGGAAAAGCAGTTGTGAATGTAAGACTGTAAGTTTCCATGAGCCATGGAATGTTTTAGAAAAGAATAGTGCAATCAAGTGGCCTCTCCATTTAATTCAATAGTTAAATGTATATCTGTGAACTGAAATGCTTTGTGAGGGTGCTGCACAACCTCCTTCATCGTCGGGCGCTGCACGCTTTGTTCCTCAGTGCAGAGCAATGCAACATAGAAGACATGCATCACCTCGTGCAGCGGAACAGTTGAGCCTTGGGTCCAGGATCTTCATCACTTGTTCTTTGTTTGAGTCTGTCATCATCTTTGCCCATTGGACAATGCCAACGCCATCGCCAAACTCACCGACAGGCTTCCTTCCAGTGACAAGCTCAAGAAGCACAACGCCAAAGCTGTAGACATCACTCTTCTCATAGACCTTCAGTGTGTATGCATATTCTGGATAGACACAGATGACAACAAAGAGCAAGGTTAATCAAAGGAAAAATAGAATTTAGAAGCCAATAGTCAGACATTTTGTAAACCAAGAGCAATGACGAAGATGTAAAGAGAAATACAAGATATGCAAAACCCATTGAACATTACAATCCTGAAGGTATAGACAGACATCATAAAGTTTCAACAGAATGTACAACAATGAAGTAACTATTCTTCAGTAAATGTAGATAGGCACCAATACTCATCAAACAGAAACCATGTAGCCATATGAGCCAGAAACCATGTAGAGAGAATATTATAACAGAAACCATGTAGATAGGCACCAATACTCATCAAACAGTATATTGTTTGACTTGACATCCCGGTGAAGTATCAAAGGTGAACAATCATGGTGCAAGTAGCAAAGCCCCTTGGCTGCTTCAATAGCAATGCTGTACCGAGTATTCCAGTGCAGGTGGCCTCCTTCTTACCATGGAGCATCTCCCCAAGGCTGCCATTTCTTTCATCTATGCTGAATAAATCGAAGTGTCTTGACTATGGATGGATGGCATGCTACCAGTTCTGAATGAATCGATGCTGAATAAATCGAATTGTTGCACATACCATCGAATTGCTGAATGAATCGATTCTGAATACATCGAAGTGTCTGAACAGATTGGTCTATGTTTCTATTGCACATACCATGGATGTTTCGACTGAACAAGTGAGTGCGTCGATGCTGATAAATCCAACTGTGATGCTGCTTGTCGATGCCTATGTGCCCGTCGTAGTACCGCGTCTCCACGTAGTCCTCGTCGCTGTCCGCATTCCCTACTGCTCCGTCAACACAAATTTCAGTCAAGATCCAAGTGAACAACAAAGATATCAAGCACTCACACTGACTCATTGTGCAGCAGGTGCTGGGGGCTGGGGCGAGGAGCGAGTGCGGATGGCGGATGGCCTTCACCGTGTGCTCGGCTCCGGCGCTGAACCCGAGGAGTCGTCGTGGAAGCAGCAGTCGGGGAGCAGCTCAAGATCCTCTCTTGCGCTCAAGATCCCCTTGACGACGAAGACGGCCTTCCGCCCGAGCAGCTTCTGCAGCGCGTCCACGTTCGCGCCGAGCTCTCCCAGAGGTTCCCGATGGCCGCGTTCCACCGCTCTCCCGACGACGAGGACGCCGGCGGCGCCGGCGCCGGAGCTTCGGACGAGGACGACGGAGAAGGCGAACCCGACACCGAAGCACAGGATTGGGGAGCGAGGTGGTGGCTGGGGCCGCTGGGCCAACCGCACGCGCGGAGGGCGAGGGAGAGCGCCGGGCGGGCCGAGCGAGCGAAGCGATAGGGTGTGGACGATTGCTTTACGAATGTTTTAGTTGTACCAGATATCGCGCAATAATCTAGATGAGAGTAATTGTATGCAACCCACTAAATCAAGTTTCTAGAGCATGATAATGTAAAGCCGATAAACACAAATATTAGAGAAAACTCTATTTTAGACAAGTACAAACGAGACATAAAACAGAGCAACCAATCATTTCAACATGGGTGGAACTAAACATTTCATAGCACATATATGGAATGGAATTATAAAAATAAATATATATTTTTTTGAATTTTTTTCGATGCAAGGAACTTAAATTTAAACATGCTAAAATAAAAAAAAAATTACTAGAAATTAAATATGTAATGCAGGTACCTCAATGGGGGTCCTCCCCCAAGCTTATTCTGAAGCTCATGGCCCAGGGTTGTATCCCTGGGACCTCCAATAAACCCTCTGCTCCTCCTGCTGGATGCGGAGGCTCACGGCAAGAGCGTCGAACCGCTGCCCGTGCTGCTGCTGCCACTGGGTCGTCGACTGCATGAAGCCGCCTAGGGTATTCCTGATGTCGTTCGTCTGGATCTGCAGCTGTCCAATGCGGGTGTTGACCGAGGCCAACGTCGGCTCCTGCTCTGGTGGTGGTGAGTCGACAGTGTACCGCCTCTGTCGCTCCCACTCGTCGGTCCCTGCATCGGACCATGCCCCCTCAGCGGTCTGTGTCGGCTGGGGGTACTGCTCCCACCCCGAGTAGCCTGCGTAGCCCTGGTAGGCCTCCCATCCACTATAACCATACCGGGGGGAGGCCGTACAGAGCGTCTCGGGCCGAGCAGGGGAGTCGCCGTGCATAAGCCTCGGCTCCTCCTCTAGTGGCTCTCGGGGTCCGTTCTTCCCCGCGTGCTTCTTCCGAAGTCTTCAAATCAAAGGTGAGCACATCACAGTTATATAAATAGAGATTCGGGTTTGGTAACCGAATCTTATTTACATAACCGGCAAAGAAGAAACAGATACGATTTTTCCCATCGGCCTTCAAAGTGTGTCCTTGGGTTAGGGCACGCAAATCACAAATCGGCCGATCAAGGGGAATGTACTCAACATCGTTACCATCTAGTGCTCCTACGGCATTGGCAATGCGAGTAACAAGAGAGGTGCAATCGATAGCATAAGACTTCTTAACCATATCTAGCCAGTGGAGGCACATCTCCTTTACAGGAGCGACCTTGAACTTGTGAACTATGGCATAGAGAAGCTTAAGTTCTACAGAATGCACCCATCTAGTTCTGCCAGCAGGAAACAAAGTCATGGAAATCCAGCGATGCATGAGTCTAAGGGTAGGGTGTTGGATCTACGTGTTCAGGGGTTTGAAAGGTCCAACTTCTACCCTACCCGAAATCTTCTCCCAAAAAGAATTGCGATCAAAACCAGGGATAGATGCATCTAGCTTAAGTGCACACTTATAGTGAAAGCCTAGATGATGAGCGAGCTCCCCCCAAGTAAGAGAATATTCCATGCCAAACAAACGGAAGAAAATACGCTCATCATCATAATCAAGTGTGCAAAGAAACTGGATGGTCAAGAGACGCGAACCTTGCTCATCGATGGGCTCGAAGTTTTCCCAACCAACCGCCTTCCAAATGGTGTCGAAGTCGGTGTCCATACCTATTTTCTCGATGAGGTTGGCGTCGTAGATCATCGTGTGGTTGAAGAGCCGATCCTTGAGGCGATGGTACCTCTCAGCAGCTCCTGCTCTCCCTCCGGTCGAGGTACGGGCGTCGACCGCGTAGATCACCTCGGGCTCGGGGGTTGCGGGCGCCGCCTCCTCGACCGCTTCTGGCTCGTAGGGGGCACCTTGGTAAGAGCTCGAGGCCTCACCGTACCCCCACGAACTGTAGTCGCTCATGGCGGACTACGCCGGTGGCTAGCTCTCGGGTGTGAAAGAACTAGTGGAAGTTGATTTTCCACACCCGAGACTAGCTCCAACTCTTGCTCTCTTGCTCAAAAATTGCTTGTGGAAGCTTGTTGTGTGGGAAGTGGGAGTGAAAGAGAGTGAGAGATTGAGAATGGGAGGTGGTTTGAGCACCCCGCCACCCCTCCTTTTATAGCCGAATAACCAAAGCAAAGGGGAGGGGCAACGGCTAGGAGCCGTTGGGCGCCGGCGCGGGCCCCACCTCGGCAGGCCTGGCGCGGCCGCGCCTCGGGCGCGCGCGCACCCAGGTGGGCCCCCCTGACGCCCTGCCTTGGCCGTTGGGCGCCAACGGCTAGCCCTTGGCGCTAGCCGTTGGTGATCCCGCCCGGCCGTTTGAAAGTATTTTTTTTTCTAAAATAAAATCTTCTCTCTTTTTTTTTCGCAGAAGAAGTTTTATTTTATTCTCTTTTTTTCATCTACTCTCTCTCTCTTTCTTTCTCTTTCTATTTTTTCTTTTTTTTCGAGTAGCAAGAAAGTACTTACCGACCTGCTTTTGTCGGTGCTCTTATTTCTCCCCCCAAGCTTGCTTGGCTTAACAGGGGTGACCAAACCCTGTCGCGACCATGTTTACTGACTCGGGCGGGACCTCGGGTTTCCCCGGGATCCTGCTCGTGTCAGCGTTTGTCGGGATCGCTGCGGCAATCTGGGCGAGCTGGGTCTCTATCATCTTGTTGAAGCTCAGCTGGTTCTTGACCGCTGATGATAGGCCCTCTATCTTGTTATTCATATTCTCCAAGATCTTGTCATTTTGGATCATCTTTTTGGTGAGATTTTCGTTGATCTTGGCTTGGCCGTAAACCAGTCCTTTAATGAAGGTTGATTCGAATTAAACCCGGAGGCGTAATTCGAATTACCTTGGAATGGAGGACGGGACTGTTATTCCAGCCATTCCCTCCTCCTTGCTGCCGGCGAAACCTATTGTTGAGGTAGGCGGCCTCTTCACTTGGTCTCGGGCGGTCATTCCCCGAATGTCCAGCTTCACCACAGACCTCGCATGTCATGCGAGCGTCCATGGCGTTGACGGTGCCGGATGCATCATTGATGGCACCACCGTCAATCTTCTTTAGGAGTAGGTCTATTTTTGCGGCAAGCATATCTGCCTCCTTCACGGTATGCATGCCTTTTTGTCCCTTGGTGGGAGCACGGTCCTCCCGCCAAGCTTGGTTTTCTACCATTTTGTTGATTAGTGCCGTGGCACTATCAACAGTCAATAATAGGAAGGCGCCGCTAGCTGCGGCGTCCAGGTGCCCATTCGACATGGGTGTTAACCCATTGTAGAAGTTTTGAAGCACCAGCCAAATTTCCATCCCATGGTGAGGGCATTCCTGGATGTACTCCTGGAGCCTCTCCCATGCCTCAGGGATGGGTTCCAGCGAATTCTGCTGGAAGTTGGCGATTCTTCCCCGCAGGGCATTGGTTTTGCCCATGGGGAAGAATTTAGCGAGGAACGCGGTGGAGCACTTGCTCCATGTGTCAACAGCAGCCTTGTCCTTGTAGAACCAGGTCTTCGCCTTTCCCACTAGGGAGAAAGGGAAGAGCCTGAGCCTGATTGCATCAGGTGCGACGTCCTTGATGATGATGGTGTCGCATATCTCCAAGAAACGCTGAAGATGAGCGTTGGCGTCCTCACTAGGCAGTCCACAGAATGAACTTGCCTGCACCATGGTAATGAGCCCAGTCCTGAGCTCGAAGTTCTTGTCTCCCAAGTTGACAGCGGGCCCAGTGGGCACGTTGGCAACATTGGGGACAGAGAACTTGCGCAGAGACTTGGCCATGGAGTGCGGCGTAGTAGGTGCGGTGGTGACTGGTTTGTCTGTCGGTGGAGCAGAAGAGGAAAGGGCACGAGTCCTCTTCCTCCTTAGGAGTGCTTCCGGATTTGAGTTGTAGTTTTTCGGCAGAGAGAAACCGGTCATGCACTATCCTGTTTTCATCCACAACAGGAGAAAACATAAAAGTTAGCCTGTATAGACATTGTCGTTTCTCATTTTATATATCATATGCATATCCATGCTGCTAGATCCTTAACTTTCATGCCTTCCCCGCAACGGCGCCGTAAATGCTTGTTGGCATTTCTTAGCGCGATCACCAAAATAGACTTAGAGCCTAATTCTGATAACAGCGCCAGAAACGCTAAATGGCTTTACTCGTCATAATTACTAGAAACTGGTTCTAACAACTACGCGAGTGTTGCCAGAGATAGATCACATCCTAGTAGATAAATATCCGCAAGCGCATGGATCTATCGTCGTAGCATTTCACCCGGAAGTATTCAGGGTATCGTTATTTATAATTTCCTAAGGGAAGGCATGGGGTAGTCAAGTATTCTAGCATGGGTATGAATACAATATCTAGCATGAGGAGAAACCGACCAATGTGCTATACAGGGGTAAGCATACGGTAGTTTGGATAGTGGACACACACTTAGAGCAACCTCAAAGGAATAAAGGTAAAATAAAGAATAAAGAATAATCTACGCGGAGCGGCCGGGTCCTATATAGTCAATGCTAGAACAGCTAATTCCACATGTTATACAAGTCAAGACTCGACTATAGACTAGGAATATGGGGAGACCGCGGCAAGCTGGTCCGTGCGCCGATGGCGGCATTTACGAACTCCTACTCAACATGCAAACGTGGGGGATTACAAAGGACGGACAGGGCTGTCACCACCTGCCACCTACCACCTCAACCGTGGCATGCCGACATATCCGAAGGTTCCCTCGCACCCGGACACCACGTCCACATACTAAGGAGCTACCTACGTCCCCCCAGGACTCCCACCCTACGGATGGACGAGCTAGAACATAGGCAAGCCCGAAGGTACATCGAACCGCTATTCCTCTCCTACAATCTAATCTAAACAAGTAAAACATATGAACGATGAAGAACAATGTAGAACACGATGAACAACTCTCACAAGAACTATGGCCTAGTTCTTGATCATAGAATATATCGTGTACTAGACTATACTCTAGTTCATATGCACGACTATATAAATGTAATGAGAACTTGACTAAGGAAGAACGCTCCATAGATTTATACCAAGAGTGTAGCTTTTCTTCCTGGAGACAAGCTCTCCAAGTAGCTTTGCCTAGCTCCAAAGGACTAATGCTAAGACTAATGGACAATTGAGAAGTGTAGAGATGGCTCCAAATGGTGTGTGTGAAGGTGGGGGGCCTCTCCTCTTCATTTATAGGGCGCTGGAGGCGGTTCAGGGGCATGGAGGTAAAATAACCAGCGGAACCGTCATGCCCCAGATGGAAGGAGGCAACCGCCTTTGGCCGGGCCCACAGGTCGGTCAGGGGGGCGCGGCCGCGCCCCGCGCCGCGCGCCGCGCGGGTGGCGCCTCCCCCTGACCGCCTTTGGCGTGTGGGCCTGGGCCATCCTCTGGGCCGCGTTTTTGCTGGTGATTTGGCCCACTTCGACCCCGAGGTGGGCTACCTTGTCTCCTTTGCCATTTTACGCCTTCCGGAAAGCGCCTTTTTATTCCGATATTTCCTGCGCTTGGTATATATTCTGCAAAACAATATTTTCTCCAAGCACAGGTGGAACTAGGTCAATAGTAAAGATATATGTGACATAAAATATTTATTTCCCCCATAATGACCTATAGTTGGCGGGTATAAATCTGAGTTAAGGACCGCCAACACCCAGCTTAGCCCATCTTGGCCCGATAAATTTTCACAATATATAAACACACCACGGTTTCACTCGGTCTCATCATTCACCCTCAGTCTCCGCACGTCGGCTTACCCTCTCAGCGGACTAACGCCCATTCTCCTCCCTCCACTATCCATCCTTCTCGATCACCTCCTGTCCACCCCGACGGAGAATGCTCGTGGGCAGGTGGCGGCGACGGATCTCGGTGATGCGGGGCACCACCTCCTCCCTCGGGCTCCTCCCTTGGCGGTAGGGGCGCGCTTACCTCTGCTCCACCCCTGATGGAGGCAGCCCACGGGCTGGTGGCTGTGGATCTCGGTGGCGCGCGGCACGGGGCACCAACCTCCTCCACCAAGCTCATCCCTTGGCGCGGCATCCTCCTCCTCCCCCAAGGTCCTCCCTCGGCCCAGATCCTGGCAGCGCGGGCTGATCCAGCCACCTTGCAGCTGGATCCGGGCAACCTAGATCTCGGCGGGGCGACAAGGGGCGAATCCGGCTACCACGGCTCTTGACGGCGCTACACGTACGGGGTGGATTCGGCTACCCCGAATCACGGCGACACGGCGACCGGCGTTGGTGCGAGCGGGGAGGTCGGACCTATTGGCGCTCACGGGTCTGGTCCTTCTGCCAGTGATGTTTGAGGGCGCGGATCTGGGGGCGGTGGCGCGAGGAGGAGGTCGGCAACGGCAGATTCGGCAAGCGGAGCTGCAGATCTGGTGGCGGGGTTGCGGATCTAGGGCGGCGGCGTCATGGATGGGCGCGACGTCGGGCCCATATGGGCTGGCGTTGGGCTTTTTTTTGTTTTTTTTCTTTGAATGATTTACCGAAGCGTGCTTTTCCTATCTGCCCGCTGCGGTTAATGATTTAACCGCAGTGGGCACGAGCGTCCGCTGTAGTGAAGGCACCGTGGTCACAGGAGCGGACGGCTTTGGCCGCTACGTTAAACCAAAATGGCCCGCTGCTGAAAAAGTTTCGGGAGTTGTGCACTAATACACAAATTATATTTAGCTGAGGTTAAAATTTATTTTTAGAAATTGTTTTCAAAACGGACACTATGACACCACAGCAGCGCTGCAGGTATCAGCGCTGCAGGTCACGTAATCGTCGCCAACATGGATCTGTCGGCGCCTCACCGTCGACTTATGCAGGCTGCAAAATGCCGTCATTGCCATGGCCGTCGCTATCGTTGTGGTTGCGCCATCGTCATCATGGTCGCCTTCACCATCGTCGCTGTGAACACGCCCGCACCATGGCTGTGACTGTCAGCTAGAGCCGTTGCGAGCTGCCGCGGCCACACTATGGTGCTTTCCTCACTCTCTTCTGCCGTTGCCCTCACTCTGCTGCTCTTCTAGGTCCCATTGCCATTGGTATTTAGTGAGAGAAACAAGAGAGAAAGCTGGAGAACGCGTAGTAGAACTGTAGAAACCAGTGGAGCCGAGGAGAGAATATAAAGAAGAAACTTGTTGTTCCTGTAGTTGTGGGAACTGGGAAGATAAGGACGTGGTGGAGTCCATGCACATGTGACTAGGCCAGGATGGCATTCAACAGAAGATGCAGCTAATTTTTTGAACTGCACGCCTAGGAACGCACTTATTACAATTGAGTAATCATGCCGTAGTGTGGCCTAAGGTACCAGATCGATACCTGGAGACAGACGGCAGTGCGATCGGTTGATCTATAATACTTCATTAATGGGTTGGTGAATGCGCGTTGCTGTCGAACCTGCATACCCTGGCTTCCTTGTAAACCTTCCCCGGCCTGCAGAAGTAGCCTTTATCCGGGGCACAGTGCGAGTCATCGGAGCAAACGCAGAGGCCTTCGATGGCGCAGCCCTTCCTGACGATGCTGGGGCTACCAGCTCCCATGACGCCAAGCACCTGGTCACTCCATTCGCTGGAGAAGACCCCGTCCGGGTCGTACCTGTCCTTGACCATCAAGAATTCGCCCGCCCTAGGGTACTTTGCGATGGCGCCGTCGAAGGCGAAGTTCCGGTTCTTGCCCCAGTGTGGGACGGCGCCGTACTTGCGCAACGCCATCTGCTCCAGCTCGTCCACCACGTCGGCGTGCCGGCGCAGCGCGCCCTCCTTGTGGCTCCGGTAGAACACGAAGTCGAATTCCAGCGAGTCCTCAGCCTTCCCCAGGAACGCTGTGGAGGCCCTGACGTAGCGCATGAGCACGCCCAGCTTAGCCTCGAGCCCGCAGAATGCGCGCGGGTTCAGGTCGCGGAGCCTCTGCATGTCGGCGACGAACGCCGGCGCACTGGAGAGCGCCACGCTGAAACCAGAGTTGTAGAATAGCCCACCTTGGAGGCGAGGGTCCCACGAGCAGCCTGCAGCAGATAGCAACGACAGGCCGCTGCCGCTGGCCGTGTCCAGGCACGAGCCGGATGCCTGGATGCGGTGCTGGAAACCCACCACTGGGTACCCTGTGAAGGAGGTGCCGTCGTTAGTGAAGCCGTAAGCCTCCCGCTGCAGTTTCCACATCGGCAGTCGTGCCATCAGGCACCGTGTAGTGTCGGCGTCCGTCTCTTCGAGCCATGCATCTGTACGTTCAAACCAGGATACATGGTTACCTCACTAGCTATCTAGACTTGCATTGCATTGTTGCATTCATTCACATCGATCATCAAAACCTTAATTAATAAAGATCCTTATTTTCTTCTAGTTTTATTTTCGTAGTCAGACGACACACCTAGGAGCCTGGCGGCGATGACACCCGGCTTGGCTTGGGAGCGTAAGAAAAAGAAGTCGTTGAGGCCTTCTCCTGCAGTGGAGACATCGACGCGGTCATCCTGGCGGTACACGACCTCTCGCGTGTAGGGCATCCATGTCATGTCTCCAAACTCGTGGAGGCGGCCCCAAACGGACACCTTCTCCACCAAGTCCGAGTCGTCACGCGTCACGAGTGTCAGAGACCGCTTGAATTGCGGCTCTAACGCAAGGGTAACCTGCATCCAGATGATGACGAACACATCATCTCCGAAATATTAGATGCTAATTTTTAGAGGTGCATATATGTAGTCTATTTTATTTAAAACATATTTGGGGACTTCATAGTGATCAAGTCGACAATATATATACATATTATGATTTGTATTCTATAACTAAATTTATTTGTGAAAGAAAAGAAATTTAAAAAGGCAATGTCATAGATTTTGAATAGTTCCGACAAAGACGCAGCATCGACGCATCCACAGTTCAAGCATTGCTGTCACCTGATAGCAACGAATTTTGGACATATTACCTTGTAAATACTGATTGTGCAAGAGATGATTCTTTGATTTTAGTATGATTTTTTTTCACAACAAGATTTTAGCAAGATTGTTACACTATGGCATCAATCACTTAATTTTTTGGATTCGCCCTGTGCGTCGACCTGAACCTGCTGATTTTACTAAGTTAAACCGCAGACTAGTACCGTACCTGAGAGATGACTCCCAGGACGCCAAGGGAGACCTTTGCCGCATCCAGGTCAGGGTGGTCGGCGCCGAGCTCCCTGACGATGGCGAACCCCTGGCTCGCCGGCGCAGGCGTGACGATCCTCATCCCGACCACGTACTCATGCACGGCGCTCCCTTTTCCCCATAGCGAGCTCCCGTGGGCGCCGGTGGCCAAGAGGCCGCCGACGGTGATCCCGTTCCAGTACGGCGAGTGCGGCAGCGCGAGCCCGGCCTCGGCGGCGACCTCTATGAGGTCCCTGAGGACCATGCCGCTCTCCACCGTCAGGAGGCGCCTGCCGACGTCGATGTGCACCGTCCGGTTCAGCCACCGGGTGCTTATGACGACGCTGCCGTTGCCGTCGTGGCCGCCGCCAGGGCACGCGAGCTTGGGGAAGCTGTGGGAGTGCCTCGTGACGACCTTGGCCTTCTGCTTCGCCGCGGTGGCCGCCGCCACTGCCGCGACGAGCTCTGCCTCGGTGCGCGGGTAGAACGCGGTGGCCGCGCGGCACACGGTGCGGTCCGGGAAGGAGCCGTACGAGTTGGTCACCGTGCAGTTGGACGTGCCGCCGCTGCCGCCCGTGCAGGCGATTGGATCCCATGGAGGCGTGTTGCTGGCTGGGACGTGGAGGTAGATGGCGGCCGGAATGATGAGGACGCACGAAACGAGCAGCAAGAAGACGCCCATCATGAAAAATGGGATCTGATTCCTTCCGCGTGTATTGCATGTTTATTTATGCCTGAATCAGTAATTATATATATAAATAAAATAAATGGCAGGGTCGTGAGCGGCAAAAGAGCAACAGGTCAAACATCAAGAGATCCGTGTCATTGTTTTTTTTCCAGCACGGGTTTTTCGTGTACCGCCAGGGTTATAAATGTAAACTTGGCTATAACACGATACCTTCTCAGGCTCATGGCTCAGTTATAATATAGCTAGAAACAAGACTTAACATATGGCGATTACACCTTGAAAAACAAATAAACAACCACTATGATTTACAGCACAAGAATTACAATAGGAAAAGGAATATCCTGTCATATCTTCTAATGAAGCCGTATCTGTTAGCCTTGATTCCCAATCCAACATGTTGCTATGCAGCAGTGATTTGTTGCCATGTAATACCGGGATTTATTGTTCTCGAACCAGGTATAACATCGGCTACCGTCAATCACAATGTGTCAGTAAGGTTGAGACTTGGTGAACCCTATAGCAACTTGATCTATGAGGCAACCTGTTCTCTTACAAAATGATAATCTATCAAAATATGCTGCATTCGAACATGGAAGAAAGGATTCGCTGTCTAGTTAGCAGTTGCATTAGCTAAAACTTTATATTCAACTTCTGCTAGCCCGTTTTCTAGCACACCATGATATAAGGTTACTTCACAAAGAACACTGAAAAGCCTCCTGTTGATCTTCTATCATCTAGACAACTGCCCAATCTACATCAACAATTTAAAGCAATTACAAGATTTGAGTAAGACTTTATGATTTTAAGGCCGAGGCCAATAGTTCCCTGACATATCTCAAAATTCTCTTCACAGCCACCAAATGCTAAGTAGTTGGTGAGTGAAGAAACTGACAAACATTATTGATAGAGAATGACAAGTCAGATCTACTCAGGGTTAAGTGTTGTAGTGCGCCTACAACACTTCTATATCTAGCGGAATCTTTAACACCCAATCTAGGCCCATTATGCACAGAAAGTTTCTAGGTCGTAGGAAGGAGATTATTGACCGGTCTACACAACTGCATAATAACTCTTTATAGGATATCAGTAGCATACCGTTCCTTAGTCATCAGCAACTCACCTTTCTTTCCTTGAACTTGGATGCCCAAGAAGTAGTGGAGCTCCCTGAGATCCTTGATTGCAAATTCTCTGTCAAGATCACGTAGTCACTACCGGATCCACAGGTTTTGCCGATGGCTTGAAGCCATCGGCAAACCCATAAATGCCATCGGAAAAGAGATTGCCGATGGCAAAGTGACGTGGCCATCGGCAATCTCCCATCGGCAACCTTTCCATCGGAAAAAAATTTTTTGCCGATGGGAAAAGAATAAGCCATCGGCAACCTTTTCCGATGGCCGTGGCCCCCATCGGCAATCCCCGCCACGTCGGCCGCCCCGCCGGCGTCGCCGACGGCGGGTTTGCCGATGGCGACGCCACGTGGCCATCGGCAAACAACTATGTTTTCCGATGGCCACGGCCGTCGGCTTATTTTTTTTTTTTTTTTAAGAAAATCATTTCCCGATTTTGTTTGCCGATGGCCGTGGCCATCGGCAAACTTTTGGTCATTTTGCCGATGGCCTCGGCCATCGGCAAATCTGGTGTTCCCTAGGCCAAATTCCCCAGGTTTGCCGATGGCTGGCCATCGGCAAATCTGGGGAATTTTTTTTTTTCCTTTTTTCCCTGTTTTCTTCCATTCCCAAGACATTTAATCACGAGCATGATATCACAAGCAATATAGAGAACATTCATCACATATATTCGCAATAATACGCCATTTCAAACATAATATAGCATCAAATCCATGTCCACGCATACAAATCCATATCACAAGTCCAAATGCATCCATACAAGTCCTACGTCGGCCAAACATGTCCGACGTGGCACAACAAGGTCCAAAATAAGGAATAGAAGCTACCTAGCTCGTGGCGCCGTCCCCTTGGGTCCCCGAGCCCCCGAAGCATCCTCCCACGCAGCCAACTCCCCGCGGGCTGCGGGCCGGGCCGCGCTGCCACGAGTGACTTGCCGCCCGGGCCGAGCCGCCGAGGGAACCGAGACGGCCCGGGCTGCGGCCGCGCCGGCCACGAGTACCCCGGCTGCGTGGGGAACCGAGACGGCCCGGGCTGCCCCCGCGGCGGCCACGAGTACCCCCGCGTCGGTGGAGGTGTCGGGACGAACGGCTGCGTGAGGAGGCTCGGGAAAGGACCCCAACCGGGCTGTGGAGGAGGACCCCGTGGAGAAGCACCCGGCCGGAGGGCTAGCACCCGGAGTTGGGTTCGAACCCTCCGACCGTGTAATCCGCACAAAGACCAAGTGATGGAATTAGTACCGCGGACCGGCATCACAAGCTAAAGCGATAGGCAATGTAGGGACTCACCGGACGAGGTGCCGAAAAGGCGGCGGGAGGTACCGGTGGTGGAGCGAAGAAAGCGGCCGGAGGCTCACCCATTCCCATGGCACGCATGTGCTGGGACATCTGCGACCACGCGGTCTGGTAGTGCAGCGCAACCGAGGCTGCGTGCTCCTGATAGGCAAGCGCCATCTGCTTCTGGTTGGCTAGCACCTCCTGGACCGTGGCCTGCAATATTACACGAGCATGGTGGATTGTATTTGAAGGCAAGGTACATTATTTGTGAAACGGTCGAACGACGAATGAAACTCCACTTACCCGAAGACCCGCGATCGGGCCGCGCACCGCCGGGCTGCCGAGGCGCTATGGGGACCCGCGGTGCGCCCTACGCTGGTCTTCTTTGCGGATCTCGGTCCGGCGTCGGGACGGAGGACGGGTCAATGGCGCCCGGGCCATATAGAACCGGCCGTGCTGCTTCCCTCCTCCCAACCTCATCACGAGCCGACGGTCTATGGGCTCGGCGGTGACGTCGTAGGTGTCGCCATGGGCCTCTCGAGCTGCGGCGGCGTACTTGGTGAGCTTTTCGTACACGACCGGGCTGGTGTACTTCTCGGGCCCGTCCGAAGAGCTGTACGTGGTGGAGGGCGCTTTTTTGGGCCCTTGTGAGCAAGGGCCCACCCCATGTACTCGTTGATGGGCTGCCCGGGTGGTGCTCCCTCCGCGAGGAAAACCGAAAACATGGTTACAAGTAGAGATATATGAAATCCGGCGCTATAAGAAATGGTTGAACACAAGCATACCCATGTTTCCATGAACTCGCCGAGGTTCCGGCTCCCCCAGTGGTGTGAGACCCCGGACCTCGCCATCTCTTCCAAGCGCTTCGCCCGACGTGCTCGTGCTCCACGTACGCCGCCGGCGTTTGCCACCCTCGACAATCGCACGCCGCCAGTCGGCGTACTTGCCGCACCAGCCCGGAGGTGTCCGCATGACATTCAAGTATTAGATCTTCCGATAATGAGTTGAATGTGTCACATAAGGAATCACAAGGATGTTTTCCTACTTATTTACCCGCATGTACTTGCTCCTCGGTGAGGTCGGTCTCCGGCTCACATATCATCTCCCCGGCCTGGGTCTTATCCACCTTCATCCCCCGGGGTTGGCGTAGTACGAGATGACGGCCTGGGTGTGTGCCTCGTAGAACATGTCCTTGATCCGCAACTCGCACACCTTGTCCCGATGCCGGTCCGCCACATCGGGGTCCCGCCCTCCGCCAACCTATAGTACAACCGCACACGAGCATCAAACATCATTCCATTGTTTGAGAAAAGTCCAACAAATGCGTAGTATTGAGATATGCGTTGCGATTGAAAGACTCACCCGGAACCGCTTCTTGATCTTCTCGCCGAGGACTTCCCCATGTGCGTCCTTGATTAGGAAGTAGTATGGCCATTTGTCGGGCACGATCGTCCTCCCCTCGATGGTGACCAAGCCGGGGAAGTTTGCCTTAATCACTCGCCCCCGGATGCTAGTGACATGGGCGAGGACTTCCCGGCCGACACCTTTCTCCACCACCGCACAAGCACAACAATTGTTAGTATGCGTTTTAATTCGAAAATGAAATAAGAACAAGTATAGAAATCAACAATAGATACTTACGTCCCGAGATCACGATCTGCGGGCGGTCCTCGTGGCGCGGCAAGTGCTCGGGAGCCTAGCGGGCCCGTCTTTGGAAGGGCTTCTTCGCGGGGCTCGTGGAAGCCGAGGTGCTCGCAGCCTCTCCTCCTCCTCCTCGTCGTCGTCACCACCGCCGCCGCCGCCGTCCTCCTCCTCGTCGTCGTCGTCGCCACCGCCACCGCGCGCCGCCGTCCTCCTCCTCGTCGTCGTCGTCGTCACCACCGCCGCCGGCACAAACAGCCTCGTCCTCAAATGCCTCATCCCGGCGGTCCTCCGCCGACTCCCACCCCGCCGGTCGACGGCTCCACCTCAAGCTCCTCGTCGTCCTCCTCCTCGTGGTTGCCGGCCTCCACGTGCTCCTCGTGGTGGCCGGCCTCCACGTGGTCCCGCCGGGGCCCGAGGTGCATGTACCCGGACTGACGTTCGTCGGCGCGACCGTCCTCCGCCTCGGCATTTTGTCGAGTGCCCGCAATGACAAAGATTAAAACAGCTTAGTATTAGTAGATTGCAAGTACTTGTAAAGAAAACATAAATGTAAGGTAATATAAATAACAAGATCAATATTACATGGATTAGAAACTATCTCCGCAAACGGCAATATTGCAAGGCGAGCGCTCATCCTCGTCATCGCATTGTCGTCATCACTATCAATATTGTCGAGCTCTCTTAAGTCCTCATCATTAGGCGCCACATGTTCCCCAACTTCTACATCGCGTCGCGTCTCGCGTGCATCTAGGATTCTTAAGTCCTCGGATCGTGCACCTCATCACCCTCGTCCTCATCGATGTCGTTGTTTACTTCCATACTCATCAACGAATCAATGTCTATCTCCAACTTACCTTCTAGCCCCTCGGGTTGATAGAACTCATCTCGCCCTTGGGTCAAAGTTGTAATCATCATCGTTCGGGACCGCCGCTTTACCACGTGGCGATACGAACCGCACAAGGCTCCAACCCGCAAGGCGCTTGTCATTCGGTTTGCCCATGGGAGGTAATAAACTTGCTTGGCATCTCGGTTAGCCACAATATAGACATCGTCTCCTCCATATTTGGAATCCCGTCGGATTTCGACTTGCCCAATCTTAAGGTCCTTTTTTGTGACCCGGGATCGAACCAATGGCATTTGAACATCACAAGTTTACAACCTAGCAACTTGCCAAAGTCAAGCTCCAATATCTCGTTCGACTATGCCGTAATAGTCCTTTCCATCCGTGCCGGAGTCCGAACTCCGGTGCACGTGGTTTTTAGATTGCCCCGTTTCTCTTCGTAGCTTCTCGTGCGAAACCGATAGCCATTCACGTCATAAACGTCGAATGACTTGACATGTCGATCGAAGGTTTGGCCCACACATCTCAATGCAGGGCTCATTTCCGCATCACAATTAGCCTCGCACGGTTAGGACAGTGGATAGTTAAGTTAATCGCTCATAGGAGCAAAGTGGAATCGAGGTTAGGTAGATAGTTACCTTTTTGCTGAACCAATTGACGAAATCGGGCGTATTATGTCCGAGAAGATGGTCTTTCTCATTCTCGGTAGGAGCCCTACCGCAGCTCCAAAGTGTTCATTAATAAAGTCCCCGGAGAAACAATAGACAAGAGGGGTCGGATCAATAGGTGGAGGATAGTGGCGACGTATGGAACAAGCTCATCGAGAACTTACTCTTGATAATCAATCGTTTCCTCAAGGTTCAACAACAAGTACATCATGATAGTGTGCCACTCATCATGCCGCAAGTAACGAGGGGTCCTCGCTCCCGCTCTTCCGAGATCCCCTCCGAAAGGCCGAGAGTGCATGAATTCTCGTCGATGTTGTAACGAGGGATTGGATCTCGTGGTCTCGTAAGTTTCTCGGTATAGTACGCCCGTGTGCATGTGGACACCTCCTCCTCCTGAATGAATGCCTCTCGCCACGTAATCCTCAATTTTGGCTTTATTTTTACACTTTTTCCGAAGAAGCTTTAGACACCTCTCGATTGGATAGCACCAACGGTGCTGCACGGCCCCCCCAACCGTGCCTCCCTTGGTAGGTGCAAAATCATATGCTGCATGGACAGGAAGAAGCCCGGTGGAAATATCATCTCCAACTTGCGAGCAACTTAGGTGCAGCCTCCTCCAGTTCAAGACAAACGTCCCGAGACAACTCCTTGGAACAAAGTTGGCGGAAGAAAAGCTCAACTCGCCAGACGCGCCACACCGGCTCGGGTAGGTATCCCCGGTCATCGCAGAAGGAGCCGCTCAATCCGGATGTGGAAGTCATGACTCTTCATCCCTAAGACTTTGCCGGTCGGCAAGTTCACACCCCGGCTCGATTCGCCGCATACCCATCGGGGAACCTTAGCTTCGACAACCACTCCAAGTGCTTCCCTCCTATGCGGCCTTTTCGATGTAATCGGCCGGGCCCTTCTTCCATCTCTTGCCTCGGCGCAGGGTCTTCATCACTAGATTTGGTCTATCGCAAATCGTTTCAATGTCCAAATCTAGCCTTAACATTGTCCTTTGACTTCTTGCCAATGTCCAGAGTGTTGCCCAAAGTGCCTCGGCGATATTCTTTTCTGTGCATTACATCGATGTTGTGTGGAAGAAGAAGGTGCTTGTAGTAGGGGAGCCTAGTCAAGCCCGATATATGAGTCCACATGTGGTCGGTACCATATCCTTTGAAACCACCATTGTCATCAATTTCGAGAGCCTCTATCTCGTGCAAGGATGTCACCGGGCTCTTTTCCTTAGGGATGGGGCCGGTGACTTGAACACCTTTCGTGAAGTGCTTTTTATCAAGTCTCGGTGGATCGTCCTCCTTTAGGAATTGACGATGTTTGTCGAAAGAAGAATACTTGCCACCCTTGGCCAGCCAGTGAACATCACATCTGCCTTGCATGTTGGGCAAGGGAACTTCCCGTGAACACACCACGCGCCGAACAAGCCATACGCCAGAAGTCATGCATTGAGTACGGTACCACACATGCATCGTGAAGTTCGTCTTCGTAGCTCGGTCATACGTCGCACCCCTCATCCCAAGCTTTCGCAATTCATCCCACACCGGCCGCATGAACACACCCATTTTGTTGCCCGGTGTCCAGGTATTATCAGCGTCAAGAACACGTTCTTGGGGTCGAACATGACGCCGGGGAAGATTGAGGGGGATCACAAACACGGGCCAACAAGTGTACGGGGCCGCCATCATTCCAAACGGGTTGAACCCATCTCGTTGCCGGCGCGCGCGTACATTTCGAGCCTCCTCGGCCATGCGAGGATTCATGGCATCGAAGTGCTTCCATGCATCACCATCCGCCGGGTGCTGCATCTTATCACTGTATCTTTTGCCATTCTTGTGCCAAGTCATTTGTTTCGCGGACTCCTCTGTCATGTACTGCCGTTGCAGCCTCGGTAGTACTGGAAGGTGTCGTATGACCATCTCGGGGATCTTAGACTGTTTCTTAGTGCCATCACTGCCTTCTACCTCCACGTACCTAGAGGCTTTGCACTCCGGACAGTGTGTTGCTGCCTCGTGTCTCCCCGGAACAGGACACACCCGTTCTTACAAGCTTGGATCGGCGATAAGGCATCTTGAGTGCACGAAGGAGCTTCGTGACTCGGTCGTGTTTTTCGGCGGCGGTGCTCCACCGGAAGCGCCCGCCAACAAGCTTGCCAACACGAGATCAAAACCTTCCCGACCGATGCCCAAAGGACGACTTCAACCCAATTAGGCGTGAAATGGCATCCAGCTTTAGAAATGCGGGTCTTCTCGTGAAGGGGCTCCTTTGCCGCCTCCATCATGTCATAGTACGCCTTTGCGGTCGCCTCCGGATCTTCTTCCACCACCTCCAATCCTTGAACGGCTTCAACGTCTTCAAGCAAGTCCGCCATTCCGGCATCTTGATCAAACCCCTCGAGGTCCGGTCTCACCACCGCCTCCGTAACCCGTTGGGGTTCCCCATGGAGGATCCAAATGGTATAGTTTGGAACATACCCGTTCGGCCAAATATCATTCCTCATCCGCCGTTGCTCTTTCCTTGTCCGGTTCTTACACTTGCTACGGGGACAAAACACCCGAATCGCCCCTTTAGAAGCCGGGCCAAATGCCTTCTCCAGGAAGTCCCCGGTCCCCTTAACCCATTCATTGGTCTTGTCTTTGAATCCCGTGTACATCCACTCACGGTCAGCCATCCTCCGTCATGCGCCAACGTAAGCGAGTAATAAGACCAACATCCGCATCTACAAGGCGTTCCTACCATCTAATAGGTGAAGGATAAGTCCTAATCCCACCCGAGGATGCGTAGATGAGGTTAGCTTCCATGCTCCGCTCCGTCCGAGACGGAATTTCGGGCAGCACCTCCCCGCCGTTCTCCCGATACACGTCCCGACCGGGAGAGTGTGCATCCGGAGAACAACGGGGACGGGCTGACGAAACTCCGACTCAAACGGGGGCGGAACATGGAAACTAACCCATCTACGCATCCTCTGGCCGTCCAAAAACGTGGACAATCCGAAAGAGACACCGTCGCAGATATGCACCGATCCGCATACCAACGACCGCGAATCTCTTTCGGACGGGAGACGCCTAACTCGGTTACGCAAAGTAATTACAACAACTATAAGACACGAGAGGTGATTTATACCTAGGGTGGCGGCGCAGAGGTGCTCCAAGTACCCTCCGACACGTTCAACTCGCAATACAACAAAGACTTCACTATTAGTTGAAAATTTCGCGTAACCTCCCCGTACGGGGAGGTTTCCAAAACCCGCAAGAAAAGGGTGGCACGATGGCCGGCATCCACATTTCGGGCACGAAGGCCCATACATCCACAATTCCGGCACGAAGGCCGTCAACGACAAAAAATGGCACGAAGGCCGTCAATCACATACACGCACGAAGGCCGACAACGGAGGAGAAGGGTTATACCTTGGGTGCGGCGGTGGAGTCAAGCGTGGACGACGACGGGGGCGAACGTCGAGGGTGGTGACACTAGCGTGGACAAACAGCAAGGGCGGGACAACGGTGATCGACGGCGATCGAGCCTCCTCCTCCTCCTCCTTCCTTCCTTCTCCCTTCTCCCTCCTCCTTCCTTCTCCTCTCTTCTTCCTTCTCCTCCCTTCTCCTTCCTCCTCCTCTCTTCTTCCTTTTCCTTCTCCTTCTTCCTTCCCTCCTTCTCCTCTCTTCTCCCTTCTCTCCTTTTCCTCTTCTTCTCCTTGTCTTCCCCTTCCTCCTCCTCTACTTCTCCTTCTCTCTCTCTCTCCTCGCAGGACGGAGTGGTGGTGCGGGCGGAGTGGTGGTGCGGGCGGAGTGGTGGCGGCCCTCCCTTCTTCTTCTCTCGCGAGGTGGCGCCGGCGGCCCCGTTCCGGCGATGGCCGAGGTGGCGGCCCGGGCGGGGCGGCGGAGTGGCGGCGGGCGCGGGGCAGACCGCCGGCCGCGGGGCGGAGGACCGGGGCGGCGGGGCGGAGGCCGAGCTGGGCGGCGGGGCGGATCTGCGGGGCGGCGCCGGCGGCCGAGGTGGCGGGGCGGCGCCGGCGGCCGAGCTGCGGTGGTCGGGAGCGGCTGCGGTGGTCGGGCGACGGCGGCGGTGGGGCGGCGGCGGTTCGAGACGGGGAATGGAGGGCGGGCGGGAAGGAGATAGGGTTGGCTGGTGGGCCGGCTTGTTTTTATTTTTTCAAAAAAAACAGACTTTGCCGGCGGCCCCGGCCGTCGGGCCGCTGAGTTTGCCGATGGCCACACCGGGCCCGGCCATCGGCAAACACTTTTTGCCGACGGCATTCCCGTGCCGTCGGCAAACTTGGCTTTTTTTTTTTTGATTTTTCCTTCCAGTTTTTTCTAGTGCCTTCCTACCTCAAATACAACCCACCTCCAAATCTTGGGACATTTTTGAACTTTTTAGCTATATTTCGTGAATTATTCATGTTACTTTGGATTTTCCCAAACGACTCAAAATTTGAACTGCAGTACATGAAATAATGGGACTTTTTGATCCGAAAGATGATATTCATGATTCCCGAGTATGTTGAGGCCGCATCCGGGACCTCGCATGAAATTACGACCCTGTTGGCCTCGTAACATGGGTAGTGACGTGCGCGGGAAGTGTTTTTAAATTCTATAAAATCCAAACGGAGTCCGAAATTGACGAAACTTGACGGGTTGTCTCGACATGGCATGTGTAGTGTGTGGTAAAAATTTCAAAAAGTTTCGAGCAGGTTGTGACGTCGGATGGTCAAAACCCAGACATCTCCACATGTGATCACCCGTGATCACATGTGGAGATGTCTGGGTTTTGACCATCCGACGTCACAACCTGCTCGAAACTTTTTGAAATTTTTACCACACACTACACATGCCATGCCAACACAACTCGTCAAGTTTCGTCAATTTTGGACTCCGTTTGGATTTTATAGAATTTTAAAACACTTTCCCGGCACGTCACTACCCATGTTACGAGGCCAACAGGGTCGTAATTTCATGCAAGCTCCTGGATATGGCCTCAACATACTCCGAGAATCATGAATATCATTTTTCGAATCAAAATGGTGCATTATTTCATGTACCTGCAGTTCAAATTTTGAGGTGCGGGAAAAATTCAAAGAAACCAAAATAATTCACCAAATATAGCTAAAAAATTCAAAATTGTCCCAAACTTTGGAGGTGGGTTGTATGTGAGGTCGGAAGACACCAGAAAAAAATTAGGAAGGAAAAACCAAAAAAAAAAAAGATTGTTTGCCGATGGTCTTGCAAAGCCATCGGCAAATAGTCTATGCCGATGGCCGGCCATCGGCAACTAAGGTGGGCCTGGGACCTCCCCAGGCAGCCACGTGGCCAGGATTGCCGTTGGCCGCGGCCATCGGCAAACGAGGCAGTTTGCCGATGGCCTAACGGCCGCCGCCATCGGCAAACCCGACGGCGTCTGCCGCCTTCCGCTCCCGGCAAATGTTGCCGATGGGAAGGTATGCCGATGGCGCGGCCATCGGCAAAAAAATTCGTGGCCGATGGCTTTGTTTCGCCGATGGCCCGGCCATCGGAAAACAGGCCGATTGCCGATGGCCTGTTTTCGATGGCCCGGCCATCGGCAATAATTGTTTTTCCGATGGGGTTACTTTGCTATCGGCAAATCGTTGTAGTCGCCGATGGCAGATTCCTCTGCCATCGGCAAACTTCTGGGCCGTCGGAAAAAACGGCGTCTCCGGTAGTGAGTAGAGCATCAATAGCTTCCTGTGAAGAGCTTGCCACAACAATGTCATCAACACACAGAAGCATATAAATAACTTGAGACTTCTGGTTTGTCTTCCTGGTTTGCTACCCTCCATGCATCCTTCAGCAAGATGAGAGGTCTGGGCTGCTCTAAGATTTTCCTCGCTATACGAATTTTGGCGCCCGATGAGTTACTATCAGGTCTATCCAACTCGAGCCCCGATCCCTCTTCACAGTGCTCCGGCAGATGTCAGCTGGTGTCATACTCCATATTTTCGGTGGTCAGCCCTGCACGACCGGTCTTTAGGGCTAGATGCATGGCTTTGTTTGCTGTGACCCGGGTGCTCGAGGATGAGGCGACAATCAAGTGCCTCCGTGAGGAGCGCGACGACCTGCACCGCACGCTGACCAGGGGGCGAATGGGGTGCTTGGAAGTCCGCATTAAGCGCGAGAAAGTGGTGCGGGAGCACGACAACTTACTCACCGCTACCGGGACAAGCCTGACCAGCCAATTGGGCCACACTTTATCACTGTATTTCTTAATTGCACTGCCTTTCTCCAATCTGTAGCAATTTTGGTTAAACTTATGTAGGAAACATGACATTCTAAAGAAAAGACTGGACGCGACATACCTCAGTTAGCTCCTCACATTTTTCCTTTGAAGCATCTATCATTTCCCATCGAAATAAAGTGTACTTAAGAAGTTTGTCCATGGTAGTATAGCATCTTCTGAAGTAGTTGAGTCGACTTTTCAGGCGTTGCCAGTTTCTTAAATCTACCATCATTTAAGGAAGGCAAGATGTCACGCCATGCTTTCGTTGTGTAGGTGGAACTGTGTTGATTGTGACCATGCCAGCAATGAGGGCATTGTCCTACACTATGTTGAGAGGGGACCTCTCTAGGTTCCAAATTGTGAGTCATTATGTAAGTTTTATCTGAATTCTACACAACATTTTTTTCTACGTGGTATGACATATTTTTCTAGAAGGAATCGATACAACAAAACTTGATCACCTATGCAGGCACTCTACTGTAACTACATACTATAATTTGCTAACTACAGTACATAAGTGAAGCACAACTTTTAAGTCTAAACATCTATCAATGTGCTATTAGTTTTCATGAATGCAAACAAACTTAGATGATGAATCTGGGCGAAACTAGTTATGTGCGGTATTCTGCAGTGTCCTTGTTCCCAAAATGCTATTTATTAGATGGGATATTAAAAATAAATTCTCGAATTACTAGTATTAATAGAAGCAATGTATGGTATGTATCTACTGTTTCTACCAGCTTCTATAAAAGCAAATAAATATGAGGTTGCAGGTAGATTGAACGGTGAAGCTAGCGAGTTTCAAAAAAAAAAAAATGGTGAAGCTAGTGGGGGACTAGGAGAAAGGAAAAGTGGACTCTTTACACAAAGTTTATGCATAAAAACCAAAAGACTCTGTGCTAGAAACAAGTGAGTATCAAATAAACTAAGCGCTTGTTTTGTCAAGGACAGGCACCCTAGGCTAGAGTTTAGCACTTTTCCTAAAGGTGTTAAAATTTATGACTTATTGGATCCAGGTGCTAAAAAGTGACCAGAAGATGAAAAGTGTTGGAGAAAGAAAGAGGGAGTGAGCACTCTTAGCCTTTTAGTAGGGGTTAATGGGGGGCTAAATACTACCCCATAGCTCTCCTGTGAAAAGTGCTACAACATCTCTAGAAGGGGTGGGCCAAACTTTATCTCCATTGAGCTAAGCATGCTAACTAATCTATAAGCGGGTTTTTTTTTTTGAGGGAACAGGAGGGGTTTTACCATCTACTGGATTTTATTAAAACATAAAAGTAAAACAGTTACAATCGTCTTCTTCAGAGCTTATAAGCGGGTTGATAGGTGCCCGATTTTCATGGGAAAAGCCTATTGTCGTAACTGCAGATTCTGAGCGAAAGAGGTTCATATTTCAACAAGACAGCAAGTTGTTATTCAAAGCTTGTTTCCTTATGCTGCGAATATAAATGTAGGCAAGCTGAGGGGACCATCGAATTGAGTGTAGGTACAAATAGTATAGTACAATAATAATAATTTTTAGAGGCGAGTCTCATGCTGTCAGAAGCCTCTGAAACTCGTTTTTTGTACACCACTGAGCGCCGGTTGCAGATATTGTTGAATTGTAGAAGGAGGTTTATAGGGACAGACACTACAGCCATCTCTATAAAGCTTTTCTAGCTGTCTCTATAGATCAGTTCGATAGAAGTAAGCTTTTTCGAATAGCAATTCAGAGATTTCATGAATTCTTTTTTAATCAGAAGATGGCATTGGGTGGTGGGTAAGATGACAAATAATTGTACTTTTGTGTTTACAAAGGAGTCCTAATTCCTGTGACATTGAAACTTCAACCGTTACTGAATGCACTAAACTGCAGATCTTCTTTATGGCCCACATAAGGAATCTCGACAAGGATAGCTGCATGATCATCCAAGGAACTTGACTCCCATTGATGCATCCATCCCCTGTTGGCTGCGAAAAAGAACATGTCTCTCACCATCATCAATTATCTCATAGCTTACGTTTGCAACGGTGGAAGTGAAGATCCTACGCAGTCGTGAATTCATTGTAAACTATTACTTGGCTGGGTTTTTTAAATGGTAAGAAACGTTTCTGTCGACAACAAGGTGCCTGTGATGGCTTTGGGAATCTTCAGATCTGCCGGTTGTCCAGTCTTTCGGAGGTGCTGGCCGTAGACGTCAGATTGGAGTTCCGGTGTCGTACGTGCGGCCTTGGACGGTGGTCGTTCGTGCGCGACACGTGAGAGCCGTGGACACACAGGTGCACGGGAGACGGTGATAAGGCTGCGACGGGCCAGCTTCGGGATAGGCATGACGGTGAGGCGTGTCGAAACGGCGGTGGCGGCGGCATGCAGCCTGGACGCGCACGAGGAGGCCTACGTGGGACGGGGCACGCGTTCACAGAAGCGATCTGCGTTGGCGCACGGCTGCGACTGTGGGCATCGCCGTGGCGCCGGCTGCCGGTTTTGGGGCCAGCCGCCGAGGGACATCGCCAGAGCACAGACGTGGTGCTGGCGAGGCACCGGCCAAATAATTCTGTAGGAGAGGAGGCGGTGTGGTGAATGGCTCTGGACAGGGATTGAAGCTTCAAGAAATTGCATGCGTGTAGAGCGTTGGAATGGAGATGTGGCTGGTTCTGGAAGGTGCGGCCTGGTATGCTGAGTGGCCAGTATCGTTCATTCGGAAGAGCACATTGGAGAGGGGCACTGTGAGAGTCGCACGAATATTTCAGATCTGCCGGTTGTCCAGTCTTTTGGAGGTGCTGGCCATAGACGTCATATCGGAGTTCCGGTGTCGTACGCGCGGCCTTGGACGGTGGTCGTTCGTGCGCGACACGTGAGAGCCGTGAACGCACAGGTGCACGCGGGAGACGGTGATAAGGCTGCGACGGGCCAGCGTCGGGATAGGCATGACGGTGAGGCGTGTCGAAACGGCGGTGGCGGCGGCGTGCAGCTTGGACGCGCGCGAGGAGGCCTACGTGGGACGGGGCGCGTGTTCACAGAAGCGAGCTGCGTTGGCGGACGGCTGCGACTGTGGGCATCGCCGTGGCGCCGGCTGCCGGTTTTGGGGCCGGCCGCCGAGGGACATCGCCAGAGCACAGTGGTGGTGGCGAGGCACCGGCCAAATAATTCTGTAGGAGAGGAGGCGGTGTGGTGAATGGCTCTGACAGGGATTGAAGCTTCAAGAGCGTTGGAATTGAGATGTGGCTGGTTCTGGAAGGTGGCGGCGAAGATGCGCGAGCTGCTCGTGCGTGCCCACCATGGCGTCGTAAGGTGACCAGCCCTAGGCGTTCGACTTCTGGGTGCTCGAGACGGAGCTGGTCGTGTTCCGCACTGCCGACCCGTCGCGCGGCACCTTCGCCAGAGGTCTGCTGGACAGCAAAATTCATCGCCATCTCTTGCCCTGCGCCCAATTCCTCATGCCCGCAGCTCTGCCTTACCCTTGAGCATCTCCTGATCCTCCTTGCATCTGCCGACGCTGCCGGAATCGGCCATGACCGCCATGCACCACCTCACCGCGCGAGGGCGAGGCGCTCCACCACGGCCTGGCGGGCACCCGTGTGGGCAGCTCCGCCATGGCCTCGCGGCGCGAGCGTGAGCACGCACAATTCCGCTTCAGCTTCGCCGGCGCGATGTTGCCTGGCACAGCCGAGACGACGCGGCTAGGAGCGCATGAGGCCGGGTGTGGACTGGGTCGTCGTGGCTCTTCTGATTGCGGCGGATGGAGGGCGAGCGTGGCCTCCCATCAAGAGGTTGAAGATGAGCGTACCACGAGTGAGGATAGTCAGATTTGTGGACGGGGGTTATCATAAAAATGCCAAGAGGCCAGGGACCGATAGTTCATATTGCAATTTTCGCCTCATAGTACACATTCGCTGTTCATTTAGACTATATTTACCAAATTAATGTTTCATCACTGAAATTTGTTCCAAAAATAGTCAAATTTGTTTGAGGCCTGCGAAATTAGACTATATTTACCAAAATATTGTCCGAAAAATCCAAGAAAAATGCACAGCAAATAGCCCTGCACTTGCCACTTGGCACAACAGAAAATAAACATGCTTCACGTATAACTTCTAGAACAAATTGATAATGAACTAGATAATTCCTGAATTGAAGTATCAGGTCCTATTGATGCCTTGTTGCTTCACGCAGACTACGTGCACTAACGGGAGCAGAGAGGTCGCAGGTGGCCAGGCGGCCGTCGTATCGCAGACTGGACTGGAGGCGAGCAACAGGCCTGCTGAGCAATGTAAGAGGCGATACCGAGGCGTATATGGGCCATGTAGGCTCGTTTGGGCTGAAAACAAAATTCAAACAAGCAAAGTGGGCCGATAGAGACAAATTTCGGTGAAAGTGGGCTGAAATTCCAAACTCTGGGGGTTCCGCCGGCGCAGACGGAAGCATTTTCATTTCACCACGTTTCAAGGCAAAAGCGCCGGCACCGCCGACAACCAAGACCTGGCCGTGCTTCACCGAGGCTGGTTTTGTTTAGATTGCAAAATGTAAAGCTGAAAAATATAGTAACACTTTAATTTGTATTTGATACTTATTGTTTAATAATGTAATAGCTAGGTTTAAAAGATTTGTCTCGTGATTTGCAACTAAACTATAAGACAACCTCTTAGTCAAAAGATAGTTTTCTAACCTCTTCCACTATAAGACAACCTCTTAGTCAAAAGCTAGTTCATGTGTTAGCCATTGAAGACGTCCTTACACGCCCTCGGGTCAGGGTGCGGAGATCGAGATCATATCTCATGATGGGTGTCTTGTTCCTCCTCGCTTTTGCTTGCATCCTTATTCCGGCCGCCGTCTACCTCCTCCAAGCCTGCAACACTACACCTCCAAGAGATCCCATTACCTGCACGGAGAATATAGAGTTTAATATATAAATTATTTTTTACTAGTTATGTAGATGTATCAAACAATATATCTCTAAAAGTTTTTAGACGCCCGTCCCGATGGACTAGTGAATATTAACGACAAACAAGCTAGTCACAGGATCCGGTTTATTTGATTTGACAAGAGATTAAGTAATGCCTATCAAAAGATACGAAAAAAAAACATTCATAACAAAATAAGTTTGTATCAAAACGTCATACTGTTCTTAAGGTATTCCGTACTCAATCCGGCAGCTGACTATTACGGAATCAATATAGCAGAAGCATGCGGCATACGTGCGCCATTTAATCTTATGACCAAGCTGAAAAAAAATAGAAACAATGCAACTGACGGCTGTTTGATCTCCTCTTGCTAGCCGTTAGCGTGCGCCAACAAGCCGGCCCAACCAATGACCCTGCCATTTTTTTAATTAATAGATAGATTAATGCCAAAGGGTCACGCGGAAATCAATTTTTTCTCATGAGTACCAACTAATTTTCACATTTGAAATATTTACTTTTTTGCAAAGAAATATTTCTTACTTTTAAATACAAAACATGTTGTGTACTAAAATAATAATTGAATGTTTTTACAAACAATATTTTTGCACTTAAGACATTACTAGTTAAGTGCCCGTGCGTTGCTACGGGTAAAATATTTTATGACATACAAGCAGAGACAATTTGTTTGGTTCATGTACTCATGAAATATAAGATTAACATATAAGATTAATATACGAACAGCTGAAAGATGGGCGTTCGTTCCTCTAAATCCTGTAATCCACATCTCTGAAATGCGAGGAGGAAGGAAATTAATCCTCCGTGCGTAGTCACACGGTGCGGCGATCGATCAAGCGTTTGACGAGTGGAACATGTGCAGCAGCGACGTGTACGTCCCGAACACGGCGAGCGAGAGGCCGATGATGACCACCAGGGCATCGGAGACCACTCCGGGCCATTCCATCTCGGCGCCGAACACCTTGAGGTGGAACGTGGCCGGCAGCACGAAGCCGAGGAGGACGCAGACGCTGCTCCCGACAAGCGCCAGGAAGTCGGTGAAGTTGGGCACGAAAATGGCGGCGAGCCCGACAGCGATGACGAGCAGCCACCGGAGCCACCAGCAATAGCGCTTGCCGTGGAACAGGCGCTCGGCGATCTTGGACACGGGGTTCATCATCACGGGCATGGTGAAGAAGAGGTTGACGCAGAGCCCCAGCTGCACTGCGGCCGACAGCCACCCGGCGCCGAGGTTGGTGGTGATAATGTCCCGCGTGTCGTCGCCGAACGCCACGTACCCCATCACGCCGAACAGCCCGTACATGACAGCGATGAACGCCATGGACAGCCCCAGCGTGACGCCGAACTTCCTCTTGTCCGCCGCCTCCGCCTCCAGCGGCAACACCATGCCCACGCTCTCGAACGTGTACACGGAGACGCCCAGCCTGTAGAGGAGCGCGGCGGGCCCGCCGAAGGCGAACACGGGCACTGGCTTGTCGAGCCAGGCGGCCACGTCCTGGCCGAGGACCATGCCCATTGCGCCGATGTAGACGACGTCGGCGAAGATGATGAGCGGCGCCAGCAGCGTGAGCGTCTTGATGGAATTGAGCCCGAGCTGGAACGGCAGCATCGCCCAGATGACGAGCGCCTTGGGGGAGAGCAGGGACGAGGACGACGGCGCGTCGATCCGGTACAGGTTCGCCATGAAGATGAGGTAACCGACGCAGAAGCTGACTTGGCTGAGCACCAGCATGACATCGACGGCGAACCGGCCGTGGGCGCCGAAGACGGCGTCCCCGAGGTCCCCGAAGGAGGCGATCTTCGGGTGCTCGTCGGCGAGGCGGCGGCGGCACGCGACGAGGAGCATCATGCAGTAGTAGGTGAGCGCGGCGACGGAGAAGAGCAGCAGCGTCCCCGCCGCTCACTCGGTGTGCGAGAAACTGTACGGCAAGCCCAGCACGCCGGCGCCGACCACCGCAATGAAGACGTTGGCGAACGTCTTGGACAGCGACGAAAGGCCGGTCTCACCGCTAGCGCTGCCGTGGCGCGGCAGCAGCGGCGCGGAGTCCCACCCGCGGCGACCACGGCAGCTGCAGCGGCAGCTCCGGCGCAGGGTCCACCCGCAGCGACGGGGTCGCCACTTCATCCCCAAATACTTTGAATCCCATGGCGAACCGCCGGCCCCAAATCAGAAATCTTTGTTATTGATTGAATTGAATGAAGAAAAAAAAAACAAAACAACAGACAACATGGGCACGCCGATCCGATGAAATGAGATGAGATCGTGCCCCTCCTCCCCCTCCTAAGCAGCCTGCATTTCTACCAACAACAAACTATAAAGCAATCCAACTGGATCAGCTGCAAGTTGCAGTTGACCTTGCCTCTGTGTGTTCTGCTGAATGAATCTTACACTACACCCAATTCAGTCATTCAGTCTATCATTCATTCAGAGATGGGCATGTACTCATTCATATGTGCTCGTTTTTCTTTTCCTATTAAAGTTACTACTATATATCCTGATGCTTGTCAGACATCAGAGGGGCAACTACTGAATTTGAACTTGGATTTCAATAAAAAAAATATACTAATCAAATCATCACAATTTGATAGGCACAATTTTATACTCAGCATAGCTACACAAGGCTGATCCTTTTGTTGCCACTAACAAAATCAATAAATCATCAATTCTTTCGGTAGCATATGTGCATATACAAACATAGGAATGGGTGTGCACATGTCTGCTGATAACATCTGAAAGGTAAAGGACACTGGGTGTGCACATGTACGGCTGATAATCTTTGAAGGGATCAAACTATCGAAGTTAGAAGCACCTGTAGATCGAAATACAATACCTGTTGCGTGCTCAACAAAGATCTTGCGAAGGTACAGACGAAGACCTGAGGGCGAGTTGGGACAGACGGACAGTTGCCCCTTGATCAAGCGCCTTGTGGAAGATGTACGTCCATGTTCTTCTGAAAAAGATTGATTTTTTCAGAATCATTCATATCTCAGCCATGACCGAAAGTATAAACAAATAGGCTATTATCAAGAACGATTAATCATTTGGTGCCAAATAAAGTAGTAAAACGATTAATCATTTGATGTCAAATATACTACCAAAACGAAACACATGCTAGATTAATTAAATTTACCAACACCAGCATGTGTTTCGTCCCTCTATTCAAATCGATTTGGCAAATGCATAAGCATACACAGATACACCATCCGATTCGACCTTCCACACGTACCTGGTTTGGACTTAGGAGTCAATTGCAACAAGTAGAGGCAATGCTGGATATTCTAGGAGAAGCACCGATCGGGTGGAGATGGGATCCACTGCGCCCGGACACCACGCTGTTGGCTCCGCCAGCCATGTCGTCGCCTTCGCTTCGCCCTCGCCAAGCTACGTACGGTCGTCGCGCCGCCTACTGCCTTCTCCGGACGCAGCGCCGCCTCGTAGTCGTAGCGCACGGGAGCCCACGACGTGGGGACGATGTGGGCGTGGTGGGCCGGCAATTCCGTGGACGCGAGAGCGCTGGGCGGGTGGCGGTGGCAGCGCCCTGGGCTCGGCGGCGGTGGCGGCGCCCTGGGCTCGGCGGCGGTGGCGGCGCCCTGGGCTCGGCAGACGAACAGCCGGCGAGGTGGAGTGCTGGCGGCGACCTGGGCTCGGCGGAGGCGGGCGGCGTGCGCGGGCGGGAGGCGGGCGGCAGTTTGCGGTCGGAGCTTGCTGGGCGGGTGGTGGCGGCGCCCTGGGCTCGGCGGACGGAACAGCCGGCGAGGTGGAGTGCGAGGGCGAGATGCAGATGGCGACGGCGGTTCGTGGGAGGGGTTAGTTTTCTTTTTTACGGGGAGGCGGGGGGATTACTACGGTTATTTTTTTTTTTTTTTTGTTACGGGGAGCATCGCTGGAGTCATTAGCGGGCGGGGAGCATCGCGGGGGGTTACGGTCTTACGGTGCGGGTGATTACGGGAGGGGGGATTAGCGAGGGGATTACGATACTTTTGGGTTCTTTTAGTAGTAAGATTTGTGAGGTCAGCATAAATTTTTATGACGGCATCAATAACATTTGAAAAAATGTATAAGGTATAGAAGCTCAGCTTTGAGAGGGTCATTTCCCAGCATATATAGTTCTTTGCGCGATATAGACATGAAACATAGGCTTATTAGAAAGAAGTAGAGAGGGTAGATTAAAAGAATGCGTGCATGTGACCATAATGAGTACAATATGGGCCGGTTAATCTCGGCTCCTGCTATATAGAACCGAGATGAACAGCTCATGTGCATTGCATGTAAGTATTTCTATATTATTTCTGATTGCATTTTGGAAGAGAAAACGAGGTAGACCTCAGCATTATATCATGCTGACTATACGTTCCAGTCCGTTAGGCAGATTTCATTTTGCAATATACTTCATGGAATTCTTTTGCAGCTTCTGAAGAAAGGGGCAGGTAGAAATTTCTGTCAACGGTGTAATCCAAAATTTGGTAGACAGAGCATTTCTTCTTTCAAAAAATAATTTATACAGGTTGTCACTTTAGATATATTCATATATTTTAAGTTCATGTTTGACATATTATTTGATAGTACAAACAAAAATTTTATATACAATTCCTGATAGGAAATTTCAGTCCTCTTGGAAAATAAGTTTGGGAGAACATTGCCGGCAATATTTGTTAATCCTTTTAAGATTACTTTAGAGCAAAAAGTGGATCATTATACGGATTAATTATTAACATGTCCAAGATCTCACTTCAAGCTCGAATACTTAAGTGATATGGTGTAGGTTTCAAATAATTCCATATATTATTGTAGTATTTATCAACATACTGTATGACCTAAAATACTTATTTTAAAAATACTATAAGCACAAGAGATAACATGAGAACAAAATAATTCCATAGCAGTCAATTAGAACCGAATCTGAGAAAATAAAAAAGAAATGATAACATTATATCATTTGTAATGTAACAAAGCCACCCTGGGTAATGACATGGTTTCGACAAAGTTTTTTTAGAAAAGGGAATATATTAATATCCCGCTTTCTGCATCGACCGATGCATATGGCTATTCATTATTACAAAATTTCAATACAGTTCCAAGGAATCACAAAAACAAAGCTCTGAGCCATAAAAAAACGTTCTCCAAAGGAAACAAACTAAAGGGCAATTCTATTACTAAAACGCCAGCCATGCCTTGCAAACACTTCCATCGCGGCTGTCTCAATGATCCGACATCTCGATTTCATGAACAGGTGATCCTCCTCCTTCTAAAGCAAGGACCAGAACCTGATCCAGTGCATCCCCTTGAACATAACCTGCAAATAGGACGGTATTGTGGTCTTGTTAAATACAACATCGTTCCTTGTTAGCCAAAGTGCCCAACAAATAGCACTTGCACCCACAAGAATTTGAGATCTTCTTTTTCCATTTAAACCTTGCAACCAGGGTAAACAAATTGTGTACCCTAGTTGGTGGTTTTAGGTTAAATGAAATATAAATGATTCTCCGAGATAAATTTAGCATAATGACAGTCAAAGAGTAAATGTTGTATGGTTTCATCGGAGGAGCAAAAACAACATTTCCTATCTCCTTGCCATTGTCTCCTAGCTAAATTATCCTTTGTTAAAATTACTCCTTTGTACAAGTACCACATAAAAACCTTCACCTTGAGAGGTAATTTAATTTTCCAAATTTGAGTATTGTAAGGTAAAGCCTGTTGATTTAACAGGGCTCTGTACATGGAATTAACTGAAAACAACCCGTTCTGATGTAGCCCCCACACAAAACGATCTCTTTGGTTATTTAAATGTACATCAGCAATCATGGCTACAACGCCATGCCAAGCCTGTAAATTGGCTCCAATTAAAGATCTTCTAAAAGCTACATTTAGCGGGATTGTAGACAATACTGTCCTAACGAGGCACTTTTCTTTCTCACGATATTAAATAAAGCCGGAAATATCGTTTTGAGCGGACGTGGCATTATCCAAGAATCCTCCCAAAAACGAACCTGAGATCCATCGCCAAGAACAAACCTGCCCATAGACAAGAACTCATCCTTGACCTTTAAAAGGCCGGTGTTTTGAGAGTCCCCGGGCCTATTTTGTACCTGGCTTAAAGTTTTTTCCTTTAGATATTTATTTTTAAGTAATTGCTGCCAAACCCCATCCTCATTTATTAATTTGAAAAGCCACTTACTTAAAAGACACCTATTATGCACATCTAAATTTAGAACACCCAAGCCTCCCTGGTCCTTCGGTGTGCAAACAACCTACCATTTGCCAATCTATATTTCTTCTTATGCTCATCATTTTGTCAAAAAAAAATCGAGATCTAAAAAAATCTAACTTTTTTAGAACACCTCTCGGTATCTCAAAGAAAGACATCATTAACATAGGGAGACTACTTAGCACTGAATTAATCGAACAAGCCTTCCTCCCACTGAGAGCAACTTACTTTTCCACCCACTCAGTCTCTTTTGGAACCTTTCTTCTACATGTTTCCAATCCTTATTCATTAGTTTTCGATGATGCATAGGAATTCCTAAATATCTAAAAGGGAAAGATCCTACATTACACCCAAAAATTTGGGTGTACTCCCTCCCGATAAGCATTAGCCCCTCCAAAAAAGAACAATTCACTTTTATGAAAATTGATTTTGAGTCCCGACAATTGCTCAAGGGCACCGAGCAAAAGCTTCATGTTTTTAGCCTTCTCTAAATCATTATCCATAAAGATAACGGTGTCATCCACATACAGAAGGACTGAGAGTCCATCATCAATCAAATGCGGGACCACTCCATGAATTTGTCCATGGTTTCGACAAAGTTAATGGAAAGTAAGAATATGAATGTGGCTGAGAAACATATAAATCAGTTCCTTACAATAAGTTTAATTATTATAAGTGGATATAGGCTACTATGAATTGTCTATTTTGTAGATAATAAACAAAGACAAAATATACAATTTGATAGTTGCACTAACCAATGTTATATCTCTTAGAATTTTAGCCCGTTCGAAAGGACGGGTGGATGGACTAGTGAATATTAATGGTGAACAAGACAGACAAGAAACGGGGTTGGATAAGAGGTTGAGTCATGCCTATCATAAGATCTTCAAGTATTCCTTCCTCAATCTGCCAGCTGAGCTATATGGAATAAGTAAATATAATAGAAGCAGGGCGCGATATGCGTGCGCCATTTAATCATTTATATCGATCACAAAGCAAAAAAAAAAAAAAAAAAAAAAAAAAAAGAAACCGTTGGATGTTTGACCTCCTCTTCCATCATTGCCGCGAGCGTGCACGAGAACATGCCCAACTAACAACCCTGATAATATTTTGGGCATATATAAGGTACATATACGCGGCACGCGCTGATCAGATCAGATCGTGATCACATTTCACGATGGGTGTCTTGTTCCTCCTCGCTTCTGCTTGTATCATCATTCCGGCCACCGTCTTCCTCCTCCCAGCCAGCAACAACACACCACCGCCATGGGATCCGATCGCCTGCACGGACGGCAACGGCACGTCCAACTGCACGGTGACCAACTCGTACGGCTCCTTCCCGGACCGCACCGTGTGCCGCGCCGCGACCGTGGTGCGCTCGTTGCCGCCGTGGCAGCAGCCACTGAGGCGAAGCGCAAGGCGAAGGTCGTCACGAGGTACTACCACAGCTTCAACAAGCTCGCGTGCCCCGGCGACGGCAACGGCAACAACGTCGCCATAAGCACCCGGTGGCTGAACCGGACGGTGCACTTCGACGTCGCCAGGCGGCTCCTGACGGTGGAGAGCGGCATGGTCTTGAGGGACCTCGTCGAGGTCGCCGCCGAGGCCGGGCTCGCGCTGCCACACTCGCCGTACTGGAACGGGCTCACCGTGGGTGGCCTCCTAGCCACCGGCGCCCATGGGAGCTCGCTGTGGGGAAAAGGGAGCGCCGTGCATGAGTACGTGGTCGGGATGAGGATCGTGACGCCGGCGCCGGCCAGCCAGGGGTTCGCCGTTGTCAGGGAGCTCGGTGCCGACCACCCTGACCGGGATGCGGCCAAGGTCTCCCTCGGCGTGCTGGGTGTCATCTCTCAGGTACATCATACATGGCACTATTATTACTATAGAAAATCAGCAGAATCAGGTCGACGCTTTGTGAAGGCATATCATAATAGCTTCCGTTCATGTACATTCGTTGTTGGAATAAGTCAAAACCTTTGAGATATCAATATATATAGCTGTCCCACTTGCAAAGCGGGAACTAATAAAATGTAGTAAAATCAAAGGCGTGTGCCTCGTTGTGGATTTAATGCATTCTTCTTTTACTAAGGTAGACCAAAGACTAACTCCGGAGCCCTGGTTGGTATCTAGCAAATGTACTCCACCAAGAAACTCAGAAAGTATATACTCCCTCTACTCCAAATTAAATATAAAAGAAGTCACGGTTTAAGGTTAAAAATAAGAGAATTTTTACTGTGCTTGGAAAAAAACCAACCGTCCATCTATCCAGATCTAATGGTTAAAAATTAGAGGAATCAAGAGAAAGAAACTTAAGTTGTGGCTCGAAGCTGAATATTTGACCTGATTCTAAATTTAGTTAGAAGGGTACAATAGCACTTTAATAGGTCACTAGCCTGATTAGTTCGTGGGACTCTTCAACGCTGGTAGTGCTGGAAGCCGCCGTCTGTGACAGTGCTTGCATCGTTGCGGTCTCTTCAATTAGTGTGGCAGATTCGTCTCTCTCTTCAGAGTAGGTATAATGACAGTGCTAGTATAGTTCATCTGGATGATCAATTCGGCACTCAGGTACTGCAGCCCCGATCCACATACGTGCTGCTGCAGTGCTACTGCATTCTCTTCCAGGTGAACGAAAGCAAGGGACTTTCGTGGAGAGATCGGATTAGCAAATGCGCAGACGCAGCAAGCCTGCAGCGGTCAGGGAGAGAAGAGCAGTTGGCTGAGGTTATTAAAATTTAGTTTCTTGGCTATATTGTGGAACCGTGGGAGAACATATTTTTGAACACCTGTAAGCGACTATTAACAATTGTTTGGAGTTGTGTACTTGTCTAATGAACTAGTAACTCAGTACCTGACGAAGCGTCATTCTTGTGTTCAGGGCCGTCCCAACAATTTTTAGGGCCCTTGGGCAAGGACGACTCTAAGGGCCCGGTGATCAATGTTTCATTGTGACGATTGAAGGATATATTTAGTGTTAATTAACTTGCAATGTATATTTAGTTCATGAAAAAATTAGAGTACTTCAAAGAAGCTAAAGGAACGGTAAAACAATGTAAATGTTTCTTAGGAAACATCTAACATGTTAAAAAAACTGAATTAGAAATTTAGATATTTAGAATCCTGTCATGATAATATGAAATGACTTAAATTTACAACAAATTATCGCTTCAATCGTTTGATGCCTGATTGCACGTACGGATTGGATTGCAAGCATGGTCGAAAAATAAATTGAAGTTGTCGTTGTCATATTCAGGTCAAATAAACACAAAAATTGAAGCAACTTGTGCAGTCTGCCATGCCCTAAACCCTATGCTTATACGTGTGATAAACTAAAATCTGAAATCACTTACACTTAAAGTGGAAGAGGAACGGAGGGCCCGCAGCGTTTGCGTCGCTGTGCACTAGTTGCGGGCAGCCGCTGGTGGCCAAATTGTGTTGAACTAAGTCAAACATTAATTCTTATCAACACTTATGTGCTTTCTTCCTTGAAATACTTGTGAGATGTGTTCGTTCATCGTGTGCAGGTGACCCTTGCGTTAGAGCCGCTATTCAAGCGATCAGTGACATTCATGACACGTGACGACTCTGACTTGCTGGACCAGGTGTCCGTTTGGGGCCATCTTCACGAGTTTGGGGACCTGACATGGCTGCCCTACCAGCGAAAGGTGGTGTACCGCCAGGATGACCGCGTCGATGTTGCCACTCCAGGAGATGGACACAACGACTTTCTTAGCTTTCGCTCCTATGCCAAGCCTGCTGTCGTCGCCGCCAGGCTCCTAGGTGCGTTTGGCTTGCGGATAAAAAATATGATGCTTTACTCTCTTTGACTGATCAAAAAAAATCTGGAAAACAATATGTGAATATTGTGTGCACCAAACTTCCGTGCATACCACCCTAGATCTGCCACGTGCACAAACAAAGTAGTGAAACAATGCTCGGGTCTTTCATGTCCCACCTACAATGATCCATGATTGATTTGCCCATATCATCCCACAAAAGGCAGCCCGATGCATGCCGTTGGATCATAAGGTCAGAACATATAGAGCCTTCATTCACGGCATGTATGCATGGAAGTGGGGGCAGATATACCAGGGGTTGCAGAGGCTCAAGCTACCCTTTCGCCACCATGCCCAGCAACCCCCCCCCCCCCCTCCCCCTCCCCCTGCCCCGTGTCGAAGGAGAAGAGGCTGCTAAATTCATGTTTGGAGGTTGAAAATGATAGGGGAAACACGAGTTAAGAGGTCCTATTGTTCCTAGTTCGCCTAATGGCAAAAGGTGACCTCTAAGTTGGCCCAAGAAGGCTCTACCACTCTATTTTGTTGAGCCCTCTTAGTTTTTTTGTCTGGATATGCCACTGTATGGAAACCGGGTGAATAACGTATGTATCCATATTTTTTTTTTTTCAAAACTCAAACATTACATTGAAAAGCATGCAAGTTTATTTATGCAGTTAATTTTCTTTGATTCAGACAAGTGGCTTGAGGAGACAGATGCAGACACTGCACGGTGCCAAATGGCATGGTTACTATCATGGAAAATGCAGCGGGAGGCTTTTGGCTTCATCAATGATGGCGTCTCCTTCGCGGGATACCCAGTGGTGGGGTTCCAGCATCGTATTCAGGCCTCCAGCTCGTGCGCAGACACCACCTGCACATGGGACCCACGCCTCCAAGGGGTGCTGTTTTACAACTCCGGCTTCAGCATCGCTCTCTCCATGGTGCCGGCGTTCATCGCCGACATGCAGAGGCTCCGTGACCTCAACCCTCGTGCCTTTTGTGGGCTTGAAGGCAAGGTGGGTGTGCTCATGCGCTACGTCAGGGCCTCATCCGCGTTCCTGGGCAAGGCTGAGGACTCGGTGCATTTCGACCTCACCTACTACCGGAGCGACACGGAGGGCGCGCTGCGCAGGCACGCCGACGTGGTGGATGAGGTGGAGCAGATGGCGCTGCGCAAGTACGCCGCCGTCCTGCACTGGGGCAAGAACCGGAACTTCGGCTTCGACGGCGTCATCGCCAAATACCCTAGGGCCAGCGAGTTCTTGAGAGTGAAGGACAGGTACGATCCGGACGGGATCTTCTCCAGCGATTGGAGTGACCAGGTGCTTGGCGTCAAGGGCAGCCCAAGCATCATCAGAAAGGGCTGCGCCATCGAAGGCCTTTGCGTTTGCTCCGATGACTCGCACTGTGCACCAGATAAGGGCTACTTCTGCAGGCCTGGGAAGGTTTACAAGGAAGCCAAGGTCTGCAGGTTCGACGCGAGCGCAATTATGGTTGATGAACTCTAAACCAACATATATATATGGACCGGCCGGATTGCACAAGCACTGATGAATTACTCCATTATGCATCAATCGATCGCACTGTGGTATGGATCGATCTGGTGGCTTATATGACGGTGTATATTATTACGCAATTGTAACTTAATAACACTTATAGTTTTTTCTCTTTCTCTATCTCAAACCTATATATAGAAAAAAAAAAATCAGACAGTTATGGTAGCACCCAACATTTTTTTTTCACAACATACACAAAGGAAGGGGCATTTTCACAGCGAGGTTCTACCACCAGTACGTACATGGCACTTTAAGTCCTTGTGGGGAGTTGAATTTTATACCCATTCTGGAAAATGATCACTCCCATGCGGCCTACTTGCCCGTCAGCAATATTCTTCCAACTGTTTTCTAAACAGTTGACAGGCCATGTCAACATGCTGCAACTTTACGAATGCGCATCGCAAGCATTATAGTTAAAAAGTCACTAATGATTACCTGTACTTTGTGACCAGCACATGAAGGAAGATTGCAGTGAAAAGCTTGCTAAAATCAGCGGCAGGGCATGTCCGTATGCCTAGCCCAAATGGCATAAAACTCTTCAGTAGTGTGCTCCGTTTGGACTCGTCCTGTGTTATTTGCAGGTTTCTTAATGTTGTTCATAATTGTAATGCGGATGTTCAAGAGTTATTGTTTCTTCGCACTCACTTGCCATCTCCACGGGTTGAACTTGAGAGGATCGTCAAAAAACCCAGGGTTTAGATGAACCGCCATGGGGCATACCATGACTATCCAACCAGATGGAATTGTGTAACCTGCAACATCAAGACATATACCACCCCAAGATTAGCCTACTACTAATCCCGATCACAAGACCTCTACCATTTGCTAAAGAAGTTTACAAAAGATGAAGAAAACGTCCGAGGGGGGGTCGTCAAGCTCGTAGACTACAACAGTCATAACTTCAGAAACTCAGAGGCTACAAAACTTCAAGAGATGGATCGTATGCCGGCCAAAGAAGTAGTATTTATGGACCAAACTCGATGCACAAAGACTGAGTTGATGAAAGGAGAGGACAAAAACGACAACCACGTGAATAATAGGACACACTCAAACATGAACATACCAGCACGCGTGTTTTTTAACCATCTCCTGATTATCTTTTTTGGGTTCGCACTGCTCTTTCTCTCTAAATTGCATCAAAGAAAATAGAGAGAGAGAGAGAGAGAGAGAGAGAGAGCAGATGGATCCTATCCCCTATAACGAACACTCATTCCTATCTATTGATAGAAAGATCTTCGTCACGGACTTTGCCTTAGACTGATGGAACAAAGCTAAGAAGTAGGCTGAATTGAAAAAGGAAAGGGACAAGGGCGGTCGTCGCTTGGCGCGAAGGCTGCTCGTTCGGTACGGTACTAAAGGTCCACGGACTTCCAAGCGGTTTTTCTTTTGGGCTGCTGTGAACCCTTGGATCTCGCCAATAAAGCCTCCTATGGTTTTCGTTACCGAGATATCTTTTCTTTTTTTTGCAGGGATTTTTTGGCTAATCAGCTCCCATGCTGCAAACAGTACGTGAGCAGCATCAATAATGACTACAGAAGCTCGAGCAAACTGTAGACAAAAGCTGTCAGGCGTCCAAAGCCACCAATTATAGCAAGAAGGACAGGAGCAATGATTAATACTCAAGACCCTTACCCAAGTTCTTTCTCAACAAGAAAAAAACTAGTAAAGGCTCGGGGGCTACAAAGTACCGTTTACAAAGGACAAGTTTCAAAACATTCTTAAAGTGACCCACGAGCTTTCTTGTCACAACAAAGCAAGAGGCTCGGGGGCTACACTTAGTGAGTGTGATTTTATTCAAAAATAAATTTCCCTCCCTCAAAATAAGAAGCAGCTAAAAAGCATAAAGATAAAAAGGACCCTCCAGCTTTCTTGTCCCTACAAAGTAAGAGGCTCGGGGTTACACTCACCGAGTGCACTTTTTAAAGAAAAATGTGCATCTCAAATTTCTCAAGGAGAAAGAAGAAGACCATCTCAAGGTTTCTCTTCAAGAACCCGGAAAAGGCCTTTAGTAACCCGGCTTCCAGAGCTCAGTCATGAAATGCTTGGGGGCTTGTCGATGGAGGAACCCTAGGGTTCTTTACGAAAGACACTACCGACAGGTGGTTCCCGATGGAGAACTCACGGACCCGATTGAAGGAGGCACGAAGCAATGCTACATAATGAACTAGAACTTCTAGCCAGATTGTTTATGGAAAAATGTCCGAAACTTAGTTTATCACTCTATCTTTGTACCCGACTAGGAGAGAAACAACCCAATCCAGCTCCTGGACTATAAAGGGTTGTTGAGGATACCCCATGTAAACAACGCATAATATACAATACGAATCAATACAAACAGGTTAACGGTGACCGGCCGCAAAGCCTATTACTCGAGCAACACTCGAGGGCCCAAACCAGTACATAAACAACACATCTTGTCATGCTCAATCGATGAGTTCCGATTCACCGAAGCTCGAATAACTATCTCGGGTACCCCCATGACAGGCTATCGGTGGTAAAACATCGATAAACGGGTCATCGCTTTATTAGACCGTAGCTCAATAAGACAACCAGCAATGGCTGCCTGATGGAGGGTGTGGGAAACTATGACCCAGGCCCACTAATGGCTGGCAAGAGAGGGCTGAAAGCCCTGCTCTATGGTCAGAGTGAATGGATCTTGGTCTAAGCACCCGATGGTGGTCCTTCCCTACGGCATTCTTCTCCACCTCACCCGAGCTCTCCCGGTGGTCGGGCACACGAACGGGATCTTTGTTCCCTCCATATAGGGAAAAGGAAATGGGCCGCCCCGTACCCGCCGATCTATCGGTGGAGACAGGGGCCACACGAAACGCCCGGGACAAAGGAGCACGATGTGCCCTACATCCCTAAGGATGTACAACAGAAAGTAGCCTAGGCTACTCTAACACAAGACGATCTGTGGTAGCCACGGTTGCCTAAATAGAAACATTGCCGCCAAGGAAGACATAACAAGAAAATCCTCAACGACATGTAAACCACAAAACCTCCTTGCCCTATAAAAGGAGGTCCTAAAAGATACGTGCTATTATACTTCCCTGTCAGCAAAAGTGTGTTTCTAGTAGTGTAAGGAGAGGGAGGGGAATGGTCAAACATATCTCTCGAGACCTCAAAAGGATAAATAGAGACATGCATCTGACTTCCTACATCCCTTCTAATCAAACTAGATGCCAGGACTCTAATCTCATCGACTCGTTCAAGTATCCTTTGCTTGCCAAGCCCTTCAAATTTTAGCCAAATCCTCGCTCATACTCCCACCTTTCTTCCTTCCAACAAGACACTTGGGTTCTTCCTTAGAGAACTCTGTCTCAACCATAGTTTGTAACCTCCCCTTTGCAAGTTCCACCAAAGAGAGCGAGCAACACAAAGCTCGGACCGGACGTAGGGGCATTCTGTCTAAACTAGTATAAGCCCTTATGTTTGCTTCACTACCATCTGATAGTCTAAGCATGCTTACTGAATTAATATTGCCAGTCGGTTTTCAAAACACAGACGCGTCCGTTCAAAATCCAACAGTGATGTGGATTTTGAACCGACACTAAACACCAAATCTTTCATAGTGTATGACTAGTGATAGTGTTTTATTACTGCCTAAAAACACTGTTGAATTCCACTTTTTGGTAGTGATGGCACACTTGCTACCTCAGGAACATCTAATCCACCTCATAAATATTGTGCAATTTAAAGTCCCGAATTCTGAAATCGCAGTGCGCATGCGGCCAGCCCATGTCGAACACTAAGCGACGAATAAACCCAGCTGAACGCGACACTAAAATTACGGTTTATGATTGATTGTTAGCGTGGGAAAACATATCATATCCTTAGGAGATATACTCTTCTTGCTCATGTAGATGTAGGCATTTGTTCATCTATAAACATCCCACCAGACTTCGTTTCTGATTAATTATATAATATTTGTGCATTATTAGTTTTACTACCTAATCGTGCTATTTAATCTGGACACGTAGATCTAGAGTACTTAGTTTGTCGATGGAGGTCCTTATCCATGTGCACCACAAGGTTATTAAAGAATGCGGTAACGGACAGTGTTAGATTCAATGATCGAAGGAAAAAGAAAGAAACAAGTCCACATTACATTTACCATATTGTATACTGGTCCACATGACTTAGATCCCACACCTCCCAACGCAGTACTCTGATTCAAAGTAGATTCTTAAATGCATGCGAATTGCTATAGCCGCTAAATCTATTCGAGAAGGACACTTACCAAATTGATCAATACAGATGGCTACAAAAGATTTGTAGAGATGATGCTTCATCGGTCTCTACTCGCGATGAAAATGGATCGGATACGAACGGATATCACTCATACCACATTTGTTTTCATATTTTTGTCCGGATTCGGATTCGAATACGGATAGTATCAACCATGCCGGATAGGATAAGACTGGTTATCAACATCATAAATATGTTATTTAGTATTCGGATACGGATATGGTATCGGATGTTGAATGTCTGGACTCGCATACGGACGGATTAAAACACCTCTAAACGAATTCGGTCGAACGGACTGACGAAGTCTCTACCACTGTAGAGATCGATGGTGGTTTAGATTAGCCATGATGTGGCTCAAGGAGAATACTAAAGAAATAAGTTAATGGCAGTTTTACTTTATAAGAGTTACAGGTTATCGTCTATATAAGTGTAAAAGTCACTCTCATGCAGGTCTGGACGTGGCTCAAACCAACCTGATGAACCACTCTATTCAGTACCCTTTTGTTCACTTTAGGTGTAAGCACACCACCAACTGCATGTGTCCATCCCTAGAGAGTAGATAAAAAGAATTAATAAAAGTAAGGAAAGGACACAAGGGAAAAATATGGAGAAAAAGCAAGGTACAATGCCGCCACATAGTCCAGCAACAACTGCTATTTGAGTGGTTATAATGTTGCCGTCATATTTCTATAGTATATATCCAAGTTGGGTATATATGCCTGTGCTCTATCGTTCAATGGCAAGCAAGGGATGCCAACTACTCCCTAGTGAGCGTCAATCTGCACTCTTGTAGTCCATTGGTATGGGTAGCTCCAGGCCGAGAGAAGTGTGCGTCGTTGGGGCAGGCATGTCTGGGCTGGTGGCGGCTCGCGAGCTGCGGCGCGAGGGCCACGCTGTCACGGTCATGGAGCAGAGCGGCGACGTCGGCGGGCAGTGGCTGTACGATCCAAAGACCGACAGCGACGACCCGGTTGGAGCCAAGGCGCCGGTGAAGGTGCACAGCAGCATGTATGCGTCGGTGCGGGTGATCAGCCCGCGGGAGTGCATGGGCTTCTCCGACTTCCAGTTCGTTCCCAGGGCTGGCGGTGGCGGCCGCGACGCGTCGCTACCCAGGCCACTGAGAGGTGTACTGCTATCTCAAGGACTTCTGCCAGGCGTTCGGCCTCGCGGACGCCATCAGGCTCAACACTAGGGTCGTGCGCGTTGCCATGGCGGCGCAGCCACCACCACATGACGCTCACAGCCCCAGCGGAGGCGACCACTCGGACGTGAAATGGAAGGTGACATCGGCACGCGTCGAGCCTGCAGGCGGTGCTCGAGGCAGAGGCGAAGCAGAGGTGGCCGTGGAGGAGGTGTTTGACGCTGTGGTGGTGGCCAGTGGCCATTACTCACAGCCAAAACTGCCAAGCATCGAAGGAATGGACGTGTGGCAGCGGCGGCAGCTGCACAGTCACTCGTACCGGGAGCCGGAGCCATTCCGCGACGAGGTGGTGGTTGTGGTCGGCTGCGGCGAGAGCGGCCTCGACATCGCAACGGAGCTCAGCGGCGTCGCGAAGGAGGTCCACCTCGTGGCGAGGTCTGTAGAGGCGGCCACATCACCGCCGCCGATGTTGTCCAAGATGCTGGCCAGCCACGCCGGCATCCGCCTGCGCCCGCACGTGGACCGGCTGTGGGAGGACGGGAAGGTGGTGTTCGCCGACGGCAGCCACGTGGTCGCCGACACCGTCATCTATTGCACGGGCTACACCTACTCATTCTCGTTCCTCGACACCGGGGAACTGGTCACCGTCCGCGACAACCGCGTCGGCCCTCTCTACGAGCACACCTTCCCGCCGGCGCTCGCGCCGTCCCTGTCGTTCATTGGCATCCCCATGCAGGTGTTTGCGCCGTGGACCTTCGAGGCCCAGGCGAGGTGGATAGCGCTTGTGCTGTCTGGCACGGTGGCCCTGCCGCCGGAGGAGGAAATGCTGAGGGCGGTGCAGGAGGACTACCGTGCCAGGGAGATGGCCGGCATGCCGACCAACCTCACGCATGCCATCGGCGCCCTCGATCACATGGTATGTGTCGGCGTGTCGCCATTAATATTGCTGCGTCCGTGCACTATGCCAAAAAAGCTTATCAGTGACGCATCTAGACAGTCATCAGTGACGCGGAAAAAAAAATCGCGTCACTAATTTTGCGTCGAGAGATAAGGATAAATCAGTGACGCGTTTTTACGCGTCACGATAACCCGTTATTGGTGACGCATGTATCCAAAACGCGTCACGATAACCCCCTATTGGTGACGCGTCCAACCAACACACGTCACGAATAACCCTCTATTGGTGACGCGTCCAACCAATACGCGTCACGAATAAACCCCTATTGGTGACATGTCCAACCAATACGCGTCACAGATAACCCTCTATCGGTGACGCGTCCAACCAATGCGCGTCACGGATAACTATTTCAAAAAAACAAAAAAAATTACGATAATCCTATATATATGCAATGATCCTACTATATACACACGTCAGACATGATCCCATATACACACGTCACACATGAGACATACCACCGTTTCAATGATCAATTATTTACAAATAGATACATGTTATATTACAAAATGTGTTATCAGCCGTGGGCCATTGTTTACAAGGTACAACCGATGTCCATGATGAGAATAAAGACAAGAAAAAAAACACTTAATAATCCTAGAAGAGTAAAAGCTTGTTTCCCCATCGCTCGATCATGAAATATAGCATTTGTCTCTATGATAAAACATGGCATCAGTCACCTGAGATAACAACAAGCTACTGATGTGTTGCTGTCCACCAGCTTTTGCTCAAGTAAAAAAAGATGCCTGCATGAAAAAGAGATGCTCACCCAAATATGTAGGTTCAGTGCAATTCAGATTGATTTTTCTATATTGTCTAAAATTCAGATTGATTTTTCTAGTAGTAAATCTCTAGCTAGTAGTAATAGTTTCTCTGATAGTAGTAATTTGCTAATAGATCTCCTTTCTCTACAAATAAACATTCACTTGTAATCTGGACACTAGCTAGTAGTAAATATCTAGCTTAAATCATCAAAACAATGTCTAAATAAAATGAGAAGCTCACCTAATTATGTAGGTCCAGTGCAAATCTGCATGGTTCAATGTCTGCATATCTGTAAAAAAACGAAATTCACCAAAAGTTAGCTGATTCCCAGGCTGCTCACTGTTGTTATCAAAATTCTCATGAGAGCACAGATGTGCGCGCACAGGAGAGCCGATAGCGGGGGTGCGGCGCGTGCTGTGGGGACTGGGGAGACGGAGGGAGGATGGAGGATGGAGGTGCGGCTACTCACTTTCGGATTCCCTCATGCCTAACAGTACCAGCTAGCCACTTGTTCTAAGAACTTATACAGAAAATCAAGCCGTACCATCAAAGGCATTGACAAGATAATTAAGGCTACTAATCCCAGTCTCCCATCACTAACAATGCCCACAAAAAAAGCAAGCTTCCACTACTCAATATCGAAGAACCGATAATATAGGACACCAACAAGACTTTTAGCTACTGGTCTGTACATCTCTAGGAGTTAGTAAGAAGCTGCTGCTTGATCACCTACTCGCACTTAGCTTCAGATCAGTAACTTATGTAACTTGACTAACTAGCCTGTACAAGAAAAAGAAGCTAACAACTCCCCTCACAAGTCATCAAGCCGGGATAAGGATGCATTCGAAGCCAAGGCATACCATTTATTTTTGAAGGTACAATGTTCCCTTGCCCTTCTTATCTCCACCAATCTCAATATACTTGCACCTCTCGCGACACGATCCAAGAAAGATTGAGATATACTTGACTCAACAGCATGTGACAGACGTTGATCAACAACACCTCTGTAAGACAATAAAAATAAAGGCATGTTTCTGCAGCAAAACAAGAGCTAGCTAACATGTATGTAATACTTTTACCTGCATTACATGATCTGTGTGTCGTCCCCTTCACTGTCGGCATATCTGCATCAAGTAAACCAAATAAGAAAACAAAGACATGGAAATATTATACTGAGTCTTGTGCTGACATTTGGTTTGCTCTTGCAACGTGCTACAGTGAAGCCAGCCATCTTTATTCTAGACACAAAGAAAGGAGAACTCAAACTGTGCAGCCAACAGGCATTTAGTATCCACGATTATTAAGATTTATGCACAAACAATCTAAAGTAAACAGTCCACATTCAATTGTGATTATGCACAGCAGTTTTATTGCTCCAGTGAACTCAAACTGTTTCCCAAAGCACCGAGAATTAGCTGTTTCAAAATGAGGCTTATGGTCAGCTTCACCCAACAGAGAGCCAATGAGAAAAAGAAGACAAGCTGGTACTGCTTGAGATGCAGACTTGTAGACACTCAGAATTTTACTAATAACAGCAAGAGTTATGCATATCTTTGATTTTCTTAAGCCAACAAGTATACTTATATGGGAAGGAAGTAAAATTGTCCAATTCCCTTATGAACAGTAACCAGCACCATAATCTAAACTGATAAGAACGTGCATTGTCTGTGAAAATGGAATAGCCAACTCTCTAGTAAAAAGAAAATATAACTGAATTTTACCTTGTAAAAAGGATCTCTAGTAACTTCATACATCATTTGCACACCAATGACAATTGGAATGTATGTGTTGGAATGAAAGCTGGAAATACTGTCAGCCCGACATGAAACACATACACACTGGTGATTGGTAAGAAAATGTATCATATATATAAGTAGCATAGCCGTCTGTAAGTACCAAATAAAACTAAAATATGTTCTCTAAAGTAACAAACTCTCAGAAGCTATCAAATCTGTAACAATTTGTAAGAAAAACTTATCTTATAATTCCTGTCATATTGTGACTAAACTAGAGTATAGTAGAGTACTGAAACAAAATTGAAATTTTGTTAACTACATACAGATGGCTATTAGCTACATACTTTTGCCTGTGCATCATGCTCAGAAATGCTATTACACATAATGCCTAGAAATGCTATAATCACTGCTAATTACGCATAATGAAATGCTATAATCAGGAATGCTATTACACATAATGCCTAGAAATGCTATAATCAGTGCTAATTACACATAATGAAATGCTATTAGCTAAAAGAAAACTTCAGTCTCTAATAGTTAACTACGTACTTTTGCCTTTGCATGATGCCAGAAAGTTCACTCGTAGTACTTGAGATGTGCAGTCTGCATTCAATATTCAGTCATCATTATCTAATTTAGAATACTGATGAAACATCAAACAAGCCATCACCATCTTATGGAGAATACTGGATTCACTGCTTCTAGTAATTATGGGCAAAGAAACATGGATACTTACCCAACAACACCTGGAATCCTGGATATTTATGCCACTTCTCGGAATTCCATCAAACACCTGGGCTGCATCCACGTACGAACTTTCCTTCCTTGGTATTCATCTGAACCACCGGCACACCACCACCAGAAAACACGAAATCAATACGCAAACAACCAAGTCAGGTGTCTGTATGTGCCAAAAGTGGTAGGAGAGGACTGGATCCGAAGTATTATATACCTCGCCATCGCCCAATAAGGGTACCTCGGCCGCCGCTGGAGGGAGAATCTCAACCCGTGCAAACCTAGACGGACCTCTGATGTGGAGGCGATGGTAGGACGCGATGACCGGAGCAGTGCCGTCGCTGGGTTGGGTCAGGCTGCGAAGCACCTCCTCCTCCGCTTGTGCCTTCAGCGGGATGCGTGGCGGTGGTCCAATTTCGATCTGCTGCCGGTGGAGGCGACCTTGTGGGCAGCGGCGTGGCGCGGATTGGGGAGGAGGCGAGAAGCCATGCCTCTGTGAGGGCGGCGGTGCGCGTGTGCGGAGGAACGGGGGCGGCGGCGCGGTACGTGTGTGCGCAGGGCGAACCGGCGAAGTGAAGTGAAGGGACGGGACGGGAGTCGGGGTGGAGATGACGGGACGAGAGCGCGGCGGCTGTGGAAGAGAGGGGGCGGCGTGCTGCACGATAGGGTTACAGACACGTTTACTTGGGCTGCCAGGTTTCGGCCCAAATACATATATGCTAGTTGCCTGTCCTGGCTTTGTTAAATGTGACGCATTTTGTCAATATGAGTCACTCATATGTTTTCCTATCAGCGACACGTCTAGACAAAACGCGTCACATTTTTTATCCGTGACGCGTTTTATTAACACGCGTCACGAATACATCGTTATTAGTGATGCGTCTTGCTCTGGGGCATAGGCAACAACTAATTTGTGACGCGTCTCGTGAACCGGCGTCACGGATAGATTATTCGTGACGCATTTTGTTTTTTGTGTCACGAATCGTCACGTCACTGATAGCGTTTTTACGGCATAGTGGTGGTCACAATCTCTAGCTGACATTAAGCTTCCTCGTGATCTTTATTTGGTCATCTATCCAACGATCAGGAGTGCTGGGAGTTCGTCTACAGGCATTCCGACCTCCCGCGCATGGAGGACTGGAAGGAGGAGCTGTTTGTGACTAGCTTCGTCGTGAACGCCCAGGACGACCGTGACACATTCCGTGACCGCCAAGACGACAGTGAGAACGTCCGCGAGGGCTTGCGGAGATGGCACTGCGTATCTGGTGCTCAATACGAAGCCGCTCTCGCTGCAGCCCCTACCCACGGTGCTCAACTCTGACATTTGGGCATGTCAGCACTGACACGGCAAAGATTGTACTTTGATGGACAACGGCAGATAGATGGTTGCCAGCACAAAAAATAAATACAGTGCAAATGTTTTTTGTTTTTTCCTACAGATACTGATCACGTGCATGGTTAATTAGTGTGGTTGAAATCCCCTTCTTGCCCCTGTCTAATTTGTGTGGTGTTTTGGTCAATTATTACTCAGTTTTATCCATACAGGGACTAGAGGCAAATTGATGCAGTTCTGGATATATCCTTGCACAAAAATCTATTTCTTTTTCTCAAATTACGCCTAAGAGCTCCATGATATTTCACTAAGACTAGGAAAACATACCCGTACGTTAACATTTTTAACACGATGTATAGATTGCCAGTCACATAGAAAGCTTACCGCTAAAAGATTTAATTTATGTTTGCATCATAAGTTCTAATTTCTTTAAATTTAGAAACACTCCACATTGTGTCTATATAATCATTACTTCAACTCATACGGTCACTGGTCACATGATAATTAGGGACTAATGCAATGATAATGGTCCGGTTTGGATCACTCTAGCTCAGCTAGATAGCCATTTGTAAGGCTGTCCATTTATAATGGGGGAACCTAGTGACAAATCTCTATATATCAAAATGAAGGACATATATTATGGTGGTGGTTAGAACCATTTCAGATCGTAGTTACGACATATCACCATGACATAATGCAGTGGATATGGTTTAATTTGTGAGTGTCACTGAAACTTTTTACTAGCATTTGTATGCCCCTACCCGTTGAAAGCTACTATATATACACTCGAGTAGAGAAGCATGAAAGTGCCTAGTGGAAAGTGGAAACATAGCTAGACGCGAATCATCCTCCATAGGAAAGGAAGGTGTCAGGAAATAGCCTACCACCACGTAGACTCCTTGTGCTGTTGTTTCACTTGCATCTTCCATCTTGTGCAAGTCATAATGGATGGAACTGTCTACCTCACTGGATGCAACTGAGATACACGTTGTGTACTCGAGATTAGAGGCAGAGCAAGGTCCTTTGGAAATTTTATCAAACTAGCTCTAGCCAAAGAAGTGTTTCGATCCAAGAGCTAGTTTCACAATAAATGTATTTTGATCATAAGATCTTTAAATAGAATATTAATCATGAGATAAATGTTCTTTAGAAATTTTATCAAAACATATCAATGTCGGGTCTTGTTTTAAAGAGTTTATTGTAAGAAACATTATGGTGCAACTGGTTTAGGATATATACCTTTTTTACTTCTAAAAGCATGGGATAAATGATGATGACATCCTGTTTCTGTGGGTACAACAGAACTAGCCCAAATAATAACCCTTTGGGGGTTAGTTTTTTTAGGTGCCCAAATAATAACCCCTTTGGGGTTAATTTTTTTTTGTGGGTTAGTTCCAGAAAACTAGCTCGAGCCCTCTTATTTGAATATTTTTGGGCTAGTTTGGCTCAAACTAACTCAAACTAGCACTAGCCCTTGGATCCAAACAAGGCCAATGCCATTAGTCCAATTCATCTTACGCCGAAACTTCATCAAATGCGGACGTAAGGTGGGTGCACAGCTATAACTCATACGGATACTGAAAAAAAAATGGACTATGAAAACGTTTCATATCTCAATTTAAATCTGTACAGTATATGAGAGAATGAATGACCATTAAAAATGTTCAATATATTGTTTGATCAGTAGACGAGCATAGTGGCAGCGAGTTGTCACATTAACATAAAGAACACTCAAAATTTCTACTTAGTTCAACAAGTAAGCTTCCTGAATTCAAAAAAAAACTTTGAACTGCTTTTTGCAATACTGATTCCTGATGGTTACCAATCACATTGTGAAATCATATACTAATTGTAGTGCTTCTCTTGTCGATATTCTGGTTCTCTTCTTGCATCTGTAGTGCTGTGTTTTCATTGCAAAAAATCATACTGTACCAAAGGAAGTTGGTAGCTGCAGTCACGCTTCTTGAATTTACATTGCTAGACGATTTTTTTAATATTTTGATTTTCTTATGCCCATAATCATAAATCTGACAATTGGTTGTTTTGTTTTCTCATGATGTAGCTATCAGTTGGATATGAACGTTGACAAAAGCAACTGGTGTCTTGGTCCACCGGAAGGTCATAGGAGAAGCAAAGGATCCTGATAGGCGCCCTGCGTTTCATGTCCATTTCTTCAGGTTGAAGATCTTCATTATGTTGGTTTGGAGTTTGGACAGTTCTGTAAGCAACCAAAGTATGTGCTATGTGATTATAGTAGTAGCCACCTTTATGGTAGTGTCGTCTATGTGCATCAGCAGATTCTTTCAATTTTTGTCTGTATTCATTCAGATTGGAGGACCTGACCTGGCTATATACCTCTAAGTGCATCTAACTTCAGTCTGTGAGTGTCTTGGTCTAGTGATAGCTTCAATGTGCTTCATCTATCATTTCTCGTTTGCGCACGTACTAAATTAGCATGAGTTAAGGTTGAAGGTGATGGTTTCAATGATGTCAATATAAACATTTGATAATTATAGAACTAGCAATTAGGTGGACCAAAAACTTAATTAAATATAAACTAATTACATAATTTGTGGCTAATTCGTGAGATGAATCTGTTAAGACTAATTAATCCATGACTAACATAGATTTATCGGATGTACAACTGTCTTCATTTTGGGTCTCACAATTTTCATTCATCACCCTCCTTGTGGAAACCTCATAAACTCTTTGCTCATTGGGTAACAGATATGTATGTTGCACTATAATAATAACCTACAAAATTGGTATAAATGCTACTTCATGGTGTAGCTGATTTGATACTCAATTTGCCATGGTAATTTGGTTGTAGTTTCTTTTTTTCTAGAATGAAATCATAAAGAATTATCTATGAATACAACAGAAATGTTTTTGTTGCAATGAAGCCGATTTTGAATAGAAGCCGCAGTAGTGGGTAAGTGCTGGCTCATGACAGGTAGAAGATGAAGGCAAAGTCCCTGATTGTCAGAAGCAAACGACGACCACCCTTTAGACAAATACAATAAGGCCATATAGGCATGCTGTATGGTTATCCATGTCAAGAAAAGAGGAGACAGAGCGAAGCCGACGTTTCGTTCTTCGCCTAGCTGTATGCATACATCGAGGAAATACCACTCGCTTCCCGCTTGGTGTGAGTTGTAGAGACGAGCGTTTAACAAAGCATCTTTTTTTTTTAGGGAACTTACCAAAACATCTTTATTACCCGTGGAACCTTTGTGTCAGCTCCCACACTGCCAAGGGTAGCACATCTATAAAGCATGCACAGGAAGTTTTATGCACAGAAGAAAAGCTGATCTAGTAGCCAACTTATTATACACGGCTGTTTGTTGACGATGGCTAGACATGACATGGCACAAGTCGAGTATACAGTCGACATCAAGCCGAACTTATTGGGCATGCTCTTATGAGAATGTATACAAACTTGGAGGCCACCAAATGGATGTGGGAATACCCGAAAACAGGGAAGAATTTCCTACCGAATCGGGCCCTTCAACGGTGTCCACGCAGATTAAGGATGGTACTTGTGTGCACTAACAACGTGCAGAAAATATTACATCTTGGTGTGATGGAAACTGACGGTGCCTGTGCCTCTATATTACAATACTATTGTATTTGTATTTCTAAGATTTGTGTTCGTATAAGTTTTTGTATGCATATGAGATTTGATTTTACAGAATGCAAGATAAGCTGCAAAAGATTTATAGATATCAGTGAGGTTCTTAGACCCTCCAAGAATTGCTCAGACGAACTCTTCATTCTTCCCGGCTAGGTGGAGAGCGAACGAGGAGCTCCAGCTGAAGGAGAAACACTAGAGGAGAAGACAATCCAACGAGGAGCCATACACGATGAGATACCTAAGGTTAGGGCTTATATTGCCAGCGATTAAGAATTTTGAAGACAGCGATACTGGTCTAATATGTGTTTCTACCAAATCACGGTTTCTGAACATTTATTATTTTTTACACTAAAGCATATACATTTGAATCATCCTCATTATCAAAGTTATAATTGTATGTCCAAACAAAAAGGGAATTGTATATCAAAACAAGATAGCTGTTTAGATTCACTATCGACAATAGTTAGCTCATAACCCCACGTCGCTCCTCCCCTCGGTGGCTCGGCATAACACGACACCCCCACTGAACACCTCTGTCAGCCCGCCACCTGCCTCTCTGTCGCTTGAGCATGTTGCCAGGGTCCGTGTGGCCGCAAGGACAGTGGTGACAGAGCCCTTTTCCCATCCCTTTCTCTCCCCCTGGCCCCTCTCGTCTCCTCGGCGCTGGCGTGCACTGGCCGGATCTCTGTTCCATGGATGGTTGCTCTACACAGGGGTGCTCAGATCCAGGCATCGGTGGCTGGATCCACGCATGGTGGAACTAGATCTGGTGGGGCTGGCTTCGAACGTGGGGCTGGTGTGCTGCCGCACCGGTCGTGGCGAGCAGGGGTGGGCTGCCAACGCTGCCCCTGCGGATGCGGTAAGCAATGGCGAGGCTTGCTACTGGCGTGTGGTGGTTGCGAGGGTGGGCTGCCAGCAGCTGTTTATAACGGCGATGCTATCTTGCTGATCGGCACACTAAATGCAGCTAAGGCTGGACAAAAAAACTCGTAACTCGCTAGCTCGCACGACTCGCTCGTTAGCAGCTCGGCTCAAGCTCGGCTCGTTTTATAACGAGCGGCTCGTTTATAATGAGCCGGCTCGAGCTGGTACGTCGCGAGTTACTCGCGAGCCATAGCGAGCCAAGATAAATAATAACATAAATCTATAAAATCAATTAACAAATAATGATGAATTATGGTCATAGATGATATCATACTTATATTTTCCATTATAAAATTCATATGTATTTTATTTATTTCATTTTAAACATGCACGTGATGTATTTTTTGCGGTTTTAAACAATCTCTATATATATGTTTTGTGCTGCGGCTCGCGAGCCAAACAGCAAGCTCGAGCCGATAGCGAGCCGAGTCGGCCGAGCTAGCTTTCTGCTCGTTTATATAACGAGATATAACAAGCCATGTTTGTGGCAATGACCGGTGGCGACCCATGTTTGTTGGCAATGGCAGCACTGAGGCCCGTGCAGGGGTTGGGCGCCATGGTGAAGCAAGTCTTATTGGGCCAATGATGGCGATGCCTCCAGGTGCCAAATATATATATACTTCCTTGGAGGCGTCCATCGAATAGCCCTTCCTCTTGCATGATGTTTTTTTCCTGGGTGTAAAACCTTACCCTTCTGGTTAGGCAACAGCGGCGCTTGCGATGTCGTTCCGTGCTTGGGAGCTCGTGCTTTTGATTGCTGGTGGTTGCTGACAAGGTGGAGGCCAAGTTGAAGATTTGGTGTCGAGTGTCCATGGAGTCATAAGGTGATTAGGAGGGTAGCGTTGGTACAATAATTGGAGGGCATAGTATCTGCTTGGTAGAGGGCGTCGGTCCTTGTGGTGCCGGTTGCGAGTTGTGGCCACGAAGGCGAAGAAGCCGGCGTCGGAAGTGTGGCCTGCAGATTTGTATTGCCAAGGTTACATGCATGGTTGACGATGGTCCCACTCTGGAGCGGCCGTTCCCGTGGAAAATGGTTTTCTGTCCGGCAGCTGGAGGACCCATGTGGCATTTGTATTTTCAACGAGTCAGGTTGTTCAAAATTGCAGGGTATGCGGATTCTCAGTGGAGAAGATCACCTTGTTTTTGAGTTGAGCTTTGACTTTGCAATTAACTCTGTAATAAGAAATGGCCATATGCTTTTGTCGGTGCAGAGGCTGAGATATTACATTCTTTTCTAAAATTTGTAATATTTAGCTGATTATTAACTTATTATATGATTCAGTCTAAATAGTTGGATAGTCGTTATCTGAAAGATCCAACTAAAAATTAGCTAATGTGTTATCTATAACTATTTAGATCTAAAAGAGATAATTGTTAACAAATAACTAATCAATATTTATATTGTTCTAAACAGCCCAAGTTATATATTCAATTATGTTCGTACCCAAGTATATCGTATTTTCATATACAAAACACCATATATACATCAACACAGTACCACAAAGCAACAGCTCGAGTGGATTTGTGGATGTATAGTAGAGCTCAGCAGGTGTGGACAGGCCTGGGCCAGTTGAAACGTGGCGCTAGACGTGGCCCAGCAGAGAACTTTCTCATGGCCCGAAGCTCGCAGCCAACGCTTGCGCGGCCGAGTTTTGAAATCGTACAAGGGCCAAGGCGGCGAGACTTGTATGGAGCCAGGCCACGGCGAGACTTGTATAGGAGCCAGATCACGGTGACGCCATAGTGACGATGGCACCTGGGGTTGTCCACGCCCGCTATTGCTGATAGCACATCTCGGGCGAGATACAGCTGTGGTGTAGCCTGGGGAGCAGCGACCAACCTCTCAACTAGTTTATGCCGCCCAACCGACATACAAGCATCCGTCCAAATCCTATGCCCTGCGGATACTGTCGTTGTGGGTCAGTGGATAGGATTTATTCATTTCATATTTTATTGCAAATCCGTCCGTTACATATTTATATATTATACATAATAAAAAGTTGTGCATCCTGTTAGTAATATTAAAACTCTTCTCTGATATACATGTGACAGGGGCGAGATGCTGCGGCTTGTATGCTTTACATAGATAAATCAATATTATATATGTGGTTGTAGTTGGTAGTTGCGTGTTCCGGGTGCTCGTGTTTGGTTTTCTTTAGAACTTTTGGGGATTAAGCGATTCTCATCCACTTTTCGTTCCACAGATACATGAGGAAACCATCGGTTGGTGGAAGGACATGTCACCAATCCAAATACAAACAATCTCGAGAGAAGTATAATAGGAAAGGTGGACATGTCGTGCGGGAACAACTCCGCACGGCGACTCGGGCGACACCTGCGCCGCCGGTGAGGGTGTTACCCAATGCGCCGGTGAGGAGCGTGGTCTGCCCCACGCAAGGGCTGGGCGCACCACGAGTCTCCCGTCACAGCGCTTAGGGCCCCGCTGGAAGGGAGCCGAGGTGGGGCGCGGCGTGGCGTGTCGGGTAGCTCAGTGGAAAGGGGGCTCCAATGGTGAAGGGATCCGGGTGCCCTTGGATCCAAACCCGACCTAAAACCCGCTTGAGGAAGGGGCGAAGTGGAAGAAGTGCAGGGCGTGGTGGGCGATCCCAGCTTCTTTCCCGACGGTGGGCTAGGGTTAGGGCGAGGAGGAGAGGGCGGTTCCGGCTTGGATTCGGAAGGATTGGAAGGGAGAAACTGCTCGATCCTTCGGAGTTCACGGTTTCAAGATTGGCCGGGAAGCCGACGACGATAGGCATCCAAGGGGCGGCGGGGAAGAAGACCTTCGCCCGAGGTGGTTCGTGAGATGGCGTCGAGAGGAAGGGGGAACCGTCCGCCGAGTCTAGATCAGATTGGGAGGTCCGGGAGTGGGGGTGGCGGATGGAGCTACCGGTATCCTCCGCCACCGCCGCAGGCCGTTCTTCAACCATCCAGCGCCCGCCGTGCAGGGTTCTACCCCAATCATCATCGAGTACCTCGTATCCCAATCCCATTTATCAAGGATACAGGGAGAGGGGATGAGACCTAGAGGGCGCAGCAACCGAGCGAGAGCGAGCGGGCGCGAGAACTGTGCGGGCTAGGCCAAATTTGTCGGCTAATCAAGGGCAAGGTGGAGATGGGGTGAAAGATAGTGCTCAAACTCTAGTTGCGGTGAAGGTCGGGTACCTGGTGCTGCTAGTCAAGGTAATGCTTGTTGATCGAGTACGGTTGGTGCTGGTTCCTCTCGGGAGAGGCGGGGGGGAAAACATTCGGGTGGTATGCTTTAACTGTGGTGATGTTGGCCATCGAGTTCTAGTTACAAAAACCCAAGGGTGTGTTTCATTTGTGCAAAGAAGACCATGTGGTGCCTGGCTGCCCCCCAATGGAAGTGTCCTCCCAAGTTGGACAATACTTTGGTAGTGCTAATGTGGGTTTAGGCTTCTTCTTCATTGATGTGGAGGCCGGAAGGGTAGGTTGCTCCTTTGAAGAGGGTTTGGATAATTTTGGGGCAATTCGGATAGTGGCTGGAAACATTGAGGATTGGAGCTGGTGGAAGAGCCAAAAAGGCTTTTGACAAGAGTTGGGCTTGGCGGCCTAAAGAAAGCAGGTCTAGGAAATTCATCGCGGGTTCCCACCACATAGGAAAGTGGAGAATCGGGTCATTGGGAGTGCTTCTATCTTCAACTTTGAGCAAAGAAGGGGTAGTTGCTTCTCTTAGTGTTTGGAATGGAAATGTCAAACCTGTGGAAGTCTGAAGAAGTTTGGGTGCAGTCTTTGGCATTCCCCCAAAGTGGGTGGTTTGGGATACGGTTAGGGAGGTAGCCTCAAGTATTGGTCTCATGGTGGATCTGGATTGGCATTCTATGTTAGTTTCTTCAGTTTGGTCAGAGTGAAGCTTCTCTGTAAAAATCCTGCTAGAATACCCAGAGCTAGAGTTTATGCATTTGGGAAGGAATTGCATGTGATCAAGTTCAAGCCTGAGGGGGTTGAGATCTACGGATACGATGAAGATGATTCGACCTGGACAAGATTGTGGAAACCATTGATCATAATGAAGCTAAACTGGCGACGGTGAAACTAAAAGTGGAGACAAAGAAGGGGAAAATGGCTCTGAAGGGGATGGTCACTGAACAACTTCTGTATGGAAACGAGAATGGCTCACGCAGGCGGTAAAACTCTTGGGATAGGAGGGGCTTCTTACGCAAGAGATCTACGTGGTTCTTCAATGATCTTGATGCTCTTCTTAGTGAAGGAAAGGGATCTTCATCATCTTTGGCATGAAGTACATTTGAAGGAATGGAAATGGATGATGGCTTGTCGAGGATGAGGAGGGACGGAACTTGGTGAACAATCACGGAGGACAAAGAGAATATGGAACAAACACTACTTCCTAATGAATGGATCTATGACTTGCAGGGAGAGGGTCCCGAGTCTATGTTTGATAAGAAGATGGTCTCTAATACTTGTATTGAGGTTGTGGGGGACAATTCAATCCAATCTATGCTGAGTCAAGAAAACATAGATAAATCTGTGTCAATAGATGCTAAGGGGATAGGAATGATGAATGAAGATGAGGGTCAAGGCATTTGCTTCTCGAATGATAGCAATCAAGTGGAGTTGGGCAAAAAATATTGATCATCAATTGGGGGACAAAGGGAACTGTCCAATCAAATGGTGGGGTTAACAAGAAGGCGTTGGCGAAGCAAGCAAATCCCGAGAAGAGTGGGCCAACTATGGCTCTCGGGAGTAGCAACGAAACATTGACAATGGGAAGACGGTGCTGGCTAATGCTCAAGAGATCAAAAGGAAGTGGTCTTTGGAATCCAACACGGTATGGCTAAACAACCTCCAAAAGAAACCTTACGCTTCCTAAATCTTTACTTTACATTGCCAAGGATATTGGCATATACATTGAAGAATGGAAATTACTTTGTACATAGGATGATGCAGCTAGATAGGGGATAGAGACAATGTTTTTGTGTGTAGTCATAAGTCTTGCTCTAGTTCGGTAGATGATTGTTACGAGCACGAGTTGCTAGGAATAACTTGTGATTTCTTGAGCACATGGATGATGTTGCTCGGCTGTGGATGACCGAGGAGACGGTTGGTCCTTTGTTGGAATATAAGGGGCCTATGAAAATATGGTAGATTTTTAGCTCTCTCCAGTAGGATTAGAGAGGTTGTCATGTAGACTTTGTAGGTGTAATGGAGACAAAGAAGAATTTTCTCTCTCCTGGTTTTCTCGAGGATTAGGCGGCAATATACCTTTTTTACTTGGCACCATTTAGAGGCTAGAGGTTCGGTGGTATTCGATAGGTGTAAACTCGAGATAAATTCAACATGGTAGTGAGGGATGTAATGAAATATAGTATTAGTGTATTACTGTGGGAGTGACAAAAATCTTTGGGTTTATATCTAGGTTGATAGTTGTTTATGGCCCCGGCCTATGATGAGTTTAGACAAGAGTTTTACCGGATGAACTAAATTATGTTATGGAAGCTTGGCCGGGTCCGATTGGGGGGGGACTTCAATATGATTAGATTTAGCGTGACAAAAGCAATGGTGTCATAGATCAAAAGTGGGCGAGATGGTTTTAATGGCTGGGTTAGCAAGTGGGGGTTGTTTGAGTTCAACCCTAGAAATAAGAAATTCACTTGGACAAACAATCGGGACCCTCCTATTTTATCTAAAATTGATAGATCTTTGGTACAAGCGATTAGGAAGAGCTTTCCCCCACGACAAGTGTCAAAGCTCTAGATAGGATTTTAAGTGATCATAACCCTACGCTACAGATGCGGGTGTCAATGCTAGTTTTTGTAAAAAAAGTTTAGGTTTGAAAAGTGGTGGGTAGGAAAAGCCCAAACTTTCTTTGAGGTGGTAAAGAAAGCTTGGTCAATGCCTTGCAATTTGACTAATAGTATGGATAGGTGGCAATTTAGAGTTAGAACTTTTAGAAGATTAGTTAGAGGTTGGGCAGCTAATGGTGGGTTGCTCAAAATAAAGAAAAGACTGAGTTATCTAAGGGAGTTCACTAGACTGGAAGATGAAACTAGACAAGCATGCGATTAAAGCTTGCTTAGGAGATAGGTGGAAACCAGGTTAGAGAAGATTTAGGGTTTGGAAGAGATAAAATTTAGGCAAAGGTCGAAGATAGGAATATCCTGGAAGGTGGCCAGAACTCTTGCTTATTTTCAAGCGATGGCTAACTATAGAAATAGGAAAAAAGGATTTATTTTCTCAATTCCCTAGTGGTCTGTCTTTGACAAAAAGGGAAATTAAAAATTGTTTTCGATTTTTATAGGAACTTTGTTTGCTAAGGATGCGATTCTTACATCCGGTTTAGACGAGAATTTTTGGGATGAGGGGTTAAGAAGTTACCGGTGAGGAAAATGAGTTGATACTTGCTCCTTTTTACGAAAAAGAGATTAAAGAGGCTGTGTTTGGGTGTTATGTTGGAAGGGAGCCTGGGCTTTGATGGGATTTCTTTTCTTTTTACCAAACGTTACGGGGATATCATCAAGGATGATCTTGTGGCTATGTTTAAGGATTTTCACCAAGGTAGACTAGATCTATCCGAATTAACTGCCTTAGTTGCTTTGATTCTAAAAGGTAGATGAAATTTGCTTGATATGAAACAATTTAGACCCATTAGCCTCTTGAGCTGTAGCAAGGTTTTCTCTAAGTTGTTAACTAATAGATTAACTTCTATTATTCATAGAATATTCTCCCCTTCTCAATCGGCTTTCATTAAGGGGCGGATTCATCTTGGAAAGTGTTGTAGCTTTGCCCATGAG
>JAENPR010002584.1:0-49502 GCA_018135685.1 Themeda triandra | reverse complement strand
CTTTAAAAAAGTGATAACACATATATATTGCCATAGCTCTTTACCGCGTACGTAGTAGGATAAAATATGGCATGTCCCCATGACCCAAGCTATGCTTTCTCTAATAAAGTCATCATGCATGCTTAGTTAGTTAACAATCTAACTCCATCTGTTCGCCACAACGCGTACACGCATGACAAAGAGTCAACAGTCTCCATTCTCAGAATATTCTGCATTGCTTCAAAGTTAAATTGCCGTTTTATTATAATCAATCAATCAAAGTTAAGTTGTTGTGAATAGGACATGCATTTCTATCCAACGGCTCAGATCAGTTCATCAACCCTGTCAACTTTCTGCTGCAATGCATGCCTGCACCATGCATGCACAGCACCAGCATCGATACTGTATGATTGATAATGAAATATTTCTTTGCATGAAGATGCTTTGGTCAAGAATGTGATAAAGCCATTAGGTACGGTTCACTGTTCACACGCCCAACCACCCCGGCTCTTTGGAGACTTGGCCACGCACATGGATGGAACCCAGCGAGTACTACTAGAAAAACCCTGTTCGCTTATTTAGTTTGGGCATTATTCTAGACAATGTCTTGCTTCTAATTCAAAGGGAAGAATCTGAAGGATGGAGAAGATTCCAAATAATGCTGCTTAATTTATATTAATTACATGTTATTTTAATTTTAGTATGCTTTAGAAGGTACATCATCACAATATAAAAAATTGATTGCTTATCAACCATATGTTTTATTCCAAGGCGGTGAAAAGGTTCCAACACCTATAGCCTATGTGATTTTCATTTCGTCATTGGCTATAAACCGATGAAATGTCGCTGATCTGCAAAGATTTTTGTGTTGATCGATTACTTCGTGAGTAGCCATCGTCACTTGCAACACGTATCATTGTAGCAGGAACGCAGGTGGACCAGATTTGTCATCTCATACATGTCACACCGCAGAAATCTGGACCCCCATGCAAATCTGCTCTAAGATTGGTGCTGGATCACACCACCCTGCTCCAGGATCCATGCTGCTTCATTGATTTCATATTTTTCATGGGAAGATGAGCTGAGCAGCACTGATCTTGACGTGGCATGTTGGGCGCATACTATTTTGGGGAAAAAAAGGTTTCCACATGGGATCAGGGGATATATAAACAAATTAGGATATACTAGTTCGTCAAACCACGCTTTCTATGGACTAGAATCTGAAGACACATAAGTATTGAAAGTTCATGTTTAGTGCCTACGACAAATCAAAATTAATTATCTTTGTGCTCTCTTTGTCTTTGTTCATTACCCTTTATGTTTTTCTCATCTAGAAAAAAAGATCTATATATTTTTCTCTCTTTTACAAGGCACCTCTACGAGCCTTCATTATGCATTTATTTGAAACCTTAGCTTATATTACAAATGAATGTTGGAAATCGCATTTAGAGCTGCAACTTTGGTATATATCATATAACATCCAAGGTCGTTTCAAAAAACCTAGAACTTAAATGAATATTTGGGCATCTAAACTATCTCAAATAAAAAAAATTATAGATCGCATTGGAGCTATAATTTTGGTATATACCATGTCAATATCCTATATCCTTGAAAATTCAAAAATCAAAATTTCAAATCTAGCAACTTTTTAAACGAATATTTAAGCATCTATCAAATAATAAAAAACTAAAAACTACAAAGTTGTAGATCATATTGAACTATATATTTTGATATAAAATTTGTATGCATTCGACTTCGTATGAACAAGTTACGACTATTTTATATAATAGAAAGAGACCACCTGACATGTGGGCCCTACCACCACGTTAGCAAAAAACACGCAATAAATCACTTTAAAGTCATAAGAGGGGCATTTTATATATCCAGTTTTGAAAGTTAATATGTATGTTGTACGGTATTGGAGTTTGAGGGTTTTTCAAATTCAGTGATTGGTTTTGGGTAAATTGAGTCTTATATTTAAGTCCCCGGCTGTTGTTTACTCCAAAGTTCCAAAAGCTTTCGTCTGCAGTAACCTTCACCAAGGTGCTGTTTTGTAGGTGTAAATATAATGGGAGAATTAGTTATTTGGCCTTAGAAAAAGTGATCTCAGGTATGTGGCCTTATTTTTTGTGAATTTGGGCGTATGGCCCCAAAACAAAAATTTGTTAGCTATTTGGCCTTCCGTCAACTTAATTTGGGCACTTAACGGATTGTAAGTAAGGGGTAAAAAAGACCATTTACCCCTGGTGGAAAAAAGAAAACAGTTCTACGTGATATCTGCTAATTGGTTTAATCCATTTGGCCTGTGATATCTGCACTTCTTCGTGCCCTTGTTTGATTTTAGCACAAATCTATTTGCACTTGCCGACTGAATTACTAGTGTATGCTACTTAACAGTTGTTAACTGAAGTACCACGAGTTGATTCCATGAAGTGGGGGAGGACCTGTTCAGCGGTCAACAAAGCGACCTCCATCCCACAATGGATCGAGGAGTGCATGGCAACGGAGAGTTGGTGGATACATGTGCAAACCTCGCGGACATGTTCAAGCCCAGGCAGGCCAAGGGCGGGAGAAGGCGACGCCCGGCGCAGATCTCCGGCGGGGAGGGCGGTGGCAGCGGCTCCTCCGCCATGCGTCGCGTCAGGGAGGGACGGTCGTGTCGTGAGAAGAGGAGAGGGCGAAGTCGGGTCGGGAGGAGAGGAGGCATGTGAGAGGGTGAATGATTCAAGGGAAGGGTATGACGGTCTTTTTACTGGGACCGACGTTGTCCAAACTAACCAGTAACCCTAACGGATTGACGGAAGGCCAAATAACTAACAAATTTTTGTTTTGAGGCCATACACCTAAATTCGAAAAAAAGAGGCCACATACCTAAGATCATTTTTTACGAGGCCAAATACCTAATTCTCCCAATGGTTACACGTCAAAAAATGTGCTTTTAGATGGTGTATAGTGCAAATAAAAATATTTACATTGGCAATGCGGATTGGCTAGGCGCTGTTGACAGGATGATGTACATTGAGCTGACAAGCTCGACTTTTTTTACGGGAAAGCTATACAATACTCACGCAATTTTTGGCTTTGTCACACAATGTTTTGTCGTGTTTCTTGCGATGTTCTCGTGTGTTTTTAACGATGTTCTGGAGTGTTTTCTTGCAATGTTCTAGCGTGTTTCTTGCGATGTTCGACGTGTTTCTCGCGATGTTCTGGTATGTTCCTTGCGATATTCGAGGCTGTTTTCCCGCGAGGACACGTGTGTCTAGCTAGATTTATCAAACACGGCAAGACATCGCCAAAACACACCAGAACATCGCAAAAATACAAAGGCGAAACATCGTGTGACAGTAAAGCCATAAATTGCGTGCGTGATGTTTAGATAGCCTCTTTTTTATAGCATTAACGTTACAATGGTGTCCTTGCTGCTAGACAAGCTTAGGGCGTACCCAACACGCTTACACAAGCCTGACGTGGATCGATTGCATAACCTACACCTAAATGATGATAAACAAAGTTGATGAGTAAGGTAAGCTAGCTCTACCAATCAAATCGAATTCTACAAATCTATAACTCTTATATAAACAAACCCCACTAAGCTATTTCTTTGCCTCCTCCTTGCGCCACATCGGCTATTTTCGGTTATCGAATGAATCACCTCCATGCAGCACGGAACCGACCCTTGGACCCTTTCAGTTATCCTCCGAGTACACGAAGAGGCGGGACGGCAACGACATCTCCTTAATTCCTGACTCATCATATGCTTCGAGCCCCCTATTTAACTTACCATGATAGCTTTCAAGGGAGCACAGAAACACTTTCTTATCTTCACCGTCGGTGGCCTTGCCGCGGGAGGAGGAGCACGGCAGCTCCTGGAGCGCGCCCATGTATCCATGTCTCCCCTGCAGTTGTGTCACCGTCGTGCCCCGTGTCATGGCAGCAACAAGAGACGTTTCCGCCGTGGCCTTGGTCGTGGAAGCAAGAGACGTTTCCTATGGCAAGAAGATCCCAAAACCCAAGGATTTGATCCGAGGCTGCTGCATCTGTCTCAACTTCTCGCGAGATCGTCGCCCGGCTCCGCCCAAAGCAGACAATCTAGCAGATGGGGGTTTCTGTGGTGGGTTCACATATGGATGGAGGCGAGGTCAATTCTGATTTGACCTTAGAGTTCTCCTATTTTTAGAGTTCTTCTTTGCTGGTAAGCAAGCTTAAATGAGTTTGGCCGTACGGGATCTTATTTTCTATACACGCTGTGATCGAGGGGCGAGCAACTCTCTGAATCAAGCGACGAGCAACTCTCTGAATCACACATTCATACTTCCTTTCCATCACCTGATTATGTTCTGGCCTGACAAAGTGGAGTACCAGTTTAATCCATTTATCCAAGATTTAGCACGATTGGATTTGGCTATCCTCCATCTTTATAGCATGCTACATCGATCTCAAGCCTTTTCATTAGGTCGTGCACTCGAAGATGCAAAAATTCAGGGGCTCACTGAGATGAATACATATGCGCTTTCATCAATATTCACATGCTATCTAAACTTGCAGTCTGCTAACAGGGCGGCATGTTGTTTGTTTTTTCATTTTCTGCAGATTTCTTCCAAATCACTAGAGTCTTGAAATAGGCCTATAATTTTGTACAGGAGAACCAGTAACATTATTAACCATTTTATTTCACATTGCTATCTATTGCTTATCTAAAATTTGTACCTCAGTTTCTCCTGGAACGAATGGTAATACCAATTATCCCTCCATTAATCCCTCTCCCCTGTATTATCCCTCCATTTGTACCTCAATTGCTCATAATGGTAACAACGCATGGAATAGCCCACTAGACGTTCTATCTCTTCACGCAAGCGTGTCAACATCATCCCCACTAAGTCCGTGCTATCCCTTATTCAATCTTACTGACAGATGTTTTTTCTCTAAAATGATTTATATTCCTCCTCCGTACCCGAAGAACGCTGCTTAGAATCCACCTAGTTTGTATATATATAAGAACTCGAGTTACTGCAGGCAGGCAGGATACAGGATCACAGATTCGACGGATAAATGGATCACAAAACGTCCATCCACATTTTATTATTATTTACATTTAGCTAGTGACGTTACAGGTCTGAAATTACATCCATGCTGACATGACATGTCTCTCTAAAACAAAACTCCAATTATATTCAGTTTTTCATCCTTTTTTCACCACATCATGATCCAGAATGTTTTTGACAGGCTAGCTGTAGCTGTAGCTGGTCGCAACTTGAATTAGGCAGGTAGAGTTTAGCTTCAGAGGAGAGGGACGTATGAACAGTAACCGAACCCGGTACGAACAGTGTACCCGTTATTAAACAGTGACGAACCCGGTAAGGAATAGTGTGACCCGTTATGGTACAGTAACAAACCCTTAAAGAACAGTGCAACCCTTTAGTGAACAGTAACAAACCCGTTAAGAAACTGTGAACCCGTTACTATTGATAAACAGTGTCGCTAAGTCTGTTTTGCGCGCCCATTACTGTTTATCAACGGGGATTTTCACCAGGAATCTAAGTCTGTTTTGCGCGCCCGTTACTGTTCATCAACAGGGATTTTCACCAGGAATAAAGATATAGTATAGATGCTGAAGACTTTTGCATGCCTCAGCTGCAGCATGCATGGAGACAGTGGACACTACAGGAAGAGTAAGTCATCGAGTAAGTCATCGTCGTCGTCGTCGTCTCGTGCATGGCAAGCTGTATGATTTTGACACCTTTTGAGTTTTGATTTGACGCCGGCCGGCCTTTTACTAAACAACCGATGCTCCTTTTGTCAATGGGCAATTTGACAAACAGTGCAGCTAGGCGCTAGCTGAGCTAGCTGTATGCACGAAACATTTTGAAACTTCATTTTCATGGCAAAATGTGGTTCTGCTCAAGTTTCAACCAACCAACAGCATTGTAAAGCTAATAGTATCTTGACAAAGTAGGCTACTAGACACTAAAAGTGACTGCACTTTACCGGTGGACACCAGAAAAAAAAGTTAAATTTGCTGCTGGACATGTCTGTTATTTTCAAATTTGTTCCTAAACACCGTTCCCAATAAATTTTCTATTGAACACATCTGTTGTTATCAAATAAGCTAATAATAACATCTTATTTAAATTTGCTTCCTTCAATCTAATAATTGGATATCTTGCTCGTAGTACTTCAGTGGCATGCATGTATTTCTAGGTGAAGCCCAAGGTGGAGGCTCGTTCCAAAAGAAATAACTCCTTATGTCAATTTTCATTGAGAGTTTCATGACACAGCTTCACCAAGGCAGCCATTGTCATGTCATTTTGTGTTGGTAACTACGATAATGGTCTTTATCCACATGAAACTCTATCAAAACTTCGCTCTCTATCTCTATCTTTAAATCTGTTGATACAGTATATCATAGCATTAAATGCAAATGAGACTCAACTTAAACACCATTGAGATTGTCGATTGCCATGTCATCGAATCTCGCTGGATCCTTAGACTATCCGCACTCATCAACCTCTATTTTCTTACTGCCATATGCGTTTCCTAGCCATCAACATTCTCCTCCATATAGCTTTTCCGCACTCACGAACCTCCATATCTCATACTCCATTTCAACTACTAAAAACCGGGCCCACTTGTCATCCAAATGTTGTCACTTTATCTAAATATATTCAGATCTAGTTTTGAAGAATTTATTAAAACAAATTCACCTGGTCAATCGAAATTTAATTTGGAGTTTTTGATTTGGGAGATATAACATTTTTTTATTCGTTGAAATCATAGGGCCCACCATTGCCTGTCATCTCTCTCCTCTCCCTCTCTCACGCGCATGTGCGCGGGCCCCATCACAGGCCGGTACCGGCCCTTCCGCCACAGGCTGTGCAGGCGCCATATTTGCCGCTCGGCCGGGCGTCCAGTCTGGTTTTCAGTTTGCCGCTGCAAACGATTTGGCACTGTAAATGCGGAGCTGGCATCGTGGCGTTTTGATTTGCCGTCCCCGCTGTTGGGAGATGAGTGAAGAGCACGCGTACGACGGCCCACCGTGCAAGTCGAATGGGCTTCTTTTGATCTCAGTTGGGCTTTTAGCACATTACCTGACCGTGGCCCATCATATCCTCTCTGCTGGTGTGTCTGTCTCCCCCAGGGGAAAAAAGGTAAAAGAAGGGAACTGCTCCGGCGACCGGCGGCGATTGTGAGGGATGGACGGAGCCAAGCCACCGGCGGCGGCGGGCGGGAAGCAGGATCTGGAAGAGGCGCTTCTCCAGATCGTGCACCAGCACCACCGCCAATCCCTCCGCCAGCGCCAACAAACCGGTACGCCGCCGCCCGCCGCCCGCCGCCATTGCTGTCCCCTCTGCCCAAGTGACATTAGAACAAATTACTGACCCCATCTTGCTGCACGCACGCGCACGCGCGCGAGCGCAGAGAGCGAAGGAGGGCGCCCTGAGGAGCGCGGCGCGGGTCGCGGATCTGCTCGTGGACGCGGTCGACGGCGGGGTGCAGGAGCTCTTCGTCAACGAGAAGCGGATCGAGCTCGAGGCCCGCGCGCGCTGCTCGGGACCATCGCGCGATACAGGCGGCAGACGGATCAGTGGCTGGCCGCCACCAACGAGATCAACTCCGTCTTGAAGGTAGTGAGTGTGACTGCTACTCTCTGTCTTTGCCCATGGTGAATCTGAAATTCTAAATCTTGATACTCTGATTAGAGAATATGTTCGGTGATAAGGAAAACTAGAACGCTGACTTCATGTGATTAGTTAGGATACCGTTCCTTCTGTTTTGGATAATTCGTTCACAGAAAATTGCTATCCAAATCATGTGGTAGTTGTAGCTTCTGAAGCATCTATGTTCAATTACATTTGTAGGAAATTGGAGATTTCGAGAACTGGATGAAGATCATGGACTTTGACTGTAAAAGTATCAATGCAGCCATACGCAACATTCATCAGTCATGAGTCTGCCTGCAATCATGTATTGTTTTTATCCCCTTGTTGGAATTGTGTGGGCTGTTGACCCTCTTGTGCAGAACTGTTTCCTGTTCTGCTGTACAAAATTTGTACTTCAGTTTCATATTATGATGAGTACCGTCTCTGTTTTTTCTCCAAAATCATAGTTTGATATATGATCAAAATACACTCCATCTAAGAGAGTCATCCCAGTGGATATTAGGTTGTTTAAGTTAAGGTTGTTTAAAACGCATACTGAAATTGTTTCAAAACATTTTTCATGTCATTATTCTTTTCATGTGTATGCTTTGCAAAGCTGTGGATACACCTTTAGGGAGTAGATGACTACAGTATTATGAGGAAAAGGGAAGCTTTCTCCTTTTCACCAAAGATTAGAAGGTGCTAGTTTACCCTCCTGCAGTTCTTCCTTATCTGTCCACTGGATCCAGTGAGGGGACTAATGTTGCTCATCTTCGCCATCGCCGCGCTGAAATCGGTGAAGAATTTTGCCATGTTTGAAGAGTAGGTCGTAGTCTGGGAGTCTGCTGAACCTCCATTGAACAGTTGCTGGTCAGAATGCAGAACACCCTTCTTGTTCAGCAAGTTCTTGTAGTAGAAATTGTCAAAAACATAGGGTGTCGAGGCGTCAAGGGGTGAAATGTTATTGTCACCAGTTGTGTTGGGACAATTTGTTTTCAGTGATGTAGAAAGGACGTGTCGATATTAGTTTCACTGTATAAGCGATTGCGGAAGTTGACACATCTTGCTTGCCCAATGGTGTGCCCTCCTGGCAATTTGTTTTATATCAGTCAGTATTAGTAGTTTGGCATTCATGGAACAAATCTAGAGTTAACTATGGTTTATGAATCAAGTATATGTTTGTTCGCAAAAATTGCATTGTACTGCAGTACCTGAGAGTGCAATCATGTCAGTTGCACTCAGTCCTTTGTTTGAGAAGGACTTGGTGAGATCAGTGAGGTCAAGAGTTGGTGCTGGGATGTCGTTGTTTGCCGCATCTAGGCTTGCTGTCAATGAGTCACGCCTCCCAGATTGACAGGCCAAGTAGGCCCTCCGAGCTGAAATAGAAATTGTCAACTCTTACTATTGTTTGTTTCTATTGGAATTGCCAAATTGGAATGCATGAAATGCACTTAGTCAATCAGTTACTATAGAATCTTTGAATATGAATGAAGACTTTTGTAGTTTAGTTTAGTGCTCCCTAAGGCTTGTTTTGGTCTAGGTTATAGATTTTTCATAATCTCTCAAATATGAAGAGTTGTACTATCCTCATTTCAGTTAAGAATTGGATAGTCACTTAGTTGGGGTTTGTTGTGAAGTTCACAGTCATAAACACTTTTTCACTCAACTTGTTATCTCTAACTTGAAATGATTCTTTTGTTTTGTCTTACCGCAACAACAGAGTCACGTGCTGCCACCGCGACAATGTCAGCACATGATACAACCTGTGGGCAGAGCCTCTCAAGCTGTGACTTTGATGATGTCAATCACGTCAAATCCACGCAGGGAATTGTTGTTCGGAACTGCAGTCTTCTCCCCTGTGAAGGTTGGGGTGTCATCAAGCAGCACTGAGCCATCGCAGCCCTGCAGAGTTAAGATTGACATGGTTATGAATCCAGAAAATGTGGGTTCAAAACATATGTGCAGATTGGGAACACTTACATTAACAAAGCAGTCGTGGAAGTGGAGGCGGAGCAATGATGCGCCCATGCGATTCTCCCTGGCAACAGCAGACCTTACCGCTGTTTGGATGGTGTACAATGCATTTGGGCATGACTTGTCATAGAAGTTTGCAGTAAGCTGAGCTGAAACCAAGCTTGCAGCAAAGAACAAGGCCAAGACACTGCAAGTGAGGGGTTTATGGGAAGCCATTTTGCTCAGGGGTTTAGAGCTGTGTGTTAGCCAGTGTAGAGCTCTGTGTTAGCCAGTGTCAATGTGCACAGATATTTATAGGCAGAATATTTGCACAGTATGAGTTTCTAACTTACTATGCAAGTGGCTTTGAATATTCTATATTTGCTTTGCCAGACTAAGTGGAGTGGTCTGTACTCTGCAGTCCGGAAGTGCGTTGTACAAACAGATGTGTTCGGGCAAAGGCATGACTAAATTATTAACTGGTATATTTTGTGGTTTATTATGTCGAATTGTCAGTTAAACATAGTTCTATCAGGAAGTATATAATATAATGGCAACGGATTAGGTGCAAACTATGCAAACCAACTACGGGGGAGAGGTGGGAGGACAGATTTGCAAAAGTGGGAGAGGTGGCAGGGGGAATTTGTAAAAGTGTAATTTTATACTTAACTGCCCGCTCTTAATCAAACTTTTGCAAATCTGCCCTCCCACCTCTCTCACGTAGCTTGGTTTCAGATATACACTGAGAGGCTTAGTTTGCACCTGATTCATTGCCAATATAATAATATCCATAGAATGTAACTAGGTTTTATATGTTTAAGTTTTGAATACCCCAATGTATGATCATATATGTTAAGAGGATATTCATTATCTTGGCTTCGGGCCATCCAGAACTAGGTTTAACATTTGTGGAGACAAATTTGAGTTCATCGTAGATTTGCATAGACTTTTGATTCAATAGTATTTTGACTCTGTTCATCAATCATCTGTACTATTTAATTTATTTTCTTGTTAAAGTTTGTGAACATATAATTGATATATATACCATAACCATTGGGGGGTGTTCACATCATTTTCAGTGGCTATATGAAAGTGCAAATTGCTGGGAGAAACGTGCATCACAGGTAAGTAGATGCCATTTCCTCAAATAAAATTTGACAGACTGGCAGAAAGGTTGCTAGAAGAAAAATATAGTGGCAGTACAATCAGAGTTCCTTTTTCAGTGCTTTCAAAGTGCATGGGGATGGTTGGTAAAGTTCTGAGTATTGACTATAAACATTGCTTAAAGTAGAGGAGTTGCCCAAATATACAAATGGTTCCATAAAAGAATTAAGTCACATTTAAATGCAGCATATTATGTTATAATATGATCAAAAGGGTACAAAGGAAAATAGTACTGGTATCACGCTGCACAATGCATATCAGCAGTGTTCATTATGGACTAAATTTTTAATTGAAGCTTGTTCATGAATAAATACAACTCTGCTAGTATCATGAATTTATCTTGAATGGGCACTGGAGGATCAGTTTTTGAACTTGATATATCAGTATATAGCATCCTGTCAAAAGGAAAAAGGTAATGCATAGCACTGAACCATTTGGGAAATTGCTGCTAAGTGGAATTGTACATGCAAACCATTAAGAATGGTTTTGGCTTATGAATTTATGATGGTTGAAAAGACGATAAAGCTGTCTCCCAAATTTGAGTTTGCCTACATTTGACTCTGTTGATCAACCGTCTGTACTATTGAAGTTTTTTTTTCTTGATATGAAGCTTTCATAGATGGCTAATTGATCTCTAGCAAAATGACTTGGTGTTTTTCACATCATTTTCTTTGGCTGTACAGTGGTGCAAGTTGATGAGGAAAACTCCATGAGATTGAATCTCCCAGGCAAGTTGATGAAATTTTATCAAACAAATTCTGGTGGGCGGAATAAAGGTTGGTAGAAGGAAGCACAGTGGCAGTCCAATTATCGGAATTCTTTTTCAGCAACTTGGAAGCCCATGGATGGGTGTGGCTGATAAGATGCTGAGAATGTTATTAATTAACTAGAAAACTTTAAATAAAGCAGAGGTTCTGTCCATCAATCATAAAGAATGTTTCCATAAAAACTTCGTGACACATTTAAAATGCGGCATATCTTGAATGAGCACTGAATGGAGCATCAGTTTTGAACTTTGAGTAAAACTTTGACAAGGCTGCTCTATTGCTGCTAAGCTGTGTGTATATGAACTCCACAAGACTGCTGAGTGCGTGGAGAGCTGTACATTCTGACATGGCCTACCTAGATTCGACAAGCAAATAATTACTGTAACAACAATTTTGGCGAATGGTAGTCCAAAAGGCAACAAACTGTCTCCAAAGCAAAGTATTGTAGATGCCATATGAGTGAGGCCTTAACATGGATAGTCAGCTTTGGTCATGGCCTCAGGTGTGAACAACTTTGATTCTCCCAATCTTACTTTTTGTCAACCAAATTCGGCGGAATCACACTCCTTTGGCGATTCAGGCTCCTTTCTTTTCGTAATTATTATTTGTAATACTAATATAATAAGAAATAAAAGGCGTGAGTTAATAAGGCTGAAGACAGCACTAACAAGAAAACATATGGTATACCACTAGACAGATGCTTCATGCGTGTTTGGTGTCTGGGAATGCCCCAAACTTCTCATGGTTGCCCGTGTCCAGACCGTAGCTCAGTCTCGGAAAATGGCAGTACCTATCCATGGATGATATGCTGCAGTTCACCCATGGACGACCGGATTAGTGCGCGCCATGCATGCCTGTGGACTCTAAGCCAAATTATAAATCGAGACAGAGTGGGAGCAGTTGGTAGTGTAGTGGCAAGTGGCAACGGCAAATTATAAACCGAGAGGCGACCCAAGCCAAGGAAAATCGCTGCTCTTTTCGACTAATCTTCAGTGCTGCTTGCTAGTGCTGCACGACCAAAACAAAAAATAAAATACAGAGGAATTTAACTAATAGGTATCATCAAGAAAGAAATTACAGAGCATCTATCTGTCTGTCTGACACCAAAGTTGCAGACAAACGAGGGGGTAGCATCTCTGGGTCTTCTGTCCATCTGATGAAGACTCGACTCGACACTAGTCTACACAGATTCGTCCAAGATACTGAAGACACGAGTCAAGGAGCAACACTACTGGATGTCTACCACCACCATCCTCAATCCTTATATAGGTTGTAGCCAACAGACTTAGAACACCAACTCATGTCATCCGTATTGCTTACAAGGTGCAAGCAACCATATTAAGGCATGTATGCTGCAACAATCAACAGTGCACACTAGCTAGTTCAATGGCACGTAGGCACCACACTCCACCCAGCACCATCCACACTGCCATACTATTCAGTAACACATATGGCTGCCATACTATTCAGTAACACACATGCATCTTACTACTGCCATACATTGCAATATCTGACCCAACTCGATCCAGGATTTAACATCACAAGAAACTTCATAGGATAATGCCAGCAAAAAACTAGACACAATATTATAATCCAGAATAACTACATTGAAACAGAGAGAGAGATCGATCGATTAGTGCTGTCCCAACTAATTAAACTCATGTTTTCACAGAGTTGGAGCCTCCCTCAGTCCCTTGTCCTCGGACCTCGATATATATCTGGCATACTATGCTACAACTATACTTTGCACAGTAGTAACGTTAGTTGCCTATATCTGAGGCGTTTTCCAGTGATGACCAAGGTACACTGGTTTTCCCCCGTGTTACTCAAGTAGAGCTAGCTGTACATTGCTAACATATCTTAGCCATCTTAAAAGTAATTTTAACATACCTTCGACATAAATGTTGATATTTTGTCCTATAGAAGAGCTAAAGTTGAGAAAGTTTTAATATCATGAAAATTAACGCTTTTGTACTGTATGCTCTGCACTGGTATTGGTATATACTAACTAATACATAAATTTGGCAGGTGCAGCTGCAGCTGGTGGAAAGATTAGGCAAATATATAATACGTCATATCTCCTTTTATTATTTGGTGCCAAATTTAACTCTCTGTAGCCTGGCAAAATGAGTCATATGTATGGGTTAATAAGGTATCAATTTATTTTGCACCCAAGGTTAAGACACGAAATGAAACGAGATATTAGTGTGGTTTTTATTTTGTACCTTCCTGTGAATTGTTTGTAACGCTATTTATGTGGTCACCTAGGAGGAGCAAAAATGCCAGGCAGGTCCAAATACTGTAGAAGAGTAACTCATCAAGAGCTTCTCCGTCGTCCGTATCATTGTTCACTGCTTGGTCAGTTGGTCACCATGGCGCTCATCGGCAAGAGAGGCGCTGGTGGTGTGGTGTTGCTAGCGGCACTTGTCATCATAACCATGGCCACAGTTGCCTACTCATCTGATGATAATGATAATAGCGATGAGCCAAAGGTATTTGTGCACGTGTTGCTGTTAGAAAAATGCTCTATCTGTTCTTATTACGTATTCAATATATCGCAAATCAATTTTCACTGAGCACGTTTACAATCGGATGCAATGCAAGGGTGCAAATATACTTACTGCATTTCATTCCCATTGTGCAGGGATCACCTAATTGTGTGCTAAATCCATTATGCAGCACATCTACGTGCCATATCGAATGCCAACGCCCAAAAGTAACCTTCTGCCAAAGAATGAGCACTGGCATCATGGCCTGCTGCTGCGGCGATAAGAAATCAGCCCTCATGGGGAGAGATTCTGTCCGGCCTGTACAACACCTGGCCTGATCACTAAGCTATATATATATATAATAAAATATATCATCAAGCGTTTTTGTTTCCATTTTGCGTGAAATGAGTTTCTAATCGTTTCGACGAGTAGGGATTCCGGCTGGCCGTGCCGTGGAGCCGCAGCCGGAGCATCCTCCATCCGCCTGTGGCACGCGACGCAGTCCGGTCCTGTCGCGCGCCCGCACGACTACACGGCACAATCTCACCGTCCTGTCGTCGTCCAAGATATTCAACGAGTCAAGGAGCACCAGTACATACAGAATGTCTGGATCCTGCCTGATACCTGCCTGACATTACCACCCATCTTTCCAGCCAACGACTTGGAACACCAACTCATCAGTATTGCCTTACCAAGCAGAAACCAACATACATATAATGAGGCATGTATATCCATGTACTATGCTATGCTGCAAAAAATCAACAGTGCACTCAACCCAGCACCATTCACACTGCCATACATTTGCAATGGCTATTGTCAGCACTGAACACTCAACTTCATATCACAGAAAAATAGAACTACACACGATATAATCCAGAGCAACTGTTTTTTATGGAACAGAAAGAGATCGAGCGATTAGTGCTGTCCCATGTCTCAACCAACCTTAAGTTCTCATACAGTTGGAAGTTTATACTCGTCCTTAGACCTAAGCATCTACTAGACTATGCTAAAACTAGAAGTTTGCACAACGGTAAAAATCAACAGTGCAAACAGAGCTACCTATACATCGCTAACCATCGGTAAAAGACTAAAAGTACTTCTAGTAAACTACTTTTGTACATCGAGGGCCACGTATTCTAAGATAGGAGGAGCTTCAGTTTTCACTCCAGCTCAGATTCCGATACCTCTTCCTCTACCAGTTCAAAGGCATCCACGTCTGCAAAGTATGCTTTTTGCTTCTTCACAAATTCTTCTGGTAACTTGGGTGTGCTTGCAAGGGGCCGCTTCTGTTCCAAAAATGGCAAGCAGTCAGAGAGTTAAAGTAATGCCCATCAAAAGGAGCAGAGCTACTCTTCCAAATCTAGCTTTAACTACAGTATTTAACATTAAAAACATTCATTCTTTTCATCATAATTATTATATGGCGTTTCCCATGAACGCTTCAGAATACATGCAATTATCCGAAGATGGACACAAAGCGAAACATTAGAAGATCACCGACTTCATTGTGGGCACAGCTCTATTGGTTAAATAATACCCCATGATAAAGTTTGGAAAAAAATGATGACTTTGTGATGGTAATCTCATTGTGCAGACCCCATAAAGAGTGTAGATAACAAAGAAATTGGTAGTGCCATTATGAGGAAATGCAATCAGATTGTGATCATGCTTACCTTTTTAGCTTCACGGCAAGGTGCTGATGAAGAGATGGGCCGAGTATCCTTCTTCCTGAAGACAAGCGAGTTTAACAGTTCAGTGAATGAAATGCACGATGAACTAAAATGGATTCCTAAAATCCTGAATTCTGAGTATCCTATGCATGTGAGGTCTGACAATATGATATATGGTATGCTTATTCCAACAGAAATGCAAAAGACCTCACAACACAATCTCTTCTTATCTAATACCATTATATGCCACTTTACCACAAAAGATTAAGATATTGAGTATTACAGCAATTCCAATTTCCATCATCTGAAAATAACATGAATGGGAAGATTTCATCTCAGTCTAGGACAACCAGGGCATAAACCCTTGTTACCAACAAGTGTCATGGAACTGAGCATTGCACTAAATAAATGGTCAATGATATTATGCAATGCGTGCGCATACATGATACAGCACTATGTCAAGAGTGATGGTCAGTGATCCTAATTTCCTGCCCTTTTTCAAGTAACGGTTTACTAATTGTCTCACGTGATTAGGAGAATGTGCATTATGCAAAATCATATGGTATGACTGCCCTTTCAAATACGAACTTATTTGATTTCCCCAGCCGATCACGAATGCACTTCTTTGAAATTTAGCTGCAGCTACCTGGCACACTAAGCAAAAACAGGGGCAATTAAGTAGTCTAAGCTACAAGAGAGGTCTGTAACACCCACAAAAAGACCTACGACTACACTAACCATGTCCAAATCCCAAACAATTACATACCAGAGCCAGGGTGATGCTAAAATGGGGCGTAATGGAACATATCCCTACCACTGCACTAACCATGTCCAAATCGCAAACAATTACATACCAGAGCAGGGGTGATGCTAAAATGGGCTTAGTTGAACATATCACGATTATCTCACCTGGTGTTCCTCGTAGATTTCCCAAGAGGAGGGCAACTCGCCGCAGCACCAGCTGGTTCCTTGCCCTTGTTGGTGACGGTGGGGTTGCTCCGCACCTCAACCTCAACCTCAACCTCTGTAGTCCTGCGCCGCGCGTAGGCCGTGCAGATGGTCGGCGACTCCCCTTCCTCCTGGAGGACTGCAAACCCAGAGCAGCATTAGAAATCACAGCACAATGATGGTGACCGAGGACGCGCCCACCACCACACATAGCTGCGCCGGATCGAGCGCAGATGCGAGATGCAGATTCGCTCACCGGCGGCGAAGGACGGCTTGGGCGCGGGCGTGACAGTGAGCGTGGCGGCGGAGGACGGAGACCTCGGCGCGGCCGTGGCGGTGGCGGTGGCGGTGGAGGACAGCGGCGTGGCGGATGCGGCGGAGGGACGCCTGGGCGCGGGCGCGGGGGTGACGGTGGCGGAGGCCGACGGTTGCGGCGCGGGCGTGGCCCACGCGGAGGCGGAGGACGGCTCGGTCCCGGGCGCGGGCGTGGCCCACGCGGAGGAGGAGGGAGGGTTGAGGGCCGGCGTGACGGAGGCGGACGAGGAGCAGGTGGAGGAGGCGGCGGCGGACGGTGAGGCGGGGAGGGACCGGCGCGGGTTTCGCCTGGCCTTGATCGGGGTCGGGGTCTCGGGGCGGAGGTGGAGGGGGAGGTTGGTCACGTCGCCGAGCGGGACCGACCTCCGCTGCCGCTTGGTGATGGCGCCGGGGTTCTCCGCCGGGCCGGCGACGCCGGCGGCGGCGGCGGCGTGGCGGCGCTGGTGGAGCGCCTCATCGGGATCTCGCACAAGAGTAGGGAATGGGAGTTGGGGGTTGGGTGGGGTGGGTTGGGAGGAGGGCGCGGCGGTGAGGGTTGAGGACGAGCGGCGGAAACGGCAAGTGAAGCGGCGGAATGGGCGAGGCGGAGCGGCGAGAGTTCGAGAAAGGGAAAGATTGGAGAGACGGGAAGATTGGAGAAGAAGGTGTCGTGTCGTGTTGTGTCCTCTTGGGGCTGAGGTGGGCTGGTGACCCCTTTTTTGTGGGCCACAGAGCACAGCCCACGGGCTGGCCAGCTAGTGGGCTGGGCTTAAATGAATTTAGGCCCTGTTTGGCTCAGTTTGCTCAGATCACACAGCATGGCAAAGAATCGCGCCTCTGCTTGGTCCTCTGTTTTCCTCTGCCTAATGCTCTGTTTTGGACTGCACTCTGCTTTTGCAATAGCCACTATAATATCTTGGACGTACTCCGTGCACGCAAGGCAGCTAACCACTTGCTTGAAAGCGCAAGTTTGCTACTAGCACACATAGTTCAGTCAAAGCAGAAGACGAGACTTCTTGTTCCTTAACATCCTTGTCCAAAGCATGCACGCATGGGAATTTGTTGTGGTAGCATATGGCAAGACAAGGAGCCAGAGGATCTGTGGCTCATTTCAGGGCTGAAGGCTCAAGGCAGCGAGATGATCTGTGGCTCATTTCAGGGCTGAAGGCTAAAGGCAGCGAGAGGATCTGTGGCTCATTCAAGGCTGAAGGCGCAAGGTAGCGTATATGTTTGTTTGGATCAATTCATAGTCTAATGCTCCCTCCTATGTTGCTGTTGCCTCCTCTGATAGCGTACATCTTTGTTTTGGACTGCACAGCGAGAGTTCTGTATATCTAGTTCATGCATGCTTCGCTGCTTCCTTTCTCTACCGTTCCAGTTGCCGTTTTTAGTTTGTGTGGAAACCGCATAACAAGTACATCTAACTTTGCACAAAGAGTATCCCCCTGCCCTATTTCTGTGTATGGGTTCCTAAGTTCGTTTATTTTAGACGCGCTGTATATAAATCAGGCCAAATATTGTGCTGTAACCTGTCTCATCCACTGTGCAACCTGCAATGTTTCATTGCCCTCCTATGTGCCAAAGGGTCTCTAGCTGAGTTGGTTAGAGGAACCCAGCGGCACTCCTCAGGTCCTGGGTTTGACTCCCAAAAATCCCCTTGTCTATCCCACGGCCAAAGCACAGGTCTAAGGCCCGGCCCCGGTCGTGGTCGTCTCACATGGGCTACGGTGCCGTTGTGTATGGGTGGGGTAGGGGTTCGGGGGTTTTCTTGACCTGCGTGAGAAGGTTTCTTCTTAATGCAATGCCCGGGGGCTGTCTTAACCCCCATAGATCAGGTTTTTTATTGCCCTCCTATGTGTGGTATTAGTCACTCTCCCTTCCAAATTATAGAATTATTCTGGCTTTTATTGTTTTTTTCCTATGCGCATAGTATCTCTAGATATTTAATAAGTAAAAGTTATGTATCAACTATCAAGAGAAGCTAAACCGAGATATAATTCAGAATGGAGTGAGTATTAAAGCATGCCAAAGTTCCAGCCTTGATGGAGCTTATGCCTAAAATAAGGTCTGCATGAGCTCTGATAAGGTTTTATTTTCTTCTTCTTTTCCATAAGTGCATCTATTTCCAAACAAATTGTAAGATACAACATATGTGGCCCTTCAACGTTAATATAACATTTTAATAGTACGGTTACAGCTGCAAGCTGCATTCGTGATGTTGTTCTGCTCCTTAAGTTTCCATCACTTCCAGTGATGATAGTTAGTATATCATGTCCAATAACAATTTAATCGAGGCTACAACACTCACAGTTCAGCTGACACAAATGAAGATTTATGTTCTCAAGTATACTGTTCTCTCTGTGAACCAACAAAATTACATTGCACTATAAAAAAAGTTCACAAATAGGAGCATCACACAGGATACTCATCAGCTACATAGAAGGAAGTAAACTAAAGAGTACTTAGATTACCAGGGATAATAAGCAAATAAAGATCCATGAATTGGAATTGGATCCATAAAACCAGACACCTGCTTGTCATAGCGAGTGTCTTTCTGTGATTGCATTGGAGTCTACATGGTCACTAACGAGTGGTGAACAAATGAGATGGAGGCGGCGATGATTGTGAGCAGTAGGAGCAGCATGAGCACGATGGCAAGGCAGGCGGCATGGGGTGGAGACACAGCTCTCATCGCTATGACCATCATCAGATAGAGCCCGAGAAGCACAGTACAGAAGAAAAAGAAGCCAGCTGCGGTGATCGGCCCTACCATGTAAGAGTAGTATCCCAAGATCCCGGTGACCAAGCCGCCACAAGTGGCAACGTCGTTTGATATATCGAATAAATGATTTAGATAATCATTCTCTGAATCACCGATGTCCTCTTGTGTATCACCATCACCGGTGTTGTAAGAGGGTAGCACATACTTCTTGACCGAATGCTGAAACTTTGGTTGAAGGAGGGCAACAACAATGATCAAGAACAGCACGGTGAAGATGGCCAATGCATACCATCTGTTGAACGGGAGAATTAGAAGGCACATTGCCAATTCTAGGAGGAACCACAATATGATGGCCAAGGCATTGCCCCAATTTGGCAATTTTATAAGGAGCACTGCATTAACGATGATGAAGACCACGATGTCGACCACAAGCAATATCTTGATGGTGATTGATGCTGATGAAGAAAGATCCATGTACGCGGAAAACAACATGGTACAAGCGAATAACAGGGTGTTCAGAGTATAGTTGGGCCAACTTTTCTTTTGCTGTTCAAGATGACCGACTGTGTTCTCATTGCTATAGATTACCTGCATGTTTGTGGAAAAGAAGTGATTTTAAGTTTGGATATGCTGAGAGTAATGAACAACAATGAGCAAAGTCTAATTCACCCCTAACTAGTTGTTGAATCTGCAATAAAAAAAATCATTGGACATGAATACCAGACAATATACACACTTTAACTTTGAAAATCAGACAGTATACCCAATTGGCCATTTCAAAATGGATTCTTACGCGGTTATGTTGTTGTGGAAGTGACCATGTCATTTGTTCTCTCTTTCTCTTATACAAAGAAAACGTAACTTTTTCATACGAATTTGAATGAATAGAAACATTGTATCGAAGCAAAGCGCTTAATATGATTTTTAATTTTTCTTTAGTTGACAAAAAAATTATTTAATATATTTTATAGCTCAAATATTCATTTAAACTTATTAAATTTTAAAATTTAAAATTGTGAATTTGTCAAAATATTTGAGATATTAACATAGTCTATACCAAAATTGTATGACCAACAACATTATAGTTGACAAGTCTTTTTTTTGTCGAGATCGTTTAGAGGCCCAAATATTTATTTTCAGTTCTCTAGTTTTTTTTTTTTTAATTTTCAAACAACCTCTAGTGTTAGAGTGGTCTACACCAAAATTATAGTTTCCAATAATCTATAACTTTATAGTTGACAAGTTTTTTTATCTGAGATCGTTTAGAGGCCTAAATATTTATTTTAAGTTCTCTAGTTTTGTTTTTTTTTTAAATTTTCAATCGACCTCCAATGTTAAGAGTGGTCTACACCAATATTGTAGTTCTTAATATAATCAATAACTTTATAATTGACAATTTTTTTTAATCTGAGATTGTTTAGAGGCCTAAATATTTTTTAAGTTCTCTATTTTTTTTTATTTTCAATTGACCTCTAATGCTGGAGTGGTCTACACCAATATTGTAGTTCCTAATATAAACTTTGTATCTGACCAGTTTTTTATCTTTGGCATTTAAGGTTCAAACTTTTTTCATTTTTAAAATTCAAAAAAGAATTTATTTTAAAATTTGAGGTTTTACTTTTTTATACAATACATAGTCTCGGTTTAATTATTGATTGCCATTTAATATTCCTCGACTATTACCACCACTGGTTATGTTATGCCTTGGTAAAACAATCTTTTTAAAGCAAAATTCATGATTTTCTTCCTTTTTTTTTTGTCTAAGGCCACTTTTGGATGTCAAGAAATGGCCAGAATGAGGATCATTTGACTTACGGTTTGTATGTAGCCCCTGTTTGAGTCTCTGTAGAACTAAACTAAAATAAGATTCAAATTCAAATCAATTTGTGAATCCCAGCTATAGCTGTATAAGATTCGTGGACTGAAGAAAATGGAAAGGCGATTCTACGTTTCTACAGACATCAGAGCACTTTGCCCCCACTCTCATAAGTTCTTGCCTACTGCTGCACACATCATGATTGCGATTCCAATTCCGGAGAACCAAACCTGCCGTATTAATTAGAAATCACAAAGGAGTACACCACATTCCAATTCCAAAGGGCTGGGATGAAAGCAGTCTCGATAGAAGGCAAATGCCAATGGACAGGACAGGGGAGTATCAGTGAACCAGAAACAGAGGTTTTCCATCATACCTGAGGAATTAACGGCTCCGGTGATTGGCACTGGAAGGACATGATTTCATCGGTTTTGCTCGCTCGCTCGATGCTTTCCACCTCCTGTTTGTCCCCGTTCTCAGCGCTGATTTCCACCTCCTGTTCGCCATGTAAAAAAAGGACAACAAAAACTTGAGCACATGCCCTTTCTTTTCGTACGCCATGGCGCGCGCCACATTGGAGCTGCAGAACCACTGCAGATCAGTTACAACAGTAGCAGAATACAGAAGGGGGTAGCCAAGACATTGGCACGGCATGAGCGCCTGGCAGTCGGGCAGAAGCGGCCCATCGTCCACCGCAAGTCCATCGACACATTCGGTGCCAGCAGCCATAGGACGACGGTAGTGTGGACGACGTCGCCGAGAACAAGTACCGCGGGAGGTATGAGGCGCGCGTCTGGGACAACAGATGAAGGATGGAAGGCCAGGCGCCGAAAGGCCGGCAAGTTTATCTCGGCGGGTATGTTATGGAGGAAGAGGCGTTGCGCGCGCTCGAGGCCGACGGCCGACCAGGCCCGCTCAGCAGGTAGAGGAGCTCGAGAAGTCGAAGAACAGGACCAGACAGGAGTATGTCGCACCTGAGAAGGCAAAGCAGCGGCTTGTCGCAGCTGGTCAACCTGAACATTCAACAACACCTCCGGCGCGTGCCTTGTCCTTGTGGCGTCCTCCTGCTCCTTCATGAACTCGTCGGCCAAGCTCAGTGACACGTCCACGAACTGCGGCTTCACGTAGATGTAGGCGTCGTAGAGGATGAGGCGGCCCAAGTGCTCGAGCTCCAGCTGCACGGTCCCGAAGACGGTGACGGCCGGTTTGTTCATGGAACTGGACGAGCGTGTGGAGCCGGTAGTCCGGAAGATCTCCGCCATGGTCATGGACGCCGCCAGTGCGCGGGTCTCGCGCTCGACGACGCCCTTGACGACGTCGTTCAGGTGGTGGGAGAGCTTGTCGTCGTACCGGAGACCCTTGTCGTCGTCGTGGTCATCGGTGGTGGGAGTGACCCTGGTCTTGACGACGGCGTCCAGGATGCAGAGCAGCATGTCCTCGCTTATGGCCTGCACCTGGAACTCGAAGGTGTGGTGGATGCGCTGGCGCTGCACCGGCTCAATCCACGCTTCCTTCGCGACCTTCACGTCGCAGATCAGGATTTCCATGGCATCGTGGTACATCAGCTTCGAGGAGTTCAAGGACATGATGAAGAAGAACTGGTTAGCCTTCGAGTTCGCGACGATGATGATGGCTGATGAGCTGGTGGCAGTTTCTGTTTATATACTTCACTGGGTGAATGGACAGACAGCATTGCCCAGGTGTGCATATGGATTTATCACCTCTGGGGAATTGACGGGAAGCACCTTGCGAGCAGACTTCCCCCCTATATCCTATTGCTTTATTTACCAAGGAAAACGAAAGCAAAGAGGGAGGTCAGACGCGCATGACACCCTCTCATGGAGTTATAAGATTTTGGGTGATGCAGAGAAAATAGAGATGATGTTTTGTTTCACAAAATAACCACCTCGTGAGGTAAAATTTAGGAACATGTGACCACCTATACACTAGTACAAACATATGTCACTCACAAATATTTCTTTGTTGTATGCACAAACTATGGACTATAGAATTACTATAAGACAACTTAGAAGACAATTTGTTGTACTTAGTATTACCTAATTATGTGGTACACTGGAACTACACAAAATTATCTATGAAACAGTACCGATGCGTTTGCCCTCATCTCAGAGCTTTCTTTATTCGCTGGTGCTGCTAATTTCCCCCTAAATACCTGCCTTTGCTTCTCCGATGATTTCGTCACTCCTAGGGAATTGACGGGGTTGCCCTTGGTCAAGCGGCTTGGGCCGGCCATCATTTTCCATTTCATTCGTTTGGTCCGCCGTTTTCATCTTGTTCCGTCCGCTTGCCTCGGTCGTCCTTTCCCTACAAAGCCGAGAAAGCCCGCCCTCCCATCCTCTGTCACCAACCATTCTGGATTTTTCTCTGTTATGCCGCCGCACGTCTCCCTCTTCACGCTTCACTCCCAACTACGCTCTTCCTCCTCACCGTCGCATCCTCTGCGATGAGGCCCACCACCGGAGCGGCCAAGGATTTCTGCTACCCCTGCTTCCCATGATCTGCAGTCCTCGTCATCGAATCGCCGACCACCATGACCTCCATCGCCGCAATTCCGCTAACAATGAAAGCAAGGAACCAGTTCATGCCGCTGGGAGTGGAAAGAAACAGCAGGTGAGATTGCTTGAGAATTTGAGATGCTTTAGCTGCCAGCAGTAGAGGATATTGGGCTGCCAATTTGTTCCATTTGTTTCCACTAAAATATTCACAATTGGCTTACTGCCTTGCTCTTACTCTTTCTGCTGCTGGGTAGTCTGCTCTGCACCTTGTTCTGCTCACACTAGTTGATGGCTTCATGAATCATGAGCTCATGCTTCGCTGCTTTCTTGCTTGCTTTACCCCAGTACTGTAATGAGGATGAATACTGTAAATAGCAGTAGCAGTATAGCACATACAGCTTGATTCAGTTATACTACATACAGATTCATACAGTTATACTACCATAGCCAGTTTGTAACCTTGACAACATTCAAAACAAGGCTTTTGAAATTACTAAAACTATGGTCAGCTGATTTATTCTCACATCCTGTTTCCTGTGTGATGTGTTCAGCAGTTTGAGCAAAATTATCTTCTAAACTATAACTTTTTTTTTCTAATGCAGGTTGTTTATGTCAATGACGGTACCACAGCCGGTCAGCTCAAACAGCAAACAAAATTTCTGTCCAATTATTCTCTGAAGGTGATCTGTTTCTGGTTGTGATCATCGTGGAAGCAGCGCTCATCGTGCTGCTACCAAGTTGGGGCAAGGTCTACATCTCATGGCTGCTCCTACAGCTGGCGACCTGCCTTCTGATTCTCTCGTTCAACAAACACTAGTCCCTCGCCATCCTTGCGGCGCTACTCCTGGCCGGCCGCCGTCGTCGCCCTCCTCCAGCCAAAGCTGCAGCACACCGCAGACAAACACGTGTTGTCATCCTTCACACAGGACATGATCAGTGACGAGGAGAGTCCACACCTGAGCCATCTGCTGGACCTGTCGCAGGGCATCGCAAGTTTTGGTGGCCTCTTCACGGCGATCGCTGGACGCTTCATGGTAGGACCTGTCAACGCGGTTGGTTGCTTCTTCTTCTGTGCGATACCTCTTGGGCTCTATCTGTCCATGGTGGTGACGGTAGGAGCTGTCACTCGAGCCCATGCCAAGTGTCTTGCCATCGTCGTCATGGTCCTCGTCGTGCTCACGTTTATCGCCGCCTGCATCCCGTTTTTGGGGCACTCGGAAAGCAAGCCACAAGTTGTCACGTAGTAGACCCATCCATGGATCTTGTTCTTGGTTCTTCTTTTGCTTTATTTGTATGTATGAATGTAGTACCTGAGTATGCTGTCCGATGCATGCTCAAATTTGTGCAATTTTTTTTCTCACAATGTAATTTTATTGGTTCAAATAAAGACAGCAGTGTACCGTTGAGAATACAAATAACATGGACGTTTTCTGAATTCTCCTTTCATTTCTGTCAGCTCAGCCCGAGCACCGGCAAGACACCCCGGCCCCCGCACGGCCAATGTGTGCCGCAAGGCGGCCGGCGCCTGGCCCAGGTGGAACCCGCTCCAGCAACTGGCCGCGGCGGCGCTCGACGCCTTGGAGGTGGGGTTTCGCGGCATGGCGTCCTCGAGCGCGGCGCGCACACCGCTGACCCGGTCGCCGGCAACTACGCGCCCGTCCACCGGCGAGCTCCTGGTCTCCGGCCGCCGCGTCCCGTCGTGCCTCAACCTCGACAGGCGTGTACGTCCGCAACGGCGCCAATCCACTCCACGCGCCGCACGCGGGGCATCACCTCTTCGACGGCGACGGCATGCTGCTCGCCTTGCGCCTTCACAGAAACGGCGCGGCTCAGGCAGGAGCGCACCATCTCGATGGAAGGCTGTCTTCCCCAAGAGGCACATCGGCAAGCTCCGCGGTCACCCGGGCGTGGCGCGCCTCCTCCTCTTCGACGTATCCCACTCCCAGGGGACCGATTAGGTCGCCAACGCCGGGCTGGTGAACGACCTTCCATACCACGTGCGCGTCACCGCCGACGGCGACCGCGAGACCTTCGGGCGCTACGATCGACTGCGGCGGGCACCTCGACACCGCCATGATTGCGCACCCCAAGCTGGGCCCGGCCACCGCCCACCAGAGAGCTCAACAATGTCGTGTCGAAGTCCAAGCTTTTCCTCGATTACTTGTACTTCACCGCCGACGGCTGCAACTGCAAGTCCCCCAACGTCGAGATCCCCGTCACCCAGAACCACGCCATCATGCGCCGTGGTGTACGACAGGAAAAAGACCGCGCGGTTCAGGGTGCTGCCGAAGCACGCGCCACCAACGCCCCCGAATGGAACGTGGGAACGCGTGGGAGGACGAGGCTTCGGGCGAGATCGTGGTGATCGGGTCCACCTCCTGTCAGCTTATTGGTTCACATACAGCAGTATAATTGAGAATACAGACCACAGCAATTCATTTCTTTCAGCTGAACTGTACTATGTGTGAGTGCCTGCATTGTCAGGGTGTTGGCTTTACAGGCTAAAAAATCATGGTTATACAACTTTTTTTGACCTGAACATGGTTATACAACTTATAAACACCCTCTTGAAATGCGTTCTGAAATAATAGCTCCAATCCCTATCTATCAGGTTGTGATATGATAATTTTTGCCTAATCAAATTGGGTAACTGGGACTTCATACATATAACAAGTGCTAAGTAGTACATACTGTTATATGTTCCTGTGGTGGTTGCCGGTTGCTCAGGAGCATCTTCAACAAATATATTGCATCTTTTTTTTATTTGAAAATAAAATCATGTTCCTGTGTTTGTTGAATGTTAACAGAAACAAAGACGATTATCGTAGTTTACTTTAGGATCATAAAAATCCAATGAGCAATATATCTTTTTTTTTAATAACTAGTTCACCAACCCGTGCTGTCTCACAGGTTAGAATCTTATGAGCAGACACTAACTAAGAATTACTTATATGAAATATCCTTTTCTCATCACTAAAGTAATAGCTATGATAGATACTCAATAGTCCATATTGATAAATATTGATTTAAATGTTTTATTATCCATATTCACATGTTTTTCTTTACGTAGCACCACGATGTACCTCCAATATACATTGAGTTAAAATATTTGTTTAAACTATGATAGTTTTAGCTATCATATCTATTATGAGGACATAAACCTAAACTTTGTTTCGGTCCTATGAAATCTTATTAATTCCTAAGATACAATACCTATTATTTACGATGCAGACTATATATAGTCAACACATATTTGATGGCAACATATTTTATATTTTTATAAGATTTTTAGGATGTACCTATTTTATTTCTACCGTTTTTGTGAGTAAAAATTTGCAAGATTAATAATTTTTAGCATCATATTTATTTAGTTGAAATATAAATAAACTTAAAGTGTATAAACTCTTATTCCACCCCTTCACGTGATATCTTGAAAATTTATATATTAACCTTTAACTTTTGATCAAGTTGTGGTATTTTTTACATGTATTAATTTGAAATTCTACAATGCTTATTCTATCATTTCTTCATAATTTTGGCCTCCACCTTAGTGATTGGACCTCGTCAGTAGCACCCCAACAGGCTAGGTTTGAACTCGGGACGATTTTCTAGGTTGTGTTAAAAAGACAGAAAAATAATAGGGGCTTCACTGTCCATGTTTAAAAAACATGATTATTGAGTTAACACAAAAGTTATGCTTGATGCTAAATAAGGATTGTGTTAAAAAAATTGTGCAAAATAATCCAAGGACATTAAAAATTTAAAGCAAAATTATACCATTCGGTCAAGAAGTATCATATATTGTATGTTGCAGGAGACAAATTAAATTGTAATTATAGTATCTTGCCATGTTTTAAATAGCGAGCTAAGGTCAATGTGTTTAGCGTTTTATAAACCATAATTAGCGGACTTTAGAGGCAAAATAGCGGCAAAATTGTGCATGAACGCAAATAGCGACACAATTTTTTTCAAGCTATTTCGGGCTATAGCGTCAAAAATAGCGGGCTATTTTTTTTCATAGATCTTGCAATGGTCATACCTTTAGTCTATACCTGCAGATGATGCCAACGTAGATGTAGATACCAGGGCTGATGGATGTCCTGGCACTTGTAGCTTGTGTATTCTAGGCTTCCCTTTGTTGACATAGATCTCCCCTCGACGTCCCCATAATGCTGGCACATGTCTGTCCTTTCATTCCCTCAATGTGGCTGGATCGAACGTCAGTGGTTAGTGCACGACTGGACGCTCAGCTTCCTCCATGTGTATGCTCGAGTGGTAGATGGAAAATGTCATCTCATTTAGCAGTTGATAAATTTTCTCGTTCCTGATTTTTCGGGTATTTTTGTTAGTGGCAAAGAGGTCGTCCTCCTCGTCGGTGTCAAGTAGTGTGTGCTTGTCGAAGTAGATGAAATTTGCTTCGCACAGTTGGAACATCAGCCGCCTGCCCGCCTCGTCATCATGTTGACACCGGCTAGTGTTGCACTGACGAAGTAGATGGAGTTGATTCAATGTTGCCTGTCATATAGGTGTCCACCAGCAATTGTCGTTGTAGCATCGCCCACCTCGTCAGTGTTCGCCGCTAGGTACTCGGTATAACATCGCCTTCCTGATCATTGTTTGCCCCTTCGTAGACATGCCATCCTCTTCGGCGTTCGCCAATAGATAGTAAGTGTAGCGTCACCTGCCTCATTTGTGTCAACCGACAATGCAGTGTCACCTTCTTTTTGTGGCGGCGTCGTTGGTGTAGGATCTATTACAGATGGCAACTGTGCTCATCATGATGTCACTCGGTACCAGAATGGTGTCGCTGATGTAAATGTGGGGCCATTTTCTATGGCATCAATCCTTGCCGACTCTGTGCATCTAGAGTTCTACACAATACCAACCACATGGAGCTATGTAAGAATAGGAGAAAAATCAGATTAGTTTCTCACCTATGGACGGAGATGAGGATGCCATCATCCTCCTAGCTTCTGGAATATGTAATCTTCGTCCGATGAGCTCTGGGAGCTTCGGACGTTGATATATGAATGAAGTCTTGATCATGAAGAAGCTGTTGGACGCATCTTCCGTTTCTGTCCAACTCACGTAAACTTGCTTATGCCGCATTTGGTGCTGCTGATAAATGCATTTGCTCCAATCTTCCATATGCCGTTGATGGAGAGTCGAGGCGCGCATGGGCCTAGCATTCCCCATGCAGCTGGCTTGTGTATCCATGGAGATCAAATATGCGATGAGCTAGGAGCCCTTCATGCGGTCATTCCCTCTTACACACAGGGTTGAGATCTTGAATAGGAGAGCAGCACGAGCCGTAGCTGTACGAGCAGTAGCTCAAGTAGTTCAAAAACAACAAGAAATGGCTTACGGCATAGATTAATGTTACTTGTTGACATCTTAATTTTTGGTTGCTTTTTGTTTCTATATATGCGAGTGATTTGTTTTGTATTATTTATTCAACTTTGATTGAGTGCGTAATAACTTATATACAGAAAAAAAAAATAGGAATAAAACTCCCTTTCATAACTTGAAGAAAAAGGTTTCAAAATCTTACATGGTTACATGGGTTCAATTCCAACAGGAAGTGAAAAGCACAGAGCGACTGAGCAGGATCAAAGAAATAGTGGACTCAATTAAGAGAGCCTGCCAGTCGCTGAAGCAGCAAATTATTCAGGTATAAGATGCATGCCGTGTACTCCTTTCCATTCACATTAGGCTTCTTTCAGATCCAACCTTGGAATACAGTCCTGTACTCGTGTGTGATTTATGTAGATAGATTTTAAAAAAGATATAATCATGATTTTGTTTTAAAAGACTGTTATCCCAAAGCACACCGCATACCATAGTGGTAATAGTTGTGGAATACACCGTATGCATTAAAAAGTACTCCTCCATTGACTTTTTTCGGTCAACAGTCACTTGCATGCTTGAGCCAAAAAAAAAAATGCGACATGTAATTTGGAAAGGGGGTACTACGGGCTGTCCATATTGGTTCCTTTTTTATTGTATAAAAGAAATAAAATCGTATTAAGTTGTTTACTTTTAGTATATCTAAAGTCAATACAGTTATTATTTTGTTTTCCAAAAAAATGCAGGTCATCTATGGCAATGATACCACAACTGCTCAGCTCGAACAACAAAAGAAATCTTGGCGCAACTATACTCTGAACACTCTGTTATTCGCTTGCACCATGTTGTTTTCTGTGTGTACGAGTCCTTCATCAACATCAATCACCATCAAGATATTGCTTGTGGTTGTTGTGTTCATCATCATCAACTAGAAACAAGCGCGGCGTTGCCGCGCGCCTGCCTATGTTAGGCCGGTCTATGTTGCGTGAATATGCGAGAGTACCAGTGTAGAGCCGCTACTTCCAAAAAAAATATATCTATTTAATGATACAAAGACTAACGCACATCTCCATTTTTATAACCGGGAAGTTCTCGTTGCAATATTTGTGGGAGAACATATTGATGAAATTTCATAGACAACAAAATAGAAGTTTCTGATGGAACATCAGCTTTGTCATTGGTTTATTGATCACATTGATATTATATAATTCATGGTATTTCAATGGAGATAGAGATATACATGGTAACATAAATAAAACTTTGCATGAAGAAAAAGTTGTGCATGTAATTCAATCATTTATGAACTCCATATGGAGTTTATGTTCAAATTACGGTTACAACTTGACGCTAGTTAGAATCAGTGTGTCTCATTGACTAAAAAATTTATCCATCGACCATCGCTTTGCCATAGGTAGTGCAATGTGACCAAGTTTCGATGGAGAGACGCTAACTGAAGGTGAGCTGCGTGACCACACTGCCCCTTCTGCTGAATCACTGGCCACTGCCTTCGATGACTCAGTTCGATGACTCAAGTGCCTCTGAATGGAGTTGTGGCATGGAGCACATAACCGATAAATAGACAATCAGCACTACCTGCTAGAAGCAAATAGGCCATGGAAATTTTATCAAACAAAAGCAGAAATATCAAATGCCTAAATTAGGATATGGGGGATGAAATTCATATGGTGAAAACTAAAATAGAACCAACAATCTTCAACAAGATCCAAGCCACGACAATGAAATTGTAGGCAACAGAGCTACTGGATCTATTGCAGAGTTTTATTAAACTAAAGCTACTATCTTAGCATTATTTTTTTCGACCAATTCGCGGGGATTCTCCCACCTACTTTATTAATCGAAAAGCGCAAAAACGCGCAGCTGTTACAACGATTTATAAGCCCCGGCAATCCGTTGCAAGAGATTACAAGGTGGGGGTATGGAGAAGCATAGACAGGAAACAAAACTATCTTAGCATTATCACAGTGTAATTGGAAAATATCAGATGTGCTATTTAATTGTTGGTTTCAGATAGGTTTCCCCAAACAAAGCTAGTTCTAATCCTACATGGCTTTGCCGCGTCCTGAAGGAGGGCCTGCCTATAGGATATACAAATACAGTATGCACGTATATAGTATAGTTCTCTATTTTTTCTGCTAACAATGCCCAGCTGTCAAATTCGAAACTCCGCCCTTGATACAGGCAAAGCTTGTATTTATGAGATGACATTAGAGACACTACCAGTAATATTTTTATAAATGGTCAGATAACATATATTTGTTTTGAGAGGCTTGAGATTCAAAAAAATCGACGATGGGTCAGACCATTCTTCTAAAAACTCTGCACATAAAGGGCACAAAAAAAACTCTGCACATAGGGATAATGAAAACATGTCGGTGAGGGTTGATTGTACCAAGAATGTAACTGGAATTTTGAAATGAACTTTTTATATGGTATTACAATCATTTAAAAATGGTGAATAGTTATGCATGTCACATATTCTGCTAACATACTTATAGCTTTCCATCCAATCTTCTGATGAAGAGATATGTAAGGGAAACACTGAACACGATCAGATGGCCTGTACTCAGATCCATAGTATGCATCTTCTGATAACAGTCGGAAAAATTGAGCTTAGAGAAAGAAAAGATAAAATACATTTTGCTCTTTTAGAACATATAAATAAAAAAATAGTAGGTGAAATGCTGAACAGAGTATCTATTGTAGCGAATTTGATATAGGCAAAGACTGATGCTTTCCGGTCAATTATCTAAAAATGTGGATATTGATATGTATCCTGTCCAGTGCAGTCGAGGACTTAGCAAAAATACTACGAAGGGAAAAACATTTACCTAAGTAGTATGAACCTGTTCCGGCTGACTGCTTAGTGCTTAGGAACGCAGGAGGTTGAATGTGTTTCAGAAGCTAGGAGCTCGTGAGCCGGCGCTGCACAGATCTTCGTATGGGCGGGTATGGGCCGGTGTTGTCAACCATGCAAAGTGGCTTGAGCATTGCTACCATCTGGACTCTGGAGTTTGGAGCTGGAGTAAGCTCAGGCTGGGCGCGACATTCCGTCGAGCAGTTGGCACGCGTGGCGTGTCACACCTGTGTGCGGACAACATAGTGCTCATGGCTGCCGGCTGTCGCTGTTTGAAGAGCCTTGTGTTGAAGACGAGGAGAGCTGTTGCTCCACATGGACTGTGCCCGTGCCTGCGCCTGCTCCGGCTGGCCGGAGCCGCTACACCTGCACTGCCAGCCGCGTCAGCGTCGAAGGAGCAGCTGGGGCTCGGCCGCGCGAGTATGGCTTGGAACGGAGCGGCCGGGGTTACTGCCCCGTATGCGCCGAGGTCGCCGGGGCTGCTGGAGCCCCAACCCGCGTCGGGATGCCTGGGAACGCCGCCCGCGCCGGGAGGAGGGAGGTGCAGGGGCGGCGGACGGCAGCGGGAGTAGTGGAGAGAAACGGCCGTGGAGAGAGAGGTTCCAGTCGTTCGCTGGCGGGTTCGCGACGATCCGTGATTGCGCGGGTATATGGGTGAGAGACCCGTTAGCACCCCGATCGGACGGTTCATATCATACCTTGGCCAGATCTGACGGCAAGCGGGTTCACGGGCGACGTGGCTATATCCATAAGCCCGTTTATGGTGCAGCTTTCGTATACAGAAGTTCATATCATACCTTGGCCAGATCTGACGGCAAGCGGGTTCATGGGCGACGTGGCTATATCCTTAAGCCCGTTTATGGTGCAGCTTTCGTATATAGAAGATGAAATACTCCTGTTTAAAATGCCAAATTGGGGCAATGCCTTAGCATGCATCTCCTGGTTCCTTCTAGAACTGGCGATGTGCCTTCTCATTTTCCCGTTAAAGGGATGCTATGCCTTGGCCATCCTCGCTATGTTGTTCCTGATTGTCATCGTCACTCTCCTCCAACAAAAGTTTCAACATTCAGTAAACAAGTATGTACTACCCTCCTTCACGACCGATGATGGCGATACACAGGGCGACATCGGCGATCAAGAGAATGATTACATGAACCATTTATTCGACATATCAAATGTCATTGCCACTTGTGGTGGCCTGGTCATGGGGATCTTAGGATACTACTCCTACATGGTAGGGCCAGTCACCGTAGCTGGCTTCCTTTTCTTCTCCACTATACGTCTCGGGCTCTATGTGATGATGGTGATAGCGATGAGAGCTGTATCTCCACCACATGCGGCCTGCCTCACCATCGTGCTCAAGGTCCTCCTACTGCTGACGATCATCGCCGCCTCTGTCTCATTTGTTCGCCACACATCAATGACAATGCTCTGACAAGGTGTCGATCTTGTTTTATGCATCCAATATGGATCTTTATTTTCTTATTATCCCTGGTAATCTAAATACTCTTTATGCTTCTATGTACCTGTTGAGTATCCTCTGTGATGCTTCTAGTGTACTTTCAATGTTACTTTGTTGGTTCATAGACAGCAGTATACTTGAGAATACAAACCTTCATTTATGGACATGATATACTATGGTTAAACCTTATGGCACTAACTATCAGAGACCAATGGCAATAATCATACTATAAAAATGTTGTATTAGCATTCTTTAGTATGAATGTTGCATTAGCGTTGATGGCACCCGTGTCATACGTGTTGTATCGTACAAATGCTTGAAAATAGATGCACTTACCAAAAAACAAGACGAAAATGAAACTTTAACATAGCTGCAGCGGACTTCAACAGTTGTGCATATTTGGTTTGGCATTGGCGTTGTTTGCCAACTCCCAAATGATTTGGCAAAGAAAAAAAAGAGTCCATCTCCAAGAGTTATGCATTTTTGACTTGGCAAAATCTAAAAATAGTGGATCTACCTTTTTTTTCTCCGGAATTCTTTCCTTGCCGCGCCGTGCATGCGGGCAACTACCGCGCATGTGGGCAGGAGGCGTCTACGATTCACGGGATTCCACATTTGCCAAGCCATGGTGCTTTGGCAAAAATGCCAAGTTTGGTCCATCAAATGCCAACTTATGCAAAATGCAAAAGTCAAATGCAAAACTGTTGGAGACCACTTTTTAGGCTTTTTGGTAAATTTTAAGAATCTGTGAAGCGAATCGTATAACATGTTGGAGATGCTCTTATTTGAGGCATAAGCTCCATTGAGGATGGAACTTTGGCACGCTTTAATACTCCCTCCATTACAAACTTATGCTTGAAAATAGGGCAGGGGGATACTCTTGTCCAAAGTTAAATGTACTTATGCGGTTTCCCCACAAAAATGAAAAACAACAACTGTAGAGAAAGGAAGCAGGGAAGCATGCATGAGCTCTGATGAGCAGAAGCAGAGCATGAGGCAGAGGAAAACAGAGTACCATGCAGAGGCGAGGGCAAGAGCTAGGCAGACTATTGTGGGTCAAACTTGCAGCCTACGGTATCCAAACACTATTGATCTGTAAAAGTCAGATATGTTTCTCGAAAAAGAAAGGTCAGATCTTAATAACTTCTGTAATACTAATGCAGTGTACTAGTTACTAATTATTAAGTCAGATCTTAATAAACTCCACCAGGGCACAAATGGAATCGGATTGATCTCATGGTCTGTCCGGTAGTCGCGGAAAGGAAGAAAGCTCCCCGTCCCCGGCACACCGGCCTCATGCTCCGCAGCGAGACCGGCCGCCCGATCCTCCGGGGCCGCACCTTCGCCGTCCATCCATCATGCTCTGGGCGAAGGCCCCTTCCGCCGGCGGCGGCACCGCTCCCGGCTCAGCGGATTCGGTCGCCACAAACCAGGTCAAGCAGCAGGCGCCAAAAACCAAGCCAGTTCCCTCCCTCCCATTCCTACGATAGACACCCACCTCGCCGTGCCGGCTCCCGTCTCGCCGGCGACGTCACCGGCAAGTAGAAAACTGCCCCTGCGTCGCAGTCGCTTCTATAAATATGGGTCGGGCGCCTTCCTCCACAAGATTCTGCCAAAAGGATCCCCTCGGATTCACACGCCCGCCCGCCCATTTCGCCGGTCGCCATCGGCCTCTCTCTTTCTCTATCTCGCCGCCGCCGCCGTGGCCGCTGCATCCCTCGGTCCCGGTGCTAAATCCTAGGACGCTGCGCTGCTCGCGGGGGTCGCTATGGCCGAGCCGTAGGTGGAGGAGGCACTCCGGCGCCGCGGGAGATGGACTACGTAAAGAACGATGGGGGCAGCACCTGTCCGGCCCCCGCCGACGACCACCAAGCAGGCTCCTCCTCGGCCGCCGCCGCCGGCGGCGATGGCGGCAGCTCGCACGGCTACACTGACATCGAGAAGGAGGTATTCGACTGTCTCGTAGAGAAGGGAATCCTCGAGGTCGTCGAGAACCAGGCGGCCTCCCGCGAACAGGAGCTGGAAAGCACCGAGCGAGCAAGCAAAACCGACGGAAGCATGTCATGCCAATCACCGCAGCCGCTAATTCCTCGGGTAAGATGGAAAATCTCTGTTTTGGGTCACTGGTACTCCCCTGTCCGTTGGCATTGCACTTCTATCCCAGCCCTTTGGAACTGGAATACAGTACTGTACTGTATTTCCAACCGAGGGAACTCAGTTCCAATTATAAGGATAAAAGGAAATAGAGTTTTAGGGGAACTAGACAGAAAACAGAATTCTAAATGTTTAAGGCTACCATAAACCCCTGCAACCAAGAAAAGAGGCTACGTCTAAAACGATCTGGCTCACTGGCCCAGAGCAGAGCAATGCAAAACGAGACCAAGCTCACTGGCCCACATTCTTGCCATTTCTTGACATAAAAAAAAAAGAAGAAGAGCAATGTAAAACGAGACCAAGACTGTTTTTCCAAGGCATATCCAATGGTGGTAATAGTTGAGGAATACTAGCTAAATGATAATAACCAACAAGTCAACAACTAATCCAAAAAATATGGATTAAATACAAAAATATAGATGTATTGTAAAAAAGTAAAATCTCAAATATTATAAGAGAAAGAACAAATGATATGTGGGTCACTTCCACTTTAGCAAAACTGCCAAAGAAACCATTTTGAAATGGTCAACTGGGTATATTTGATTTTCAGAGTTAATGTGTGTATATTTTGGTATTCAAGTTCGAAGTTTTTTTTTTTTCAAATTCAACAACTAGTTTAGAGAGTGAATCAGATTTTTCTCATTGTAATCATTACTCTTAGCTTATGCAAACTTTAAATTACTTTTTTTTTTTCAAAACATGCAGGTCTTCTATAGCATATAGCAATGACAACACAGCCGGTCATCTTGAATATCAAAAGAAAAGTTGGCCCAACTATACTCTGAACACCCTGTTATTTGCTTGTACTATGTTGTTTTCTGCATATATGAATCCTCCTTCATCAACATCAATCACAATCAAGATGTTGCTTGTGGTTGACATCGTGGTCTTTATCATCATCAATGCGGTACTCCTCATCAAACTGCCGAATTGGGGCAGCGCCTTGGCCTGCATGTCATGGTTCCTCCTAGAACTGGCGACATGCCTTTTCATTCTCCCGTTCAACGGCTGTTATGCTTTGGCCATCCTCACCGTGTTGTTCCTGGTCCTTATTGTTGCCCTACTTCAACCAAGGTTTCAGCATTCAGTAAAGAAGTATGTACTGCCCTCCTTCTCCACAAATGCTGGCGATGCAGCACAGGGTGACATCGACAATCAAGAGAATGATTACATGAACCATTTATTTGACATATCAAACGGCATTGCCACCTATGGCGGCCTGGTTACCGGGATCTTGGGATACTACTCCTACATGGTAGGGCCAGTCACCACAGCCGGCTTCTTTTTCTTCTTCACTGTACTTCTTGGGCTTTATGTGATGATGGTGATAGTGATGAGAGTTGTGTCTCCACCACATGGGAACGAGATCGGCTGACTTCGGCCAAAATGACTGCATCTGCAGTCAGGCAATCTTTGTCGTTCATTGCTGATCCGACCACAGATCCATTTAATTGACATGGGCCTCAATCTTTGCCGTTCACAGGTAAGGCCCAACATAGCCCATGTATATTTTGCCAGCATCAATGCTCTGGTCGGGAACCAGATGGGGAAACGCACGGACGCATCGCCGCCGCCGTCGCCGGTGCTAGAGCGCCGCAAAATGCCACGCCGCTGTCGTCCTCGCCGAGCGCCGCGGCGCGACACGCCATCCCCGCCAAGTGCCGCTCTGTTGCCGTCGTCGCCGAGCGGCCAGCCGCGCCGAGCCCCGCGCCTTCATCGTCCTCGCCCGGCGGCCGTCCTCGCCGAGCGCGGCGCCGTCGACGTCCTCGCCGAGCTTTGCGCCGTCGACGTCCTTGCCTCGCGGCCGTCCTCATCGAGCTCGGCGCCGTCGCCGTCCCTTGCGAAGCATATTGCCGTGCTGGAAGCTGTTGGGGGCTAGGCGTGTTGGGGGCTAGGCGTTTCCGCCTCACCCACCTGCTGTCGTGCTGGAAGATGTGTACTCAGTACATTGCAAATTTGTGCTGGTAGACAGCACACAAGATGTATACTCAGCAATTGAGCTTGCAATGTATTCAGTGAATTGTATCATTGCAGTAACTGAATAGGAAGCGCACAAGTTTTAGCAATTTGTGCAGGTAGACAGGAAAACAAAGAGAAGTCCTTGCTGATTCCAGAGAGTACATTGCTGAATATAAAGCAATTCTGTATAGATTGTTTTTTGCAATGTTTTGAATAAATAAAGAGAAGACAGCTGAATTCCAGAGAGTACATGATCATGTTTTGTTCGCAAAAGAGTTTCTGATGCTCTCATTTCACCGTAGTAGCTCATTTTCAAGTGGCAAAAGACATCATATGTAGAAACATGCAAAAGAAATCTAGATTGCACATCAGTGGCAAAAGATATCCATGCTACTAGAAATCATCAATTACATCATCTGTGATTACTCCCTGCAAAATGAAAAAAATAATTGAACATGGTGGCCATGTATGGTTGAGAAAAATAGCGTATTTTTCAAACATTACCGTAAATGACTGAGAGAAGGTATTGATGACATGTATGTAACATTACCGTAAATGACTGAGAGAAGGTATTGATGACATGTATGTTGGGAATATGCCCTAGAGGTAATCATAGAGATGATGATATTCTGCTTGTATCCATGATATATAAAATGTGTCCATTGAATATCCATTAAAGACAACTTGTATTGATTGGCAATTATGTGAATTGTTTGTGGAACTCTTTTACTTGTATGGTTATTCTATATTCGTCTCGGTCGGAGTTCATGTGAGGACACACATGAATATTAGACTAGCACATTATTAATTGATGACTATGTTTCACAAGTCATGGACATGGAGATGTCGAACTAATAATGTGGGCACATGTATGACATGTAGGCCGGATCAACCCGACATGAGATTGTCTCTATACACATCATATACGTTATGTCCTTCGACTGAGATTGTTGTATGTGCTCGAGATGTGTATCGACTTGCTTAGGGACCCGACAAACGCTACTCCGTTACCGGGTAGTTATAAAGGATGTCTTCGGGTTTGTCGAGAAGCATGCTTTGCGAGACATAGACAATCAAGATGGGACTTGCCCCCCTCTAATGAGAGTGATATCACCGGATCACTCAAGTGATTGGATCAACAAATGCATGGCCGTGCTTGGGTTAAGTGTTAACCCACGAGTTGAACCAAATATCATGAGGCAAGGGAGTAACTTGTATATGGTCGTAGTGGTTCGTCGATATGATCATTTGCGTACGCATAGGAGTTGTCATGCCTTACTAGAGGCCGCTTTGTCGGCTATTGGGCGAATAGGAGTATTCGGCCCATGTCTATGTGTGCGTGAACCCATAGGGTCGCACGCTTAAGAGGCTGGAAGCCTAATTCGAGTTGGACTCGAATTAGACAAGGCTTAGGTTTTCTAATGCGCTCCAACTCGGGGCACATGAGAGACGCCTATATAAATAGAGGGGAGGGCGCGGCCAAACACAACAAATACAATCCACGCCTTGGGCGCCCGCCGTCGCCTCCACGCTCTCGCCTTCACTCCTCGCGGACCTAGCAGTCGGGAGGCGCACGCTTCTCCCTCGTACGTGTGTGACACCTCGGAGGTGCCGCATCCGGAGCACGAGGACGACCGCACGAACCGCAAGCGGTGGGAGGAGTTGCCGGACGACCACGCAACCGCACGGCACCGCTGCGACGCGTTCGACTACATCGAGTCGTCTTCCGCTGCATCTGCGCGTCTAATGGTAATCCCGTAACCTGTAGCTAGCAGTAGATCCTGGGCAATGAGGTAGAAAAAGTTTTGTTTTCTGGCTAGCATAGCACCCTCATAACCCTTCAGTGGTATCGGAGCTCTATACTCCCTAGTTATAGGTTCTGGATGTCGCATATGTGATATGCTCGGTTTTAGATGAGTCTCTGATCTTGGTTCATGATCTTGCCGCGTTGGTCTTGTAACGATCTACTCGTACCGGTCGGAATTCCGCCATCCGAGTTAAGTGATACATGTAAATCCAATCACGGTGAGTTAGAGGTCAATCGATTGATCGAATTGAACCCTAGGTCAAGTGCCAAGCGCATGTGATGCGCGGCGGTGGCAGATTGGATCAGCCCACGGCGCCGGGTTGCCGTGAAAAGTTACCCGTTCGTAAACAGCCGTAAACTTTTAACCGTAACTCGGATCGAGACGATTCTTAAACGAAAGTTGTAGAGAAAAAATTTTACATCCACCCCAAAATTATTGGTTTGGCCCGAGCCAGATTTGCGAAAAACGGCTTGGAAGATAGAGTTTTTCGCGATTTACTTTTAGTAGTCGAAATCGGTTAACTCGTTTTGCGTTTTGATGACCGGTATAGCCCTTATAAATAATGGGCTATACTAAGTCATATCGTGTTTATGCCGTTCTTACCATGTTCTACTTTCACATGCTATAATGTTTTTGTCTACATTCGTGCGGTAGTGAAGTAGAACGATCCCTCAGTAATGTTTAAGTTTGTGCTCCCCAAACCTTGCACTGTCGCTGTCTTGTACAATCGATGGTGGGTCTATGAAATTAGGGTGCCATCGATTTTACTTGACTAAGACAGTTCATATCGGATAATTACTGCAGAAGGTTTGGTTGCTTAAACAAGGTCATCCTAACGGTTAGGGACCTTGGAGCATGAGAAGTTGGTAACCCAAGCATAGAGATGCTATCCAACAACAAGAGTCATATGCGATATGATTAGCAAAGAGTTGCTTACCGATCTATCATGTCTTCTAGCGGTGATGCTAAAGCTCACTAGTCGACTTGCTAGTTGTGGGTCTTGAATCACTAAGTTTCAATCGAGGGATATTGATTTTAGTGGGAGTAAATCATATTTGATATTATTTACTCTATCATGGATATTTTGTCTTAGTATTTTGCATTACTTATGTTGTAGATTAAATGGCGTCTTCTAAGCAACCATTTACTTTGCATTCGATTCTTGAGAAAGATAAGTTGAATGGAACAAATTATGCGGATTGGATCCGCAATCGAGAATTGTTCTCGGGCCGAGAAAAAGGAGGAATATCTAGACACCCCCTTACCAGATGAGCCTGCTGATGATGCATCTGCTGCTGTGACCAAGCTAGCAGAGGGTGCAGCTATTGGGCCACACGTAATCAAGATGGTTGGTTACACTCAGAGGTTGGAGAAGCTAGGCTTCCCAATTGGCCCAGAGTTGGCTACTGATTTCATTCTCTCGTCTCTACCGCCTAGCTATGGGAACTTCATTGCGAACTACCATATGCATGGGGCAGAGAGGGGCTTGAATGAGTTGTGTGGCATGCTGAAAACAGCAGAGGCTAACATTAAGAAGCGTATCGGTGGCCAAGTATTGGCAATCCGTAACAAGCCTAACTTTAAGAGAAAGAAGGGGCCGGGGAAGAAAAAAGGGCAAGGCTAAAGATGAGATCTCCAAGCCGCTCCGCCCGCCCCCAAAGCCGGACCACCGGCCGATGCTAAATGTTTTCATTGTGGTAAGAATGGTCACTGGAAGAGAAACTCGCAGCCGTACTTGGCGTCCTTAGAGAAGGACGGCGGTAGTAAAAGTACTCCCGCTCATACGCTTGTTGTTTATGTTACGTACATCTTCCTCGCTAACTCTTATATCAATTCTTGGGTATTTGATACCGGATCGGTTGCTCATATTTACAATACGATGCAAGGAATGATAAGAAGTAGAAGCGTGAAGAAAGGAGAGGTTGATTTCCGCGTGGGCAACAATGCAAGAGTTGCTTTGCGTTGAACGTCGGACGATGCAACTTCACCGCCGTCGGATTTGTCATGGAATTGAATAATTGTTATTTTGTTCCTAGTCTAAGTCGAAACATTATGTCACCTTCATGTTTGATGAAGGATGGTTATTCATTTTCGAGTAAAGACAATGGTTGTGTTATCTCGAAGAATGATATGTTTGTGGCTCTTGTATCCATTGTGAATGGATTATTTATTTTAAATCTTGATGATGCACCTGGGTCGTAATGTTAATGCTAAAAGGCCTCGGCTTAATGAGTTAAGTCCTACATATATGTGGCATTGTCGTTTGGGTCATATAAGTGAAAATCGCATGAAGAGGCTCCATGATGATGGACTTCTAACTTCGTTTACATGTGAGGCTTGCCTTTTAGGCAAGATGACCAAGACGCCTTTCTCAGGTTTTCCCCGAGAGAGCGTCTCGACTTATTGGAACTAGTACATAGTGATGTATGTGGACCAATGAGCACGGCGGCTAGGCGGTTTTCAATACTTCATAACTTTTACTCGATGACTTTAGTAGATATGGCTATGTCTACCTAATGAAGCATAAGTCCGAAACATTTGAAAAGTTCAAAGAATTTCAGAATGAAGTAGAGAACCAATGTGGCAAGAAAATTAAGGCCTTGCGATCTCGATCGTGGAGGCGAATATTTGAGCCATGAGTTTAGCAATCATCTTAAGAGTTGCGGAATTGTTCCATAGCTTACGCCACTGGAACGCCACGGAAATGGCGTGTCCGGCGCGTAATCGGACTTTGTTGGACATGGTTCGGTCTATGATGAGCCGGTCGGACCTACCTTTATCGTTTTGGGGATATGCTCTAGAAACAGTAAAGCTTTCACATTGAATAGAGTACCATCTAAGTCCGTAGTTAAGACACCATATGAGATATGGACGGGAAGAGTCCTAGTTTGTCTTTTCTAAAAATTTGGGGTTGTGAGGTTTATGTCAAACGGCTTATATCGATAAGCTAACACCCAAATCGGACAAGTGTTTTTTCGTGGGATATCCAAAGGAAACTTTAGGATATTACTTCTATAACCGCCGTAGGGCAAAGTGTTTGTTGCTCGAAACGGTGTTTTCTTAGAGAAAGAGTTTCTCAAAAGAGAGAAGAGTGGACAAAAGGTGTATCATGAAGAAGTTCAAGATGAGCCGCCGAGAAGGACTCTACGAGTGATGCTAATGTAGCGAACAAGCCGAGATGCCCGTGGCCACCGAAACACCTCCACAACCACGAAGATCATCAAGACTTCGCGAATTGCGTGGGGATCCGTTATTGTTGGACGATGACGAACCCGCAACATACGCAGAAGCTATGATGGACTCGGATTCGAGCAATGGCGAGTGCCATGAGATCCGAGATAGATTCCATGGGAAATAATCAAGTTTGGAGCTTGGTTGATCCGGCCGATGGAGTTAGACCCATCGAGTGCAAATGGATCTATAAAAAGAAGAAAGATATGGACGGAAATGTTCACGTCTATAAAGCTTGACTTGTCGCAAAGGGTTTTTGGCAAGTTCAAGGAATTGACTACGATGAGACATTCTCTCCAAGTAGCGATGCTTAAATCTATCCGGATCATTCTAGCAATAGCCGCCTATTTCGATTATGAAATTTGCGAGATGGATGTTAAAACACCTTTCTAAATGGAAATTTGGAAGAGGACGTGTATATGATACGACTGAAGGTTTTGTTGATCCAAATAATGCTTTGGAAAAATATGCAAGCTTAAGAAATCTATTTATGGGTTAAAGCAAGCATCTCGGAGTTGGAACATTCGTTTTGATGAGGTTGTCAAAGGGTTTGGCTTCCGTCGAATGAAGAAGAGCCTTGTGTTTACCAAAAGGCTAGTGGGAGCGCGTTGTATTTCTAATCTTGTATGTGGATGACATACTATTGATTGGGAATGACATTCCAATGTTGCAATCAGAAAAGACTTCACCGAATAATAGTTTTCTATGAAGGATTTGAGAGATGCAAAAGATACATCTTGGGCATTAAGATCTATAGAGATAGGTCAAAAAGGCTAATAGGATTATGCCAAGATACATATATTGACAAGGTGTTGAAACGGTTCAACATGGAGCAATCCAAGAAAGGGTTCTTGCCTATGTCACATGGTATGCGCTTTAGCGACAAGCAATGTCCTTCATCGATGAAGAGCGCAAACGCATGAGTAAGGTTCCATATGCTTCTCGGTTCCATCATGTATGCCATGATATGTACTCGCCAGATGTCTCATATGCTCTAAGTGTTGCGGCGAGGTACCAAGGCAATCCCGGTGAGAGTCACTGACGTCCGGTTAAAAACATCCTTAAGTACTTGAGAAGAACTAGGGATGAGTTCCCGATCTATGGAGGTGAGGAAGAGCTCGTTGTAAATGGTTACACCGATGCTAGCTTCCAAACGATGTAGATGATTCACAATCTCAATCGTTTCGTGTTCATGGTAAATGGTGGTGCGAAGAAGTCGGAAAAGTTCCAAGCGAGGAGACAAGGTCCGATTCTACAACGTAAGCCGAGTACATTGCAGCTTCGGAAGCTGCAAAAGAAGGTGTTTGGATGAGGCATTTCCTCATTGATCTTGGTGTGTTTCCTAATGCGGCTAGCCCATTGAATCTACATTGTGACAACAATGGGGCGATAGCGCAGCTAAGGAGCCGAGGAATCACCAAGAACAAACATGTACGTAAAATTTCACCTCATTCGACAGTTCATCGGTGAAGGTGAAATAAAAATGTGCAAAATACATACGGATTTAAATGTAAGATCCGTTGACAAAGGCTCTTCCACTGAAGCATGAGGCGCACATGAGGTCTATGGGGATTAGACATATTAGAGATTAACTCTAGTGCAAGTGGGAGACCGTTGGGAATATGCCCCTAGAGGTAATCATAGAGATGATGATATTCCGCTTGTATCCATGATATATAAAATGTGTCCATTGAATATCCATTAAAGACAACTTGTATTGATTGGCAATTATGTGAATTGTTTGTGGAACTCTTTTACTTGTATGGTTATTCTATATTCGTCCCGGTCGGAGTTCATGTGAGGACACACATGAATATTAGACTAGCACATTATTAGTTGATGACTATGTTTCACAAGTCATGGACATGGAGATGTCGAACTAATAATGTGGGCACATGTATGACATGTAGGTCGGATCGACCCGACATGAGATTGTCTCTATACACATCATATACGTTATGTCCTTCGACTGAGATTGTTGTATGTGCTCGAGATGTGTATCGACTTGCTTAGGACCGACAAACGCTACTCCGTTCTTTGGGTAGTTATAAAGGATGTCTTCGGGGTTTGTCGAGAAGCATGCCGCGAGACATAGACAATCAAGATGGGACTTGCCCCCTCTAATGAGAGTGATATCACCGGATCACTCAAGTGATTGGATCAACAAATGCATGGCCGTGCTTGGGTTAAGTGTTAACCACGAGTTGAACCAAATATCATGAGGCAAGGGAGTAACTTGTATATGGTCGTAGTGGTTCGTCTGATATGATTATTTGCGTACGCATAGGAGTTGTCATGCCTTGCTAGAGGCCGGCTGTCGGCTATTGGGCGAATAGGAGTATTCGGCCCATGTAATCCATGTGTGCGTGAACCCATAGGGTCGCACGCTTAAGAGGTGGAAGCCTAATTCGAGTTGGACTCGAATTAGACAAGGCTTAGGTTTTCTAATGCGCCTCCAACTCGGGGCACATGAGAGACGCCTATATAAATAGAGGAGGGGCGCGGCCAAACACAACAAATACAATCCATGCCTTTGGCAGCCCGCCGCCGCCCTCCACGCTCTCGCCTTCACTCCTCGCACCTAGCAACCGGGAGGCGCATCGCTTCTCCCTCGTACGTGTGTGACACCTCGGAGGTGCTGCATCCGGAGCACGAGGACGAACCGCACGAACCGCAAGCGGTGGGAGGAGTTGCTGGACGACCACGCAATCGCACGGCACAACGCTTGGGACGACGCGTTCGACTACATCGAGTCGTCTTCCCGCGCATCTCGCGCGTCTAATGGTAATCCGTAACACGTAGCTAGCGGTAGATCCTGGGCAATGAGGTAGAAAAAGTTTTGTTTTCTCGGCTAGCATAGCACCCTCATAACCCTACAATGTATGGTTCGAGACATATCTTCCATGGGCAAAGAAGTACTAGTATCTTGTACTTGGAACAACTCTAGTCTCTTGTACTTAGCTTCTTTTTCCTTTTTCTTTTCCTTACCTCCCTTCTTCGCATTTTCTTGTTCCTTCAAATATAAAAAATAATGTTGAACATGTTCTCATTGAACATAGTGAAAGGGAATGAAAAAAATTGTGTTACCACATACCTTTGGACTATCTTCCGTTTTCTTACCACCTCCCTTCTTTGGAGCTCGCGCATCTTTTCATGCCAAGCTTTTTTGCGCTTTGAGGTTTTAGTTTCCACGTTCTTTTTCTTTAGACTTGCTGCACTCAACAAATTAATTGGGGTGGGGGAATCATTTGTGGGAACATTGATTGGATTCACTACACTAGGAAGACTCATGATTTCTTCTTCGACTTGCTTGCTAACCATGTCAAGTGCATCATTGACTAATTGGACGCACCGTGGATGGCTCGCAGCTCGGTGTGACAAATTGAGAAATTTTCTTCCAATGGTGTGGTGCATGCTGCCATGGACCTCTCATATTCAGATTGGAAAGCTTCAAAAACAATTGGTGTGTACAGGTTGCTAGCTTGGAGTAACATAGGAGTCCACATTTTGAGTCTTGGTAATTTTTTTTCTTGATTGAAATTCAGCAAGCAATTCATTATTTCTTTTATATTCCACAACCCTTTCAAAATGCTTAAGGAATCGAATGATATCAAAATCTGATTTGAAATGTCGCTTCAAGTCACTGTTTAGACTCTCACTCAATTGTGTACTCCTCATCTCTAATGTATACTGATAGGGTTCCTAGCCCTACCCTTAACCTCTCACAACTTGTACGGATGGGAGATTGGAGGACGAGGATGTCGGATACCTGGATTAGGGGGTCCTAAATTGGGCACATCAGAGATGAGCAAATCGGCCTAATCCCTCTAAGAAATCCCTAAAAAGCTAAACAGAGCAGCAGCGTCTCATCTTTGCCGGCAAGCAGCTCGAGGATGGACGCACCCTTGCTGATTACAATCTCCAAACTGGGCCGGCCCACGATCAGGCCCTCAAGAGCCACATAGCCACAAGGCCCACTTACTCGAGCAGCAGCCGTCTGCCCGCTCGAGAGAGGAGTACGGAAACCGCTCGAGCGAGCGACCGCTCGAGCGGTAGCATGAACCGCTCGAGCCAGCAACCGCTCGAGCGGGACGGAAGACGCTCGAGTAGGCAGTCGCTCGAGCTGTTCTCAATCATTGCCCGTCCAGAGCCGCACATGGCTACAGGGCTCAAATAGCCCCACAGACCTTTCGTCCTGCCTAACACCATGGCTACAGGGCTCGTAACAGAGAACCGTACGCAGGTCGTTTCCACTATTACGGTGCCCATCCTCCTGGATTTGAGGATAGCAGGCGCCACTATTACGCCATGCCTCGCACTGTGCCACGTGCAGCGCGCCATCCAAACGCCATGGTCAACTCCCCGTACCACCGAGCACGTCGCCCCGTCCCATCGCTCGGGACGTCGATCCCCCAAGGCAGGCCACGGTCGCTCGAGAAGTAATGACGAACGCGACCCGAGCATGGGGTGCACAGTGCCCTGTCTATCCCACCTCGACGACCATACCGCGGAGTTCCCGGGCGCACGTGCTCGACTACGCCCGCGCCATACCTCGACTGCGTCAGCCCACGGCCGAGAAGGACGAACCAGCCATGCCGCTACAGGATCAAGCCAGGCCAGAGAGAACGTCTACAGTCTCGACGACTCGACAGGACACCTGTACCTCGACGTCACGCATACGATAGCCCTATCTACTCTTGTACTCCCGAACCTCCCCTTGGCCTATAAAAGGGGATGCCAGGGCCTAGTTTAGGGACACATTACGACACCTTGACACCTTCAGGCAACCACGTTCCCACATTTCTCACAACACGCTACCACGCACGCTAAGTCTCAAGACTCGCTTGTATCCACCCCTGTACAAGCACTTCGGTGCAAGATAATACAAATCCCCTCTCTGCTGGACATAGGGCATTCTTTGCCTGAACCAGGGTAAATCGTTTGTGTCCTTCTTGCATCACCATCCGGATTAGGGAGCACGCATACAAATTTACTCGTTGGTGTTATACCCCCCGGGGTACGAAACACCGACAGTTGGCGTGCCAGGTAGGGGTACTGCGTGTTTTCGTTCGATTCCCGCCATTTTCCGGATGGCATCACCCACTTCCTCACTTCCGTTCGCCACGCTGATCTGGTTTGGGAGTCTAGAGTTCGTGTCGCTAGGCCCAGGCCACGACATGGTTCTACTCTCGATCGGAGAACCAGGAGGGGGACGCTCGTCACCCCTACACGCTGGTGGGGCCGCGCGCCGACCCCGCCACCATGGCTCACCACCACGTCGCCGACGCCACCAGCATCAGCATCACCATCGGCAGGCACAAGACCTTGAGCACCCTGCTCGTGTGCCCTCCCAGCCAGACGCCACGATGCACCCAGCTGGGGTGCCAAGTGTGCGGCGAGAGGTGGCACATGGACAAGGAGCCCTTGACCCGGACCCTGGCTTCACGTTCACCATGCGCTCGCCAAGAGAGCTCGGCGTGGCGCCTCGAGCGCACGCACGGCCGACATCACCCAACCTGCTGCCGCACGGAATCTACCGAAACAGTTGCAGGCTCCCGTTCGGGCTCACCAACGCCGCCACTACGTACGCCAACAACGTCCGGGCAGTCATGGGATCGCAAGAGGGGAGCCCCGGCCCCCTCCTGCGTGCCGCCATGGGCCTGGAGATTGTGTGGCCGACATCGGTAGACCGCGGGTTTGACAGAGCGCCTGGCTCACAATGCCGCAATACGGTTGGGGATATGCGCCGCTGGATCGAGGAGGAGAGCATGGGGAGGCCCTGGACGCCGTCCAGCGCTAACCCAGACTCCGACGACTCGGACTCAGGATGCTATGACCCAGCTCGAGAGTGTTTTCATCTCGACGGCGACGTCCCGTCAGATGAGGAGACCAGACATGGCGCCGTCGTGGCTGTCCCTGCTGCCAACCGGGCAGACGTGACGCCGGCGGTTGGGACGTCAGCAGCAGGAGCCTTGCAGGTGATCGGGCCACGTGGACCGCCGCCGCCGGCCCAAGAAAACCAGCGACCTGAAGACGATGCTCGAGCGGCACAATGGGCCCAGCTCAGAGAGATCGAGGCCAAGATGGATGAGGAACGCGCAAATCTGGAGCTGCTCAAGCGCGCGCCTCGAAACGGAACCATCCGCCCTCCTCGAGCTCGGGTGCTCGAGGAAAGGCACTGAGCGTCCTTAACGGCATCGTTAACGATGGGCGACCGGAAGCGCCACCCGAGCCGGTCCCACTTCCCCGAGCGACCGGGACAAGCCAAGGGGCTATCTTCTGGGACATGCGCCCTTCAAATCCGCATGCACCGTGGATAAGAGATGAGATCCAAGGGCCTCCCGGTCGCGGCCGTCCGCGGGCCGAAAGCTCGGCCTCGAGACGCGTGGCGGCCCGAACAACCACGGAACGAACGGGAGGTTCCGTTCACCAAGAGCACCCTCGAGGTGGTAGAGCCCCTGCTCGAGATCGCATCCTCGACAACCGCACGCCTCAAGATGCGCGTCACGACATCAACGACAACCGACGGCGCAAGGCCGCGGGTGCCGAGGACCATGGCTACAAGGCCCATCGAGGGCGTTACGACGCCGGCGAGGACCGACAGCTCCGAGCCGGCGGGCCCTCGAGTCTTCAGTCGAGCAATCCACAACACACCATTGCCTAACCCGTTTCGACCCCCCACGAGCGTGGTCAAGTACAACGGGGAGACCAA